>CM062808.1:753963887-754436602 GCA_031772625.1 Pinus tabuliformis
TGAACAAATAATGGAGGGGGCAAGAACTACTAAAATGATAGAAGTATCATTTTATGTGGTAGTACTTGATCTTCAAACACCAAAAACTAGAGACTGAGCTACAAAGGGTACATGATATCATGCTACATGATTACACTAGCAATCAATAGGCTAGAAACTAATATAATGGATCCCATACACTTAATTGTGCCTGTAAAAAATAGGCCAAGATTGAATACAATATTGAATTTGAGTACATGAGACATAATGCCCCTCAAGCTGACATGGGGAAGGAGGATCATGACCAAGGAATCCCTACTGAATACGAAAGGGCTCTAAAGATCTGAAAGGATCATTTGAAGAAGAAAATACATGATGTGGGTGCTACAAGAGGTAGAAATCGAACCCATAAAATCTGCAGAATTTCATCGGGGCTCGATAAGCATATGTGGTAATCTGGGCATGTGAGATGCTACCTGACGGCCACCTCCTCACGAGGTCTGGATCATCTCACACACACCCGGGAATCATTAGGACAATTGTCTGGGTTACCAAATCGTCAAGCGTATGAATCTCAATCTTGTGATAAGGAGCTGAGGTTGAGCACGTGAGAAACAACCATGTCAAAGGGTAGTAATGATTCCATTTCCCTTATCTGAGGCACCGAACAAACATGGAAGCTGGAAAAAAGGTACATCACCCTCTAGACTACTCTTTTGGAATAAATGTGTTGGGGTCAACAGAAGATAGAATGCCAGAGTTAAGGCAATGATGAATCCTCAACAAAGGCATGAGGAAATATAGTAGAGTGACTAATGGACTGACACCAGTGATAATGATGGAGGGAAATAAGATGAGTAGTGAACTGATGACTTCCCTTGTCAAAGCATAAAAAATGGTTGATCTACCAATGACTGACTCGATTTTAGAGGGGATGGTGAATGACTCAAAACGAGGGTTCGACAAAGATGGAGCAGAAGAAATGGAGGTAAAATATGAGTAAAATGGGAGAGATGCGATACGATGATGAATGAATCATTGTAGCGGGACTCAATGGGGACTCAAAACAGACTCCATAAGTACAATAATGACACATCTAAGATTCTCTGAACAAGGGTAACTCGATGATGCTGCCATGTGGGGGAGGCCTGATAGGGACCATGAGAACATGAGTAAATGATGGTTACTATTGACGAAAATTGACACCTGAGTTAACTAGTGAAAATTTAAAGTGATACCAAAGTGCAACAGTCTCAAATGAAGAGATTCGTTTTAAGAGGCGGTAAGTGAGACCTCATGGAAAAATGGCTTCTGAGTGAAGTTTTAAATTACCAAAAACAAAAAGAGAGCCATTATAGAATTCAGTGAGCAATTTCTACCGATGTTTATGGTTCGTTAAATGGAGCTACGGTTTGGTCGTAATGGGAGATGGAAAAAACTATAGTTTTTCTTATAAAAGGGCTTTTTTACTCCAAATCCAATTCATTTTCATAGTGAGTTGTTGAGAATTTGGAGAGGAGAAGAAGGCCTAAATCTTCTGGAGATCATAGTAGACAAACTAATCGTCAGAATTAGGATCTGCGACTTTCAGGTAGGTTACCTTACTTGTCTAAAAGTGTCCTTAATTATTCTTGGAAGTATGGTTCCTAGTGAAGAATCAAGGTAATAGAGGAATACATGAATTAGCTACTAGAGAAGGTCTAGGATCATCCTCGCACGCTGAGTGAAACATGGGGACCAAATGGTAAGTGTGGAATCACATAGAGTAAAATATTTGAAGATATGGTATCAAGTATTTACAATATGTGATGTGAATATGGCTCGCTAGAGAGGCTCGTAGGACAAACTATCTAAATAATTAGAGGATAATTGGCCATAACTAGATCAATAGGGTCTAGGCTGAGATTTATGTTAATCATATTAGAAGGTGGCTAAGGGGGGAACCATCATACCCCCAAGAATGGGATACTACCCCACAACATATGTGATGGAGGGGAATGATCGGGTATGAAAAGGTGGGAATGATGCCCCCTAGTAGGAGGCATTTGTGGAGCACCATTGTGTTTCAAGTTATCAAATAAGGGATTCAAGCATCGCGGCCCAAATGGCACGAGATCCTCTAAAGGAAGATGAGGAGATGTAGCATGTGTCCTCCCCATTTTGTATGGATAGATGTAGTATGCTATGGGTATACCAATTGTATTTAAGTAGTGGACTCCAAACACATTTGGTTCGCCATTTGTTTATGGTTTTCTTATTGTGGGAAGAGTGGATAGATACAACTAAAGAAAGTAAATGGTGGATTACCAATATTGGTTGGCACTGCATATATTAATCAAATGGACTGAATTTTTGGGTTCACATACATGGTGTCACTATACCAAAGAGTGGCTTTGGAGATAAGGAACTGATGCTTACTTAGAAAATATGGGGATTCAACGACAACAATGTCTAAGGAACTAGGTTCTTGAGGTAATATTTATGAATGATTAAGTGGATCATCTCGAGAGTGACCTGAAGTGATATGGGACTCTAGAGGTTCTTCTAAATATAGAAGAATAATGGTACTAGATTCAACACTATTTGATGCACTAAGAGGGTTGGGGAGAATTTCTTCTCCTGGATTCTCAAAAATGGATGTCCCCTTACCCAAACATTTAGTGGTAATGTAATGGCCACAAGGTGGATGTGGTTCGAAGTCATGGGTTATTGAACAAATCAACCTCACCACTGATGAATTTGTTGGACTCCATAACATATTGGTCATAGGTTTGCTACAGAAGGAAATACGCACGATGGTGGATATCATCCCAAGGATAATTAGGGGTGGTCCTACCTTCCGTGATGTCTTCACCAGAATTAAATATGGATGGACTGGAGGAAGAAAGACCAAATGATGTTGAAGAGCTACTCGAAGAGTCTTCATGAGAGACAAGGTTCACATATGCATCGTCAAGGTTGGGAGACATATGACTAGTAGATGGAATATCTATCGATGTTGAGACTGGAGTGTTCGTCAAAAAAGGTTCAACATAATCATGATAGGAGACGTAAAGGGAGTTCCAAGGTATCAATATTATGGATGATGACATGTAGAGAATATGAGAAGAACTATCTGCCATCTCGACATTAGGGGGAGGGATCATAATGGGTGTTTGACAGACTTCCTATTCTAGCATAGGAGTGGGACCAGAACCAATAGGTAAAGGAGAGGTTGGCTCGTTACGGGTGGCCTCTAATTCCCGAAGAACTTGAAGTGTATTGCGAAAACATTCGAGATTGGAACAATGATGAGAATAGTGGCCATAGATATCACAAAAAGTTCATGGGTGGTTTATGCGTAATGATATGTTCTTCTTAGATGACTCACGTAAGGTGACATGGGCCTCAGGAATGTTATAACTAGGGAAGGTATCAATTACCACACCCTTAACATGAGGGAGTTTAGGAAAATTATTGGTGGCATGACTGGAAACATCACACGAAGTACAAGGAGCCAGAGGATTTGGCGGCTTAGGAGGAGTTGGAGTTGTTGGGGGGCCTTTGTCTTTAGTTCCCTTTTTCTAGGCTTTACCCCCCTTTCCAGATGCTTTTACAATAGGAGTAAGCTCTTATTAAGGTTGCTATGGAACTGAAGCAAAGGCAGGGGTAGGAACAAATGGTTGGACCAAGGTCAAAGCAGTGTATGGTTTCAGTCGATTGGGAGGAGTGTGTATGGGGGGATCGATGTACCAGATTGGGATCCCCAAGGTAAGATTGGGTAAAATCAATGTAGCCATAACATGTGTGGAATAAACTATAGGAGGTGGGAATAAGAATAGTATCTGAGAAAAATAATAATGGATTAGAGGAACTGCTCTACAATGGTTAAGGCCTCGGGGAACAGTTCTAGGCGTAAATAGATTAGGAGAGATAGTAGCAGAAGGAAATGATCCTTGAGGAGTCGTATCTGTAGGCAGGGTTAAGTCAGGAACAACAGGTTGTGGAGGTGTGGTCTTGTGTGAATGCATATCAGACTATTTGTGTGTGGCCCGCGATGCTTGGAGCATGAAAACACTCGATGAGCTAGGCTCAGAAGGAGTAGGTAGTGGGCCATAGTAAGCACCAAGAAAAGTGGAATCTCTATAGATTTTTCATATTCCTTCTCAAACACTTTAGTAACAGGGTGTTGCTACACATTTTTTCACATTTTTTTACTAAGGAAGATGGCCCCACACTTTCGACTTAGGGACATAGGGGCCAAATCAACTTTATTTAGTTGTTAGTGGAATATGGGGGCCACCCAAATAAGAGTTCGAATTAACTATTCAATATTCTTGGAGGGAAAATTGAATAGGTGGACGAAGGGGCCCACATGAGGCTAAGGGGGACCAAGGAGTTATAAAGAGAGATCAGACCTCATTTTGTTTTCATTCTGACTATTTGATAAATAAACTAACTCTTGTATGATTTTCTGCTTAGTAAGTCTATCGGTTGTTTAGCCATGAGTCTTCTGCAGGGAATATTCAACCTCTACTTTGGGGGACCATCTGTGCCTACCCTAGGGAGGCTATTCCACAGGGATTGTAGGAGTTTCTAGTAGCGGTTCACATCTTAGCTAGCCATGCAGAGGAAGGGACTGCGTGTTTTTTGGGCAGCTGGAAATACGCAGAGGTTGATTTAGCGACCCAAGAGGCCGAAAATCCAAAGTCAAAATCAAAGACATTCGTTTTTGGGTTTTTGTCCGTTTTGTCCAAGGAGTCTAAGGCTAAAAGGATAGAATTTGTTGGAAATTTTTTGGGCACTTTCCAGCAGGCCGAAAGTGAGTCGATGTAGCTAGAGAGCAACTCCCAAGAGGCCGAGAATCCAAAGTCAAAATCAAAGAAATTCCCTTTTGGGTTTTTCTAGGTTTTGTCCAAGGATTCTAAGGCTAAAAGGGAAAAAAATTCTGGGGCAGTTTTTTGGGCACTTTCCAGTAGGCCGAAAGTTAGCAGATGTAGTTGGAGAGCATCTCCCAAGAGGCCGAAGATCCAAAGTCAAAATCAGAGAAATTCCCTTCTGGGTTTTTTTGCGTTTTGTCCAAGGAGTCTAAGGTTAAAAGGGCAGAATTTTCTTGGTAGTTTTCAGGCACTTTCCAGTAGGCTAAAAGTCATAAGATGTACCTAGAAGGAAGCTCCCAAGAGGCCGAAAATCTAAAGTCAAAATCAGAGAAATTCCCTTCTAGGTTTTTCTGGGTTTTGTCGAAGAAGTGTAAGGCTAAAAGGGAAGAATTTTCTGGGCAGTTTTTTGGCACTTTCCAGCTAGACATAGTTAGTAGATCAGTAGTTTACTATGACAAGGCAGAGAATAGTAGAGAAGCAATTCAACAACCATCTTTCCAGCTATTCTAACACTTGGGTTTGGTCCATCTTGTCCTTGAGACAAGCCCAAGTGCACTACTCCATTTATATATTGTACTCATGCTATCATATCTCATAATATATGGCTCAATAGTTTTAGTATTACAATGTTTCATGGGTGTTTACTAAATGTTTTTAATTTTCCACTGTTGCACTACTTGTCTAATTGGTTTATCACTTAAATTCCTATTTAGGAAATTTACAGTGGTATCATAGCCATAATCTTGGCTCAACCTGCGGGAAAGATTAGAATCAAACAACATGGCGATCACCTAGAATGAGGTCGTGAGGATACAACAAATGATGATTGATGTGGGGAAGAAATTGATTCATTCCTTAGTTGGGAATCCAAACATGATTGCAACAGATGTGAATGGATTGGGGGGAAACTCGAGGGCATACCAATCAATGGGTCATGGAATTTAGGTGTCCCTCTCTTTTTAGGAATTCTGTGAACTAAGGGGTATGCACAAACCAATGGAGATTCAATGGGATTTTGGAGGGATGATGAGAAATATTAAGAAAAAAGATGAAAGAGTAGTTGAAGGGGCCATGGTTGGCAAAAATATAGTTGAGCATACATCCATTGATGAGGTATTCGGGGTTGTGACCAAGTTCTCAGGTGATAACAATGCACCATAGGTTGGCGAACTGCCGGACGACAACTCCATTGTTGTTGAGGAGCCGATAGGTGCAGAGGCCTCCAAATCTATAATGGAGTTTCCAGACGGCAGTCACCTACAATTGAATGGTGAGCATATTGTGCATATTGGGTTGTCTATGGAGGAGCATTCGAAGGCTCATGTTAAGCCCATGATGGAGGAGGATGTGCAACCATCCTTTGGGCTAGCCAGTGATGAGCGACAACATAGTGATGAGAGGCAGCATAGAGATCATACGTTGGGATTTCAGCACAGTTCACTTCAGAGGCACACTAATAGGATCTACAGTGTTATCATCCCATCCTTATGCATTGGATTGAGAGAGGTGGAGTTGTCTAGATGTACCAAAGGAGATGACCAGGTTAGTAGCACTATCGAGTCACCTTTTCCCATTGGAGAGAGAGAGAGAGATAGAGCTACCTAGTCAGATCTCATGTGTTGACCTAGGAAGTGGGAGGAGACAGTTAGAGTTGCACAAGATGCAACATGTGCATGTCGGGCTTGTTCTATTTGCTAGAGTTTGTGCATTCGATCCCTCTCTTGGGGTTATATGGCGAGAGAGTTTGAGCTGGTACTCGGTGGAGTGGGCTAGAGTTATGGAGATGGTCATGGTCCAAAGTAAAGCTCAGTGGGAGCTCTTAGACATTAAGGGTGTTGGAGGCACAAGTTGGCATTAGGATCCAGGCAGGGCTTCCCATCTGATATCAAACATGTGGGATGGCTATGGCATTGATGAGTTAGTCAACCCCATGCATGAGCACATGTAATCATTAGGGGAGCTCCAGTTGATGATAGTGGCTAGGTGATTTGTGAGTAGAATCCATTGGTTGTTTTGGAATGTTGGTTGTGCATGGGGGTGCAGGATGATTAACATTCTCTGGCAGGAGCTCGTTCGAGGAGGTGGCATGGGTAGGCCACCAGACTAGATATTGTATGGAGATGATGTTGTACCGTTGACGTTTAGGACTTAGGAGTCATAGACGATCGATACAATAGAGATATTCCCCCTAGCAAGAGTGGATTTAGGGTGCTCAGATCTACCAGGATGGACGAGGGGACATGACACGTGTCATGATGGGTTCACTATCAGAGTGGAAAAAACTTTGGCACATGTAGGATACCTTATGTTATAGGGTGGTATGATAGTAGGAAATGGTACACAAGACTACACAAAGTTAGGTTGTAGCATTCAGTGTTATATAGAGGGATGTGGCCTGATGCATACAAACCCAATTCTAGGCCATAGCACCGAGTGATGTGCAGGGCTATGTAGTGAGGATAAGTGTTCTGCAGAGGAGTATGGAGATACATGGTGGTATACCATAGCATGTCGGTTTACACGCTGGGGTAGGAGGAGTGACTCGCATCGCATTGAGGACATGCAGGGCATGACAGGTGCAGTGAAAGAGACATGACACAGGAGGGTATATGATGGTATAGCCATAGTTGGGGGTACTCAGTGGTGTATAGGGATAGGTTGCAGCATACAATGGCATTTCATGGAGTGCGGTGGTACTTTTTGGTATGGAGTAACACATGATGCGGTGCAATTGGCTATTGGAGCTTTGCCTCAAAGGAGACTTATGGACATGAATAATAGGTGTACCATTGGACGCAACTCACCTAGGATCGATGAGGACATTATTGAGCTTTTGGGGACACCATGTTTAATGGAGGTAGGGACTCGAGGGAGTTACCAGCAGATCTGAGGCAAAGAGAGGGTCATTTATAGGATTACTCTTGAGCATTTCGACGGACTCTTGATCATACTCTTTGGGACATACCCACCGATGATCCTCTAGTGTTGCTTACAAACACCAGAGAGTTTGGTTGTTTCACTTTGACACTCTCAATTCAAGGAGTAGGGCATGGGGGACTCACCCTAGGCACTTGGATGAGACACCACGTGTCATGGGCTGGGAGGAGACTCTCTAGTTGAGACACTTGGTAGGTACTTGAGTTGATGGTTACAAACTTAGGGATGGCATGGTTGATTGTCAAGGTGACATATGTTCCACCCCTAGGTTCATACTTGGGGAGGTGACCGAGAGGGAGTTACATGGTGCTTTTTCATTTGGACAACTTGAGGCATTAGGGGAGCATGAGGTGCAGAGGATAGTAGTCCTTGTTGGCAGGATGATGCCTAGGCTTCTAGCTATACCTGAGCACATTATCAGGAGTTGGGATAGTAGATCTCACTATGTGATTTGGCAGGCAGAGAAAAGCTTGATATTTGCGGCACGGGTTCTTGATGCTCAGTGCTTACCTATTGGATACATATATGAGGTAGAGATGGGGCACAAATGGGTCCCAACAACTAGCAGCATATCACAACGATAGACATAGAGGATTGGGGCTCATGGACCTCCAATATGGTTATGGGATTTAGGGATCCAATGGATTGGCAGGATACTCCACTCCTTAGTGAGCATGGTCGGGATAACAAGCAGACTGATTCGTTCACAAGCAAACAGATGGGTGATCATTGATATCCTCACTATATGACAAAGCACATTGTTTTTCATGATTTGGGCTAACCATGGAGTGATAGGCGCTCGCACTGTTGAGTCACTTTGGCAAGATTGGCTTAGCCACGATCATCGCATAGATTATGGCTGAAAATTATGGGAGAGGAGGTTATGGTACGAGCATGCTATGCATTCATTCATGACCAAAGTGCCACAATGTTAGCAGGATAGGTTCGCTCTACAATGGGCAGGGTTTTCTGGCATAATAGGGCTGAGCAGTTCAACTGCCCATAGAGGTGGGTGGGCTTCTATAGGGGAGGGTCATGCATATCTTCCATTTGATTTTAGTGATTCATTGATGGTGTGGGGAACTTCACCAGTGTGGCATGGTGATCAAGGGAAGGAGATTAGGGGAGGCCTGGGTAGACAAGGGCTCAATTTCACCAGGATTGGATTGCATCTTTAGGAGTTTACTCTTGTAGTGCATGAGATGGACTATTCGGTAGAGCAGCTTCATGAGGATTTGGGAAAAGTTTTACATCGTCGGGATGCTCTACTTATTGGTGATAGACATAGGGGTTTTAATGCTCATATCTAGCATGATAGTGAGTGGAGAAAGGGGGGCTTCACGTTGATCACGTTGGCTTGGGATCTTTGTATCGAGGGACTCCTTCACTATAGGATAGTACAACAACCAGGGATGATCCAATGGCACATTTGGGACCCTTGTGAAGTTTGTAGTGATAATGGGGGTCCATAGTCAAAGAGGGTGTTAGTTCAGGCACTGTTTGAGGATAAGCGATGTTTGGTGCATTGGAAGAACTTTCTAAATGAGGATGCCACCTGGGAGGGTGACCATATTTTGGAGCACCTAGATTTGAGGTTGCTTGAGGGCAAGCAACATTTGGAATAGGAGGACTATCATGTCCCTTCTCAAACACATTAGTAAGAGGGTGATTCTACATAATTTTCACATTTTTTACTAAGGAAGATGGCCCGACACTTTCGACTTAGGGACTTAGGTGCCAAATCGACTTTATTTAGCTGCTAATGGAATGTGGGGGCCATCCACATAGCAGTTCGAATTAGGCATTCGATATGCTTGGAGGGAAAGTCGAATGGGTGGATGGAGGGGCCCACATGAGGATAAGGGGGCCCAAGGAGTTATAAAGAGAGATTAACTCTCACTTTTTTTTCATTCTGAATATTTGATAAACAAACTCACTCTTGTATGCCCCACTGCTCAGCGAGTCTATCGGTTGTTTAGACATGAGTCCTCTACAGGGAATATTGAACCTCTACTTCGGGGGACGATCTGTGCCCGCCCTAGGGAGGATGTTCCATAAAGATTGTAGGAGTTTCCAGCAACGCTTCACATCTCATCCAGCCATGTAGAGGAAGGGACTGCATTTTTCTTGGTAGTTGGAAATACACAAAGGTTGATTTAGCCACCCAAGAGGCCGAAAATCCAAAGTCAAAATCGAAGAAATCTCCTTTTGAGTTTTTCTGGGTTTTTTCTGAGTCTAAGGCTAAAAAGGCATAATATTTTGGGCAGTTTTTGGGCACTTTCCAGTAGGCTAAAAAAGTCAACAAATGTAGCTCGAGAGCAGCTCCCAAGAGGCCGAAAATCCAATGTCAAAATCAAAGGAATTCCCTTCTGGGTTTTTCTAGGTTTTTTCGAAGGAGTTTAAGAGTAAAAGGGAAGAATTTTATGGGTAGGTTTTGGGCACTTTCCAGTAGACCGAAAGTTAGCAAATGTAGCTAGAGAGCATCTCCCAAGAGGGTGAAAATCCAATGTCAAAATTAGAGAAATTCCCTTATGGTTTTTTTTGGGTTTTGTCCAAGGAGTCTAAGGCTAAAAGGGAATAATTTTCTGGGCAGGTTTTGGGTACTTTCTAGCCAGCCGAAGTAAATAGATCAGTAATTTACTAGGACAATGTAGAGCATAGTAGAGCAGCATTTGAACAACCATCTTTCCCACTATTCTACCACCTAGGTTTGGTCCAACTTGGCCTTAAGACAAGCCCAGGTGCACTATTCCATTTATATATTGTGCTCATGCTCTCATGTTTCATACTATATGGCTGAGAAATTCTAGTATTACAGTGTTTCATGGGTGTTTCCTAAATTTTTTTAGTTTTACACTGTTGCATTGTTTGTTTAATTGGTTTATCACTTAAATTACTTTTTAGGAACATTACAAGATTCCTGGAGAGATAGACGAGATACTCTTATTTTTAGCCATGGAATAAATGTTGGACTGAGGTGAAGTCTGGGATTTTGGATCATATTACATCAATTGATCAATTGTGATGATCTTTCCATCATGCGGAAAGAACATATTGCAAAGAACTACAGATGCGACAACCAACATGGCATATGTATAAGTATGACCCAAAAGGATGTTATAGTCTAAGGGAGCATCAATGACTTCAATGCCAATATAGAAGGTCTTGCCAGTAACCAGAGAAAATTTGAAGGATGGAAAATTATCTTGAAGTTTAGAAACATTAGCGAATCTCATTCGTCCCTAATATGCAAACAATAAAATGTTTATTGATGTATTTCTAAAATTATCCAAATTTATAATGAATTTCTCTATACTCTCTATATAATCTTGGCGATTTTTTAGGTAAAATAATTTTTAATTATAAAATTTGGGCGAATCATTTTTATAAAAAATGGAAATTGGTGAATCTTTTTTTATTGAAAAATCATGGAAAACTCGCCCACCTACGAATATTAGCCCCTAAAATTTTCCATGCCAGCAATTGTGACTGGGTATTTGCGGACTTCCAATGTTGACATGGCAACAAGAGACTATGGAAAATCATCTACTATATTATATGTATGGGTATCTTTGGTAGAAGTCACATTTCAACGTAACAAACATTTGGGGATGTTTGGCATAACCTTGACCTTAGGTATAGGCATCTGTAATGTACCATTGGGTGATGATAGAGGCTCAATGGACACTTTGGGTTGGGACTCAGTCGCTGACTTAGCAGATGGCTTATCATATTGGCACGATTGAGTTTGAAGGTTGAATTGCGCAGTATTTACCTCATTAGAATTCATCATAATAATATGATAATCATGGTGACCAGATGGTGGATCTGGTTGAGCTACCTGACCCTGTGTAGGTTGGATAGCTTCATATCCTTGGTGAGGGAAAGGATTGGTAAGCACAACCGATTGAGATGAAGCGAGAGTCGGAGGAGGAACAACAGGTTGCGATCCTCGAGAAGTTGCTTGAGCTTCCCATAGTTTCCGCATCTGAGCTAAAAGAGGACACTCATGGGTATAATGGCCTAATAGTTCGCACCAAACACAAGGTTTGTTTGTATGAATACCCTTGTTCTGCTCGGGCTGATTTCCCTGTTGCTGGGTTATGAAATTAGGTTGAGGACCCTGTGGGGCATTGGGTGGAGGACCTTGGTTGCCTTGATTAACTTGAGACTTCTAGTTCCTATTACCCTTCCCCTTGCTCCTTTTCTTGCGGTTAGGGAGATTGGGTCCACTCTGCTGAGCATACACTTTTCCTTGTGGAGAAAGTGGTTGCTATGGTAGAGGGGGAGCAGGCATAGGGGGCTGGGGCATTCATGCTAGAGGAACTAGAGTACTAGGTTGTGCATATTGATAATAAGGAGATGGGGCAACATTTGTATAAGCTAGTGGTGCAATAGCTGGCCCTGACATCAATTGAAGTGGACGGGGATATGCATATGGCATGTTGGGACCTGGATAAAGATTGCCTTGAGGAGGATTAGGGGAGGGATAATTGTAAGTGGAACTGGTCCTTTCCTGAGGTGGACCATAACTCATAGGAGGTGGATCATATGGTTAGGGGTTTTAAAGGGTTCCAATTATGCCATCCATGACATGAGATGCCCTCGGTGCATTAGCAGCACCAGGCCGAGGAAACTTGGTGATGACAGTGTCAACACAACTTGATTGTGTGTATATGAGATCAAATTTTAGAGCTACTTGGAATGCTCCTTCCTCAGACTGGGGGAAGGGAAAAGTGACATATTTTTTAATTGGGGAGAGTAGTGACCTAAGAAACCAATCTATATAGACTTGATGTTCGAAGTTAGGATCTCTACAAATGCTCCTCCTACACCATTCTTGAACATGGTCCTAAAGGCAGGTGGCTGAAGTTTGACAGAAGGAAGTGAAAATTTTGGTACTGATATCATAATAGAGAGGTATCTAGAAGTATGAAACAAAGATTATGTCAAGAGTCACTAAAGTGGAATGGCTTTCTCTAGGCTAGTCCAAATACCACTTCGCAGTAGTTCTAGTGACCGTGCTTTGGAACAAACAAAGATGGATGGAGTCTTTGGTAATGGAAATTGATGAACACCACATATGGAAGGAGTGAACATGATTAGTTGGGTCTTCTCTAGGATTATATTCAAACTTTGGGATGTCTGAAGGGAGTTTAGTAGGCATAGATGGTCATTTGGGATCATGGAGAAGAGAATCATTGATAAGCTGACTAAAATTTTGAGGATTTAAACTAGCCATAAAAGGAGGTAAGGGAGTAGAAGTGACGAGACCGCTAGGGTTTCTGCTAGTGGGGGTACCCAAATTAGCACCTCGGTTACCACCCTGGGTTCCCACACCCACATTGGTTCTTGACATGGTGGTGATATGATATTGAGAAGACATGGAATTAGAGGATGAACTAGATGAGTCAGCAAAATCATAATCAAAACTAGAATGATGAGTTGATGGAGGATTGGGAGGAGGTACTCTAACTCGACAGGGAGGAGTAATATGTCCTAACAGGAACTCAGGATGAAGACCTCGAATTCGACGTGAAAATGCCTTGGAGGAGCAATGTTGTCTAGAATAAAGGTTGATGATAGGAATAAAAGAGAAACAAACAGCAAGCAAGCACCTAGTGCAATGGTGCTAAGTATAAACTAACTATTTTAATGACGTTACTCTAATATAAGAAAACATGTCCTTTCAAAGAAAAAATACCTCTAGCCTGTAGGTGATCTAAATCCTCAAACAATCCTAGATCTACTGTTACATATGCCCTTCCAAAGAAGTTCTTAATTGACAGAATGCCATCCCCACAAGTAGATTTGTCTACAGAAAGGTGGGGTAGATGACCAACAACTTCCCACAACCAGTCCTATAGGGTGTTTTCCTAAGATTAGTCACTAGGGTTACCTTTATCCCACCAAAGTGGTCGGGTCTTGAGCTTCTCGATAATCATCCATTGCATGGAATTCCCTTCCATGGTTTGGGTATCCCCGAGGATAGTTTCTTGCACGACAACCTAGCTTAACCTCCTCTCAATCGGGTTTCTGATGCACCCTAGCTTTGACCGTGGGATGGTGAAGGATTTTAAGCTCCCTAATATGTCAACTTCTATGTCTCAACAAAAGTGACTGATGAGTCTTATTGGAAGCCTATCCAACTAGTCCTATACCTACACTACAAATATTGTTTGGCCCTGATACCCAAGTGGGCTTAATCTATGTGTGTGGATTTATTAAGCTGTAGTGTTTCAAGTCTTGGCTTGGCGGTGTTAACCAAGCTCATGTTCACTTAAGGTGTGGGTGTGTGAAAATAATGTGTCAAGTGGATGAGTTAATTAAGCATGTTTCATGATGTCATGTGCTACTGAAAGTAAAATGCTGAAATACTATAAATAAATTTGAAAATGACAAAAAGATAAACACCCAATCAAGCACACAAGAACCCCACCGACAAGGGCTACTAAGAAGCTAAGCAAGAGAGGGAAAACATGCTACTAAAAGACATAAAAAGAGGCCGAAAATATCTAATGTCAAGGGACTAGGATTGAAAATTTCTAAACTGTTTTAAATGTTGCAAACAAACAACAAAAATCATAAGTGAAAAATGTTGGAAAGGATCGGTGTGAAGCTTTAAAACCTAGGATGCACAAGGGGATCCTAAGGGGGAAAAGGAAAAACCCAAACTCTAAATGGTGGAAAGTTAAGATAAACCTATCCAATAGATATGAAAAGTAATGGATTAGATCTGAAAAACAGTTGCTGAAAATGCTGAAAACCCTAGACTTTCACTCAACAAATATCTTCCTAACAATGTGGAGGTGTACTCTAAACCCTAGGGGATTTTTCTTTCTTCCAAGAGATAAGTCAAGTGGATCCAGGCCTAAGGGAGACTGAAAATAGAGATGAAGTACCCAAACCTGTATACAGACAACACTCACACAAAATCTATAAAGCACAAAATCTATAAAGAATTTGAAAAATTTCTCGAAAAGGTACAAAATGCACGTACTCACCTGCTTCTGAGGAAAATGAAGTTTTCTTGCCAAAAGGTCCACTCTACAACTCATTTATGGGGCTGAAAAGTGCACTTTGTTCCCAATAGTCTCAGTGAGTAGATATCTCATAGATTTTTCCATATCCTGCTCGGCTGGTACCTATGACCTACGAAAAAAGACCAGAAACACACTAGAAGCTAAAAATTTGACAAATTAAGCTTTAATACTATAAATATAAATTGAGAGGCTAAAAATAACTAAAGAAAACCCTAAATTTTTTTGAAACTTCAGTCACCCAAGAGCGTTGTTATTACACCAATGGAGTCGCTATTTTTTAGTGTGAATATTCTTGGAAGGTGTACCAAAAATAATTCACTTAAGTCACAAGGTGACAAGTGACCCTAACAACAAGTTGATGGTTGCTGATACGATCCAAAAAAGAAAGAAACAATATAAAATATCCAGTATAATAACCCAATTGGAAACACTTATTTAAATCAATAAATCTTTTATTAATAACACTTGGTTATCCAGTATAATAACCCAATTGGAAACACTTATTTAAATCAATAAATCTTTTATTAATAACACTTGGTTATCCAGTACAATAACTCAATTGGAAACACTTATTTAAATCAATAAATCTTTTATTAATAACACTTGGTGAAGGATATCTATAGATGGGTCTCTGAGTACCCCTCCATGGGATGGGTCCTTTGATGTCCTTGATGCTTCAAAAAGGTGATTCTCTCTCAAAATATGTGAAAAACCCAAACAAAAGTAAAGTACTCATAACGAAAGCTCAAAGAAAAAAGACAACAATGTTTACTATGATTATGATCATGGTGAAGAATGAATGAAAAACCCTCCTTTTTATAGAAAAGTATGGATTTAATCTTGAAAATGGACAATAATAAAATATTATTAACCAAATTCAGATCTAACAACTTGGAATATTTTATTATATTTGTTGGAGAGGTAAAAATATTTAATTTGGTTAAATACCTTTAGTTAGAAATAATTAACAAATAAATGATTTATTAATTATTTCACTGGAATTAAGAAAGATGTGAAATCAAAATAATTATTAAATAGTGATTTAATAATTACATAACACAAATAACTAAATTTAAATAAATAGTGATTTATTTAAATATTCCTAAAGGATTTAGTCAAATGTGACAAGGAATAATTATTAAATAATGATTGAATACTGAAAATTAAATAAACAATGATTTATCTAACTATTCTCATGCATTTTTTTTATTTAAATAAGAAAATAATTTAATAAAAGTGGTTTACTAAATTAGTTTCTACACTGAAAATACTTTTACTATTGTAAAATTAAATCTACATAGTGTTTTCAGATCCACCTAGTTAGAAATGGCTAGGTGATCATGTTTTGGTGATAACACAGTCTAATACATATATGATTACAACAACAAAGATGAAAAAATTATCAGGGTAGTGGTTCACATAAAGGCTCTTTGTAAATATTGCATGTAGATTGGGTTGCATGTGCAACTGCGTGATTAAATTGTGAGTAGGGTATGAAGGGCGTGATTAGATACTTGGTAGGGATCATTAAACTTTGGCTTGCGAATTTCTACTGCCTTGCATGTGTAGCTTAGAAGACTAGTTGGATTTGTGAGTACGCGAATTTTGGCTATGATCTGTCCATATAGTATGACTTAGCATTGCATATATAAAGAAGAGGGAAGTACTTGGAATTTTAGTGAGCTACTACATGCACTAATGGAACCTTCTACCGTAATCTCAAGAAGCAATAGATGGGTAAGTTCTTTTCCGGAGTGTATCATTATATAACCACTATATTTTATAATGATACTAATCAGAAGGGGAATGAATCTGGGGTTAGATTAAGAGCGATTTGACATGCAAGGTTGCAGTAATCCTCAACAAAAAGACTCAAACCAGTGGGAAATGTTAATCTGAGGGGTCAAGTGGAGTCAATAAAAATTTCACCGTGTTACTCCACTCAAACCCTTGTCTAGCTGGTAACCCAAAGATTATTGGAATGACTTCCATGTAGTTCTACTACACAAAAAAATAGAATTAATAGGCAGGATGAAGGGATAGGTTCATAACAATATTTTTATCATAGTCTAATAATTTTAAACCCTATAAACACCAAGCTAATGGTTGTATTTCACCTTATCGAATAACAACAACCACAGGAACCTAACTGTGAATGGGATTGAGTATTGTTTTGATTAGTGTACACAAAAACAATGCCATAAGCAATGTGGGGATTGGGAAATAAAGATAAAGCAAACCCAGAAAAGAAGTTTCATCGACTACATAAATACAATCCAGGAGCATATGAATTAAGAGAAGAAATTACCATAGAAACACATGCACAGTCATATCCACGATCACCGAAATGAAATTTCTCATTTAAATTAAACATTATAGCATAACCAAAGGTAGATAAAATTACTAAACTTAGCATGGGCCTGTTGTGATCAACACTGGCATAAAAGAAAGAACAAACTTAGGCTAGAGCAGTAGTCCTATTACAGACAGAGATTGACTTATGACAAATTTCGAGCACATAGAAGAATAGTGAATAGTTATTCAAGTTAACTAAACAGAGAATATCATGCATGCTCATTGCATAACTCCAATACATAGAAAGAAAAGCAATTAAAAAACAAAGAGCATGATTCACGTTGTTTTCAGTTCTTCAAAACTATAAATTAACGACTGAATATTTATTGAAGGTAACAAACTAGAGAGTAAGATGCACTCTTATCTCTAGTCTCCAAACATAGAAAAGAGATAGGATAATCATACAAATTACAAACAAAGAGCGAGATGCTACTGTAATATTCGATAAGAGTAATTTTCCATCACTAGATATTATTACTAGTGTTGCCCATTCTGAATGGGGCACGCATAAATACTACCAACAGTAAGAAAAGGAAAAAATCTTGAACAAGGGTTTAATCTCTGCTCGAAAAATCAACTCAAGTGTATACATGTGAGAATCTAGAGAGCGCCTGACTCTTTAGCCCCTTAAAACTTAGAAGACCTATTTAACATAAATGAAATTACATATAATCGGTAGTTCCGGATTTGGAAATAGCAAAGCTAGGGTAGGAAACCCCTTGGTTTTCCCCAGTCCCTCAATTATGGTAAGACGATCCTGGAAGGGAGGATTCATGTAAGGCAACCGTCCTGGAAGTAACGGTTGTCGGTTAGTACTCGCCGAGCCATGGAAACCATAGCGGATGGCTAAATTAATAATGCAATTATACATGTAACAGTCAAAGCCACATGGAACAATAAAATTATTGAATAAAAGCATCTCCAATCGAAATTAAAATATAATATAAGAAAGGAGGTATTACCTATGTATTTGTCGTGAAATAGAGGCCTCATTCTTGTAGTTGCACCTTCATATCAAAACCCCCAAAATGATTTTTATTAGTGTGCATGAACTCACAAATTGGGAAACAAGTGAGCCACAGTTCCAAGAGTGGGAACCTTACCTGAGATACCAAGTATAGCACCGAAGGCGAATACCTGCTGGTCGTTAGAACCTCAAGCCAGCCCTGTGGCAACCCTCACCTCCATTCCCGTGTAAAAAGGTAATTATAACATCACTGAAGACAAAACGGTTTATTTACGAGCAAGGAATTACAGAGTAAGGAAGAAAATTACGTGGGCGAATGAAGCAAGTATGAAGTATAATTATAATTTTTATATCATTTATTAAAAATTTAAAAACCACATATTTCTTATTTACCAAATATATCTATTTAACAAATGTAAAATAACCAAGCTTATATTTATAAAAAAAATCTAGTTTATATTAACCAAACTTATATTTATTAAACAAATCTAGCTTATATTTACTAAACAAATCTATGTAAAGACCAATTTTCAAATTTACGTTTTTTATAAATTTTCTAATGTTAAATTTTGATTTGATCCACACCTTGACTAAATCTATGCGGCGCTTATATTATTCATCAAGAAATTGAAAATGACAAATATCCTATCATATTTTTGACCATTTAAGATTGCTTCAAGTAAATCTACTATATAAAAGTAATTTACAGAAGCAGTTTTTATAATTTTGAAATTGCTTAAAACAAATCCAATGTATGAAGAAATCCAACATACATTTAATTTTGAAAATTATGCGTGCTGAATATACGCAATAAACGTGCATTTGAAATGGACACAAAGGTCAGATAAATCTATCCGACGATGCCCAAAAGCCAACGGAAAAGCTCAGATAAATCTATGCTAGGATGCCCCTACATTTATGTGTTTGACCTGAAGTGCTCTCACATATGCAGATCTCACCTACGCTTACGAATATAGCGCAAACGTGAAAGAATACGGATATGAAGTAAACTGATTATATCATAGCAAAAAATATGTCTAAGTGCACTGCACAGATTTCATGGCTAGTCCAGTAATGAAATGATAGCTCAAATTTATGAAGGAAATGTTCCAAACTGCAATAAAAGAATATAAGACTTCTAATGCCTCAAAGATGCAAAGATAAGTCAAGATCCACATGTTTTGTACTAATTAGGGTAACCATGGGCGTTGTATTATGCTCTTGAGCATCTCCTTTTCTGACCCTTTTCGCAGAACGTAAAGATGTCGACACCAATTCGCTATCGTTTCTGGCCCTTTTCAGAGAAGACATGGAGATTGACGAAAATTTGAGATCGTCAAAGTTTTGTGGCCGCTGCTTCAAGTGAGGCTGGTTATTTGATAGCTCTACTCTCTGGAACTCGAAATTGTGAGAAAGTTTGCGGCTGGAATGAAATATAACATGAGCAGGCTGCTGTCCCACGAGAGGATACTGAAAGCAATCAGTTATTGGCAGGGTACTCAGAATGGGATTCGATCTGATTGCAGTTCGCTCATTCTTAACCGCATTCTGATGGCCTCCCAGTGCATCAGAATCGTAGAAAGGAAAGACGCAGCTTTTAGAGCCCTGTGTGGAACCCTCTATCGCTGTCATCTCTTTATTTCCTTTCTTGGAAATGGAACCCGCCATCTCTGGCATCTCGTTATTTCGTTTTTCGCTTGATGGGGTTTCTGCCCCTGAAGATGCTTTTAGGGCATGGTCATCATGGCCGAAATTACCGGAGTGTTGAGTAAGATTCAGTCCAAACAGCCTGATCTCATGCTTCTTATGAAACACGCGGGCTTCAGAGCCGTGGGCAGAGCTTCCTCTCTTGGAAACGGAACCCACTAACTCTAGCACCTCGTTATTTCCTTTTTTATTTGCACGGGTTTCTCCTCCTAAAAATGTATTTACTAGATAGTCCTCGTGGCCGAAATTACTGCAGCGTTGAGCGAGATCCACTCCAAACAATCTGCTCTCTTGCTTCTTATGATCGGCCGCAGAAGCCATGGATCCTCTGAATATTTCTATATATGATCTCTGATATAACACCAGCTGAAACACTAGTGTGTGCCCTCAGACACCCTCACACAAGTAAGCTCACAGGCTATTGAGACAAGATGGGTAAGTGTTTTATAGGGTAGAGAAATTCCAGCACTGCCCGCTCTTTAACCTTATTTTGTAAACACATTAAATGAAGTGGCAGTTTCATGGCACGACATCCAAAACCAAATTCCCATATTTATAAAAACGTGGACAAACAAACCCACTCTCTGGGGGTTTTGGAACATAGTCTCTCTCAAGAATCTCCAAATCTCTCATTAGAAGGAAAAATACCCATCCTTGAATCTAGTTAATTCTTTTTTCTTATTTTATTTTATAATAAGTGATCAACTCAATGTTCTATGATTTTCTTTTGTAACTTTAATCACTTTTCCCGTATAAGAAATACACCAAGCAAAATTTTAGGATCGATTAATTAATTTATTTATTTATAAATTATCAAAATATTTATTAAAAATTAAAAGAATATTTAAATTGATTAATTAATTTATTTTTATATATAATTATTTATTAAAATTTTCATTTAACGGTAAACCCTGAAAAAAAATATTACTAAATAATAAACATATTTTTTATTTGAATTGACTTTTCATTCTCTAAATATATTATTATTATAAAAAATAAATAAATGATATATTATATTGTTAATAATATATTTTTTGCTTCACTTGCAGTGATCTTAAAATTAGATAATAATAAATAATATCTATTAACATATTATTTTTAAGTAAATATTATTTTAAGAAATATTCAATAATATTTTTTTTTACTCAAATTTATAATTTTAATATTATTATTGATTACAAGAACAAATATAAATAAATACAAGTATCATCAATAGTAAATTATATTATTAATAATAATATTTACTTAATTTTATATATATATATATATATATATATATATATATAATTAATAATAATATTGGCTTTATTTTAAAAATAAACTTTGCGTATTAAATATTATTTCCCAACTTATTATAATAGTTATTAAATAATAGATCTCTATTTTTTAATAGACTATGATTAATAAGTACAACAATATAAAAATAAATAGAAATAATTAAATATGAGCATCATCTATTATATTATTATTAATAATATTTTCTTATTTTAAAAATAAAAATGTTATATTAACCTAGAAAAACATACTAAATATTATGTTAATATTATTTTAATTAGTAATATATATAAAAAGAGAAAAACATACTAAATATTATGTTAATATTATTTTAATTAGTAAAAGGTATTTTAATTAGTAAAAGGTAAGTGAATAATATTTATTTTAATTGAATTTTTATTTTTTAAAAAATATTATTAATTATTATAAAAGAAAGTTAGCATAAATATTAATAGTATGGTCAATAATATATTATATTATGAATGACAATATTTAGGTTAATTTTAAGAATAAAACTAATATATTAAATATTATTTTATTAGGTATTAAATAATGAAATTAATTTTTACTTGATTTGGATTTCTAATTTTGATATATTATTATTAATAAGTATTGGAAAATGTAAAATAATATGAATAATATGGGCATTATAGTCATATATTATATTTATATCATTAAGAGGGATTAAATCACTATCTTGAGGTGCAAACATCTTTTAGTGTGAAAAGTGATTTGATCCTATGGCGCCTCATAGATTCGAAGTTAAGAGAAATTTAGGATGATTTAATTATTAGTCTTTAAATGGGCTACATTAGAGAAGATACCATGGGCAAAAAACCATGTACGATGGTAAATACTATGAGTTGGATTCAAAAATTGTTAAAGATGGAATTAGAACATCTCTACCATACTTGGCTCAAGAAAATGTAAGTGTAGCATTTGATCATGCCTACTCCAACTACATGCCGTTTATAAATGACCTGTGATAGTAAGATGTATTCCCTATTCATTTTTTGATCTTCTAAGTACCCATAGCATGGCGAGTGCTAGCATTCTAAAGGGCATCAGTTGCTGCAATTTTCTCTCTCTACATATGACAACAAAAATTTATTTCTAATTCGTTTTTGAGATGAAAAATTTCCTCTAAGATAGGCGTTAGTGTGTGCATGTGATATCTTTGAACATTGTTGAACCAAGTAATGATAATCATGAAATCCCCAAAGATCTAAATATGTTGAATATTTTTCTCTAATGCAAATAGAAGGAGGATCTTGAGGATAATAATTTCAACATATTCATTTGTTCCTATGCCCAAACCAATTTTAAGGTTGAAATAATGGTTACCCTAAAAATAAAGAAAAAACCTCCCCCACAATCACCCTCTTGAGAAGAGGCCACAATTTAGAAAACTTTAAAATGATTGCATTATCATTATGATAAATGAAAATGTATAATTACAATATAACAAACATGCTTTTGATGATGAAGAATTTCCATTGAGATGAGATGTTATTTATGCGACCTTAAGAAAGATAAGCGAATATTTAGATTTCTTTAGAATTTGTTTTTGTACATGGAAAATATTAAGAAGCATTGCAAGAGCATCATAGTTTTTAACTTATAAGGTTAAGAATGTCGGTAATGTGACAGATACTTTGAAATTGGGATCTAATTTTGGGATAGATGGGGCACCTTATGAGAAAGTTCTTTTCATCATCAATCCTCTTAGTGTCACAAATATGACACATTATTTTATCCTTGGTAAGAGTTTGTTCTTACGAACGAAATTTTTTATTTTCTTCATTATGATAGTCAAAGATTGAGATACTTTATAGTATCGAAATTTTCTTTTATCCTCTAATTCTTTATCATGCCATCGTTTCACCTCAAAATTTAGACCAAGTAATCTTTTCAGCAGAGTGTCTTCCTCTTTTATTCCTTTATGATTTAGCCATGACCTTACATATTTATTGCATCCTCACTTGAGTAATGGCAATGTTTGTAGTTTTAGCTTGTGTTTGATTCAATTCTGAGGAGCCTATTTGCATCCATGTTGCTTATATTATTTTTGAACGTTAAGTACCGTTTCACAATTTTGTTTCTAGTGAGGGGAGATGTCACATTTATGAGGAAAATAGGATACATATTATTACCTTTAATTTTGACATTGCATGTTATAAAATTATTTATGAGTTCACCATATGTTTCTTGTGGACTCGTGGTGATGTTATTGGACAACGAGCTATATACACATTCTTTTGTATGTTAGAATGAACTAAGACTCAAGAGACAAGTGTCAACATAGAGTGAGAGCATTCATTACACTAGTTAGCTCTTGGAAGGTCGATGGAATCAATTGCACATTTAAGGGGAGTTCATCAAGAAGTTGAATGAACCATATACCACATTATATTATATGAGTAGCTAAAGCAATTAGATACCCATGTATTTCAAGTAATGGTTGTTCTTTTATATAGACTTTCAGCAAATAGTGATGTCTACAAGAAAAAAGTCCCTAGTTGCATCAAAAGAAAAACTTTGTTGATAAAGGGTGTATTGTGTACGCATTTATTGCAAAGAACTAGAAATGGATGAAGACCTACCTTGAAAGAATGAATACCTCCATGTGATACTTCACCATAATAAAAATTATGGCTATTGGTCATTGTAAAATAGTTTGTATTTAAATAAATAATTTGCTTCTAAACTAAATATGAAATATTCTTTCTTATTTTAATTTACTATTAAGATATTTCTCAATAAATTATTAATATACCAAAATAATATGTTTATCTTAAAAGAAAAACTTAATCTCTTTATAAATAACTTTTCATCCATCTATAAATAACTTTGTTTGCTATTAATATAGCACTAATTATTTTTATGGATAAATAATGTTTACTGCTGCAATTTTTTACATAGAAAACAATGTCAGTATCTTACCCATCCGAGGAGAATCTCCATTTCAGATGACAAATTAAAGTCCGTATTCTTTCTTCCGGTCACAATTTCAAGAAGAACAACGCCAAAGCTATAGACATCAACTTTTACAGATAGTTGTCCCCACAGAGCATACTCCGGTGCCATATACCCACTGCACATTCAAATTACAATGGCAAAGACTCAGTAACGAAAATTGAAGGAAAGCTATTTCGAAACGAAACTGTTTGAGCTGGATAATAAGATAAAAATATCTTGGATAAAGATAATATTTTTATATCCATTATAAATTTCAATAATATATGAAAGACAGCAACAGCTAGATCGATTTCAAGAATGTCATAAGGTACAATTACAAAAAACAGTGGAAACTCAATTGCATCCATCCATAATTGTTAAGCTTTTGACGGTGTGTGAAAATCTTACAGAGTTCCAGCCGCTCTCGTGCTGACGTGGGTCTCATCTTCAGAAAAAAGTTTGGCTAAGCCGAAATCTGCTATCTTAGGATTCAGTTTCTCGTCCAACAAGATATTACTTGCTTTGATATCTCGATGAACAATTCGCAGTTGAGAATCCTGGTGAAGATACAGAAGCCCACGAGCTACTCCCATTATAATGTTGTAACGCTTCTGCCAATCAAGGTCTGCGCGTTTGTTTGGATCTGTATCCATGAATGCCACACCAATTCAACACCCAAAATTTAATTTACATATATAATATATAAAAATATTTTCCCGAGAATTTTATGTCGGGATGATAAACCAGAGTAAATGGTTAGAAACTCATGAAAAGTAAATTTGATATGTACGAAAGTAATTTTATACATAATATACTTAAATGAATTACTTTATAATAGTAAAAAAAACTAAATGGAATTGGCTCACCGAATAGGAATCTATTGAGGCTCTTATTTGGTAAGTACTCATAAACCAACAACTTTTCTCATCCCTCAGCACAATAACCTAGAAGGTTCACAAGATTTCTATGCTGAATTTGGGCCTTCTAGGAATGTTAGAATCATGGAAGGTATCAATGACCACAACCTTAATAGGAGGGAGTTTAGGACAATTATTGGTGGCATGACTAGAAGCATCACACAAAGCACAAGGAGCGAGAGGAGCGAGAGGCTTTGGCATCTTAGGAGGAGCTGGAGTTGTTGGGGGGCTTTGTCTTTAGGTCCCTTTTGATAGGCTTTGCCCCCCTTGTCAGATGCTTTTGCAATAGGTGTAGGTTCCTATTGAGATTGTTGTGGAACTCAAGCAAAGGCAGGGATAAGAACAAATGGTTGGACCAGAGTCAAAGGAATGTAAGGTTTCAATTGATTCAGAGGAGTGTTTGTGGGGGGATCGATGTACCAGACTCGTATCCCAAGCTAAGATTGGGTAAAATCAACGTAGCCATAGCAGGTGTAGAATAAACTCGAGGAGGTGGGAATAAGAACAATATCTGACCAAAAGAATAATGGCTTAGAGGAACTGCTCCACAATGGTTAAGGCCTGGGGAACAATTCTAGGCAGAAATGGATTACGAGAGACACTACCAAAAGGAAATGATCCTTAAGGAGTTGTATCGATAGGCAGGGTTAAGTCAGGCACAACAAGTTGTGAATGTTTGGTCTTCTATGAGAGCATACGAGAACATTTGTACACGGCCAATGATGCTTGGAGCATGCAAACACTCGATGAGATATGCTCAAAAGGAGTAGGTAGTGGGCCATAGTAAGCACCAAGAAAAGTGAAATATTTATAGATTCCTGGAGAGATAGACAAGACAATCTTATTGTCAGCCATGGAAGAAATGTTGGACTGAGGTGAAGTGTGGGATTTTGGATCATAGTACATCAATTGATCAATTGTGATGACCTTTCCATCGTGGGCAAAGAAAATATTGCAATGAGATGCAGATGTGAAAGGTGACATGGCATAGGTATAACTATGACCCAAAAGGATGTTATAGTCGAAGGGGGCATCGATGACTTCAATGCCAATATAGATAATCTTGCCAGTAATTGTGACTCGATAGTTGTGGTATAAGCCAAGGGGTTGTGAAGGATGATTGTCCCATGCATGAAGAGTGATTGTGGATAGGGATAAGTCAAGGGAAAAAATTTTCTTCTAAACACTGGCAGCCATCACACAGGTGGAGGCTCCTTCGTCAATGATACATTGCTAAAAAATGGTGTTTCTAATGGACACTAGAATTTGAAATGCAATGGATGAAAGTAAGGGAGGATTTTCCGACTTGTCAACATGAAAGAAAATAATCTAATCATCTTGAGGATCCATGACACCCAGAGAAGATAGTATAGCTTTTGGTTGTGGTGGGCACATCTGGAGGACTTTCAACATTGACATGGAAGCAAGAGAATGTGGAAAATCATCTACTATACTATATGTATGGGCAACTTTGGTAGAATCTACATTTCAACATAAGGAACCTTTGGGGATATTTGGAATAAAATCGACCTTAGGTTGAGGGATCTGTAAGGTACCATTGGATGATGATAGAGGCTCAGTGGAAACTTTGGGTTAGGACTCAGTCGTTGACTTAGCAAATGGCTTATCGTATTGGCACGATCAAGTCTGAAGATTGACTTGCTTGGTATTTACCTCATCCGAATTCATCAAAATAATCTAATAATCATGGTGACTAGATGGTGGAGCTACTTGAGCTACATGTCCTTATGTAGGTTGGGTAGCTACGTATCCTGGGTGAGGGAAAGGGTTGGCAAGCATGATCGATTGACATGCAATAGGCATTATAGGAGGAGCGATGGGTTGCGATCCTCGAGAAGCTGCTTGAGCTTCCCATACTTGCCACATCAGAGGTAAAAGAGGACACTCATGGGTAAAATTACCATATACTTCACACCAAGCACAAGGTTTTTCTGTACAAAGACCCTTGTTCTACTTGGGTTAACCGCCCTGTTGCTAAGTTATGGTATTAGGTTGAGGACCCTGAGTGGAATTTGTTGGAGGACCCTGGTTGCCTTGATTACCTTGAGACAACTGGTTCCTATTACCCTTCCTCTTGTTCCTTTTTTTGGTTAGGGGTATTGGGTCCACTCTATTGAGCATACACTTGTCCTTGTGGAGGAGGTGGTTGTTGTGGTGGAGCGGGATCAGGCACGAGTGGTTGGGGGTGTTCGTGCTGGAGGAGCTAAAGCACTAGGTTGTCCATAATGATAATAAGGAGACGAGGAAACATTGGTATAAGTAGGAGGTGCAATGGGTGGCCTTGGCATTGGTTGATGCAGATGGGGATATGCATATGGCATGCTGGGACTTGGATAAAGATTTCCCTGAGGAAGATTACGGGAGGGATAATTGTAAGTGGAACTCGTCCCTCCCTAAGGTGGACCATAACACATCTAAGGTGGAGTATATGGTTGGGGGTGTGAAAGGGTTCCAATTATGCCATTCGTGACATGAGATGCTCTTGGTTCATTAGTAGTATGAGGCTGAGCTAGATCGGGGATGACAGTGTAAACATAACCTGACTGGTCGTAAATCAGATCAAATTTTAGAGCTCTTTGGAGTGCTCCTTCCTCAGAATGGGGGAAGTGAAAAGCGACATATTTCGAAATGGGGGCGAGTAGTGACCTAAGAAACCAATCCATATAGACTCGATCTTTGAATTCAGGAGCTCTACAAATGCTCCTCCTTCTACATCATTCCTAAACGTGGTCAGAAAGGTAGGTGGCCGAAGTTTCATGGAAAGAAGTCAAAAGTTTGGTACCAATATCATAATGGAGAGGTAACTGGAAGCATCAAATAAATTTTGTGTCAGGATTCGCTAAAGTGGAATGGGTTGCTCTAGGTTGGTCGCCATACCACTTCGCAGCAACTCCAGTGAGCATGCTATGGAACAAACAAAGATGGATGGAGTCTTTGGTAATGGAATTTGATTAACACCACATATGGAAGGAGCGAACATGATTAGTTGGGTCTTTTCGAGGATTATCGTCAAACTTTGGGATGTCTGAAGGGAGTTTAGTAGGCATAGTTGGTCATTTGGGATCATGGAGAAGAGGATCATTGATAAGATGGCTAAAATCTAGGAGACTTAAAGCAGCCATAAAAGGAAGTAAGGGAGTAGGAGTGACCACACCGGTTGGGATTCTGCTAATGGGGGTACCCTGGTTAGCACTTAGGTTACCACCCTGGGTTCCCACACCCACATTGGTGCCTGACATGGTGGTGATATGGGGTTGAGAAGACATGGAATCAGATGATGAACTGGATGAATCAGCAAAATCATAATCAAAATCAGAATGACGACTTAATGGAGGACTAGGAGGAGGTACTCTAACTCGACAGGGAGGAGTAATATGTCCTAATGAGAATTGACGGTGGACACCTCGAATTTGACGTGAAAAATGAGTTGGAGGTGCAATGGTGTCTAAAGTCAAGGTTGATGATATGAATAAGAGAGAAAAAAATAGTAAGAAAACACCTAGTGCAGTGGTGCCAAGTGTAAACTAACTACTTTACTGATGTTACTCTAATATAAGAAAACACACCCTATTAAAGAAAAAATACCTCTAGACTATACTGATCTAAATCCTCAAACAATCTTAGATCTATTGTTTCATATATCCTTCCAAAGAACTTTTTACTTGACAGAATCTCATCCCCACAAATAGATTTGTTTAGAGAAATGTGAGGTAGAGGACCAACTCCTTCCCACACCCAGTCCTATAGGGTGTTTTCCTAAGATTGGTCACTACAGTTACCTTTGTCCCACTAGGGTGGTCGGGTCTTGAGCTTCTTGGTAGTGAGTCATTGTAGGGAATTCCCTGCCACGAGTTGGGTAGCCCTGAGGATAACTGCTTGCACAATGACCTAGCCTAATCCTCTCTCAATCGGGTTTCTGATGCACTCTGGCTTTGACCATGGGATGGTGAAGGATTTTAATCTCCCTAATATGTCAACTTCTATGTCTCAATGAAAGTCATTGATGAGTGTTATTGGAAGCCTGTCCCACCATTCTTACACCTACACTAAAACTATTATTTGGCCCTGATGCCCTAGTCGGCTTAATCTATGTGTGTTGATTTATTAAGCTGTAGTGTTTCAAGTCTTGGCTTGGTAGTGCTAGCCAAAATCACGTTCGATTAAGGTGTGAGTGTGTGAAAATAATGTGTCAAGTGGATCATTTAATTAAGCATGTTTCATGATGTCATGTGCTGCTGAAAGTAAAATGCTAAAATACTATAAATAAATATGAAAATTATAGAAAAATAAAATGTCAATCAAGCACACAAAAACCCCACCCAAAAGGGCTACTAAAAAGATAAGCAAGAGAGGTAAAACAAGCTACTCAAAGGCATAAGAAGAGGCCAAAAATATATAATTTCAATGGACTGGGATCTAAAGTTTCTAAACTATTCTAAATGATGCAAACAAACAACAAAAATCATAAGCGAAAGATGTTGCAAAGGATAGGTGTGAAGCTTTAAACCCTAGGATGCACAAGGGGATCCTCGAGGGGAAGGAAAACCCAAACTCTAAGTGGGGAAAAGATAAGATAAACTTATCCAATAGATCTAAAAAGTAATGCATCAGACTTAAAAAATAGTGGCTGAAAATGCTAAAAACCCTAGACTCCTCACTAAGAAAATCTCTTTTTAGCAATGTGGAGGTGTACTCTAAACCCTAGGGAGATTTTTCCTTCCTCAATGAGATAAGTCAAGTGGATGTAGGCCTAAGGAAAATTGAAAACATAGATGAAGTACCCAAACCAGTATACAAACAAAACTCTCACGAAATCTATAAAAAAAATTGATTTTTTTTTGAAGCGGTAAAAAATGCATGTACTAACCTATTTCTGAGTAAAATGCACTTTTCTGGACAAAAAGTGTGCTTTGCAACTCACTCATGTGGCTGAAAAGTATGCTCTGTTCCTAGGAGTCTCGATTAGCAGATCTTGCACAGATTTTGCCAGATCCTACTTAGCTAGTTCCTCTGACCTGCGGAAAAGGCTAGAAACCAACTAGAATCTGAAAATTTGACAAAATAAGGTTTAATATTATAAATATAAATTGAGAGGCTAGAAATAAGTGAAGAAAACCCTGAAATTTTCTGAAACTTCAATCACTCAAGAATGTTGTTAGTACACCAATGGAGTCTCTATTTGTTAGTGTGAATATTCTTGGAAGGTGTACGAAAAATAATTCACTTAAGTCACAAGGTGACAAGTGACCCTACCAACAAGTTTATGGCTACTATAGATTCAGATTTGTAACACAAATAGAAAACCTGTAGTACAAGAAAATACAATCCATAACAAAAAGCAGCAATATAAAATATCTAGTATAATAACCCAATTGGAAACACTTCTTTAAATAAATAAATCTTTTATTAATAACACTCGGTGAAGGAGATCTACAGATGGGTCTATGAGTCCCCCTCCGTGGGATGGGTCCTTTGATGTCCTTGATGCTTCAGAAAAATGATTCTCTCTCAAAATATGTGGAAAACCTAGAGAAAAGTACAAAACTAAAAATGAAAGCTCAAAGGAAAAAGACGACAATGTTGACAATGATTATGATCATAGTAAAGAATGAATGAAAGACCCTCTTTTTTATACCAAAGTATGGATTTAATCTAAAAAACGGAGAATAATAAAATATTATTAACCAAATTTAGATCTAACCACTTGGAATACTTTATTATATTTATTGGAGAGGGAAAAAAATATTTAAAATGATTACATACCTTTATTTGAAATAATTAACAAATAAATTGATTTATTAACTATTTCGCTAGAATTAAGAAAGATGTGAAATTAAAATAATTATTAAATAGTGACTTAATAGTTATTCTAATAACATAAATAAGGAAATTTAAATAAATAATGATTTATTTAATTATTCCTAAAGGATTTAGTCAAATGTGACAAGGAATAATTATTAAATAATGATTTAATACTTATTCCTAGAGAAAATTAAATAAATAATTATTTATCTAATTATTCTCATGGGTTTGTTTTTATTTAAATAAGAAAATAATTTAATAAAAGTGGTTTACTAAATTATTTTCCACAGTGAAAGTGATTTTACTATGGTAAAATTAAATCTACATAGTGTTTTTCGATCTGCCTAGATAGAAATGGCTAGGTGATCTTTTTTTGGTGATAACACAGAGTCTAATACACATATGATACAACAACAAAGATGAAAAAATATCAGGGTAGTGGTTCGCATAAAAGCTCTTTGTCAATATTTCCTCTAGATTGGGTTGCATGTGCAACCACGTGATTAAATTGTGACTAGGGTATGAAGGGTGTGATTAGATACTTCATAGGGATCATTAAACCATTACTTGTGAATTTCTATGGCCTTGCATGTGTAGCTTAGGAAACAGGTTAGATTTGCGAGGACAAAAATTTTGGCTCTGATTTGTCTATATAGTATTACTTAGAGTTGCATTGGTAAAGAAGGGGGAAGTACCTAGAATTTTAGTGAGCTAATACATGCACGAATGGAATCTTCTACCATAATTTCAGGAAGAAATAGATGGGTAAGTTCCTTTCCCGAGTGTATCATTATATAACCACTATATTTCATAATGATACAAGTTGAAAGGGAAATGAATCTAAGGATTATATTAGGAGCGATTTGACATGCAGGGTTGCAGTAACCCTCAGCTGAAAGACTCAAGCAAGTGGAGGATGTTAATATGAGGGGTCAAGTGGAATCAATAGAAATTTCGTCGTCTTACTCCACTCAAACCCTTGTCTAGCTGGTAACCCAAAGATTATTGGAGTGAATCCCATATCATTCTATTGCACAAAAAAATAGAATTAATAGGGAGGAAGAAGGGATACGTTCATAACAAAATGTTTATCATAGTCTGATAATTTTAAACCCTAAAAAAACCAAGCTAATGGTTGTATTTAACATTACAAAATAGCGATAACCACATGGAGCCAAACCTTATTTAATAAATGTAGATGATATTGACTAAATTTTAAGTAATGTACACAAAAACAATACCATAAGGAACATGGGGATTTGGAAATAAATATAAAGCAAACCCAGAAAAGAAGTTGCATCGGCTACAAAATTACAAGCCAGGAGCATACGAATTAGGAGAAGAAATTACCATAGAACGACATGCACAGTCATATGCATGGTCATTGTAATGCATTTTTTCATTTAAATTAAATATTATAGCATAACCAAAGGTAGATAGAATTACTAAACTTAGCATGGGCCTCTTGTGATCAACACTGGCATAAAGTAGACGAAAAGCTCAGTAATAGCCAAGAGCGGTAATCCTATTACAGGCAGAGAGTGAAGCTCACGCTTATGAAAAGTTTTTAGCACATGGAATAATAACTGATTAAGGTAACTAAACAAAGAACATGATGCACACTCATTGCATAACTCCGTTACATAGAAGGAAAAGTAATTAATAAAACAAAGACCATGATTCACATTGTTTTCATTTCTTCAACACTATAAATTTGTGAGTGAATATTTATTGAAGGTAACAAACCAGAGAGTAAGATGAACTCTTACCTCTACTCTTCAAACATAGAAAAAACATAGGATAATCATACAAATTACGAACAAAAAGTGAGTTGCTACTGTAATATTCGATGAGAGTAATTTTCGATTAGTAGATATTGTTACTAGTGTTAGCCATACTAAATGGGGCACACATAAATACTGCCAACACTGAGAAAAGGCACAAACCTTGAAAAAGGGTTTAATCTTTGCTAGCAAAATCAAGTCAAGTGTATACATGTGAGAAGAGAGTGCGTGTCTCTTTAGCCCCTTAAAACTTAGAAGACCTATTTAATAGAAACAAAATTACATATAATCAGTAGTTCTGGATTTGGAAATAGCAAAGCTAGGCTAGGAAACCCCTTGGGTTTCCCTAGTCCCTCATCTATGGAAAGATGATCCTCGAAGGGAGGATTCATGTAAGGAAACCGACCTAGAAGTAACGGACGTCGGTTATGACTTGGCGAGCCATAGAAACCATAGTGCATGGCTAAAGAAATGCTGCAATTATACATGTAACAATCAAAGCCACATGGAACAATACATTTATTGGATAAAAGCATGTCCAATCAAGATTAAAAGAGAATATACACCCAATTCACTAGAGGATGAAGAAAGGATGTATTAAATGTGTATTTGTCGTGGAAGAAAGGCCTCATTCTTCTAGTTGAACCTTCACATCAAAAACCCCAAAATGATTTGTGCTAGTGTGAATCAACTCACAAATTGGGAAACAAGTGAGCCACAGTCACAGGAGTGGGAACTTTACATGAGATACCAGGTATAGCACCGAAGGCGACTACCTACTAGTTTTTAGAACCTCAAGCCAGCCTTGTGGTAACCCTCACCTACATTCCTGTGTAAAAAGGTAATTAGAACATCACTTTAGGCAAAATGGTTTTTCTATGAGAAAGGAATTACAGAGAGAAAGGAAGAAAATTACATGGGTGAAAGAAGCAAGTATGAATGACCTATGTTGTTTCCAACTACAACTTCGACACTGGTGTTAAGGGAAAATGCATAAAAGCAACAGTAAGTCGAGCCACCTTAATGCCAGACCCCAAGATGTTTCAAGGCCTTGGCTCAAATATGGATACCCCGCAATAGAAAACAACAACAATAAACGCAGGTGTTGGGGGTGACAAGCAAGGCCATAGAGCATTGTTGCAGAGCCAAGCCCTCAAGAGCAACAAACCAAATAAATGGAGGACAGACATAGAAAAAGACTAGGGTTTGAAAAAAAAGGTTTTACACCCTTGATGAGGGAGAACAGATCTAGATAATTGGAATTATTTAATATTAAAATACATTTAAATTTTTCGAACATAATAATAAATATTAATATACTTATATAAACAATAATAAAAATTTCAAAATCATAAGAACATTACAATTATAATTTTTATATTATTTATTAAAAAATTAAAAACCAAATATTTCTTATTTACCAAATATAGCTATTTGACAAATGTAAAATAACCAAGCTTATATTTATTAAACAAATCTAATTTATATTAACCAAACCTATATTTATTAAGCAAATCTAGCTTATATTTACTAAACAAACCGTAAACAGCAATTTTGAAATTTTGTTTTCAAATTTACGTTTTTCATAAATTTTCTTATATTAAATTTAGATTTGATCCACACCTATTTATTAAACAAATCTAGCTTATATTTACTAAACAAACCGTAAACAGCAATTTTGAAATTCTATTTTCAAATTTACGTTTTTCATAAATTTTCCTATATTAAATTTAGATTTGATCCACACCTTGGCTAAATCTATGGGATGCTCATATTATTGATCAAGAAATTGAAAATAACAAATTTGATCTTTGTAGAATTCTTCCGCGAAAATCATATGGAGAAATTTTTGTCGACGAGCAGATATTCTGCCCTATCTATTTAAAGTGCATAGCTAGATCTGGTCATTCAACTTGTCTTGACGATGAACCATACTGGTTGGTTCGAAACGCGTTGACAAAAATTTCTCCATGTGATTTTCGCCGAAGAATTCTTCAAAAATTTGATATGGATCACAGAAGTTTCAATTCAATAAATATGATCTTATCATATTTTTGACCATTTAAGATTGCTTAATATAAATTTATTATATAAAAATAGATAAATGTTTTTAGGATTAATTACATTATTAAGATTTGGTTGATGTTTCTAATTAACTAATGTGGTTTATCATGAAGACAAGGGTTTAAACTATGTTAATTAATTCAACATCGATCAAATTTCTAATAATGTGATTAATCCAAAAAACATTTATCTACAATATAAATCACAAAAATCTCAAATCTAATATATATAAAAATAATTTATAAAAACAAAATTTATATTATTTTAATTTTAAAATTGTTTAAAACAAATTATGAAAAAATCCAACCACACATTTAATTTTCAAAATTATGCATCCTGAATATAAACGTGCATTTGAAATGGACACAAAGGTCACATAAATCTATCCGAGGATGCCCAAAAGCCAAAGGAAAAGCTCAGATAAATCTACGCGAGGATGCCCCTACATTTATGTGTTTGACATGAAGTGCTCTCACATATGGAGATCTCACCTACTCTTACGAATATAACGCAGAGGTCAAAGAATACGGTTATGTGTTTAACCTGAAGTGCTCTCACATATGCAGATCTCACCTACGCTTACGAATATAGCGCAGAGATGAAAGAATATGGTTATGAAGCAAACTGATTATATCATAGCAAAAAATATGTTGAAGTGCACTACACAGATTTCATGGCTAGTCCGCTAATGAAATGATACCTTAAATTTATGAAGGAAATGTTCCAAACTGTAATAAAAGAATATAAAGACTTTTAATGCCTCAAATATGCAAAGATAAGTCAAGATCCACATGTTTTGTACTAATTAGGGTAACCATGGGCATTGTATTATGTTGTTGAGCATCTCCGTTTCTGGCCCTTTTCGCAGAACGTAAAGAGATCGACACCAATTCGTTATCACTTCTGGCCCCTTTTAGAGAAGACATAGCGATTGACGAAAGTTTGACATCGTTAAAGTTGTGTGGCCGCTGCTTCAAGTGAGACCGATTATTTGATAGTTCTACTCTCTGGAACTTGAATTTGTGAGAAAGTTTGTGGGTGGATGAGTAGGCTGCTGTCCCACAGCAGGATATTGAAAGCAATCAGTGATTGGCAGGGTATTCAGAATGGGATTCGATCTGATTGCAGTTCACTCATTCTTATGGGCATTCTGATGGCCTCCCTTTGCATCGGAATCGTAGAAAGGAAAGACGCAGCTTTTAGAGCCCTGGGTGGAACTCTCTATCGCTGTCATCTCGTTATTTCCTTTCTTGGAAATGGAACCCGCCATCTCTGGCATCTCTTTATTTCGTTTTTTGCTTGCTAGGATTTCTGCCCCTAAAGATACTTTTAGGGAATGGTCATCATGGCGGAAGTTACCGGAGTGTTGAGTAAGATTCAGTCCAAACAGCCTGATCTCATGCTTCTTATTAAAGACGCCGGCTTCATAGCTTCCTCTCTTGAAAACGGAACCCACTAACTATAGCACCTCGTTATTTCCTTTTTTATTTGCACGGGTTTCTCCTCCTAAAAATGCATTTACTAGATAATCTTCGTGGCTGAAATTACTGCAGCGTTGAGCGCGATCCACTCCAAACAATCTGCTCTCTTGCTTCTTATGATCGGCCGCGGAAGCCATGGATCGTCTGAATATTTCTATATATGATCTCTGAACTGGGCGCGTCTGCACCACTACTATATTCCTTTAACCTTATTTTGTAAACACATTAAATGGGTTGGCAGTTTCATGGCACGACATACAGAAGCAAATTCCCATATTTATAAAAACGTGGACAAACAAACCCACTCTCCGGGTGTTTTGGAACATAGTCTCTCTCAAGAATCTCCAAGTCTCTCTTTAGACAGAAAAATACCCATCGTTGAATCTAGGTCATTTTTATTCCTTATTTTATTTTATAATAAGTGTTCAATTAATATCCCAGCAAAATCTTAGGATTAATTAATTTATTTATAAATTATCAAAATATTTACTAAAATATAAAACAATATTTAAATTAATTAATTAATTAATCTTTTCATATATGACTATTTATTAAAATTTAGATAATACTAAATAATAGTTATTAACATATTATTTTTTTCGTAAATATTATTTTAATAAATATTAAATAATAAATTTTTTTTTTTTTATTTTAAACAAATTTCTAATTTTAAATATTATTATTGATTACCACACAAAATTAAAATAAATACAAATATCCTCAATAATATATTATTGATCTTGCAAGGTGTCCATCTGATCTCGCAAGGTGTCCATCTAATCTTGATAAGCAACTTAGGCTTCTTAAGGATTTCTGCTCTTCCATGGGTATGACTGTTAACACTGACAAAACAAAAGTTATGATTATCAAATCCAAGAAGGACACTTACACTAATTTTATGTATGACAATAATAACTTGGAGGAAGTGTATTCTTACAAGTACTTACACTAATTTTATGTATGACAATAATAACTTGGAGGAAGTGTATTCTTACAAGTACCTAGGAATTGATATTCATCACAAGCTCAACAGGAACTATAGCATTGAGAAAAATATTAATGGGGGGTGGAAAGCTACACTAATTTTATGTATGACAATAATAACTTGGAGGAAGTGTATTCTTACAAGTACCTAGGAATTGATATTCATCACAAGCTCAACTGGAACTATAGCATTGAGAAAAAGATTAATGGGGGTGGAAAGCTTATTTTGGTCTTGAAAATAATTGTAAAACCTGGTAATGTGGGATAAAAAAATGTTTCTCTTTGAAAATTTAGTCACTCTTGTTACCTTATATGGATGTGAGGTCTGGATTGCAGATTGAGCAAATCCAGAAGCGTTTTATAACGTATAACCTGAAAATTAAAATCAATACACCCTATCCTATTCTCCTTATAGAAGTAGGTCTTTCCCCTATCGAGAGCCTAGCTATGACTAGGCTTCTGTTGTGGAAGCACAAACTCAGTAACATAGGAGATCATAGACTTCCTAAGCTAGCTTTAAATTCTAGCCAAAACCACCTAAGGCTCAAGTGAGGGTGGTATAAAGACACGAAGGCCTGGTTAAACCTTTGGGAGATCAACCAGAATGATGCTTTGCAAAACATTAATAACATTAAAAAAATTGTTACTTCTAAGAAAAATGTGCTATGAGAAAGATTTAGCAGCTAAAAGAAAATCAAGTTATTATAAGAAGGTCATCAACCCCTCCCTAGAAGAACAAAAGTATCTCTCTGTTTTAACTAGCTCAAAGAAGAAAATTAATATAGCGAAGATTAGAACGAACTCTCATGAGCTCCATAGTGAAACAGGTAGTTGGACAGTTTCTAAAACACCAGGGATGGAAAGGATCATCTCTGTGAGAATAGGAACATTGATGATAAAACCACTTCGTGTTAGAGTGTCCCGTGTACAACCACATTAGATCTCAGTTTCATAATCTTTGTCGCAATACTGAACTTCCTAGCCTTTTATGATGTCAAAATTATAGTGAGCTCCTCTCCAAGCTTGTGAGCATAGGAATAAAATCTTAAATCAAACTAAATAATTTGTTTCTTTAGGTCAGATAGACCAAAGTTTGGTCTCAGTGGACGTTAACCACCACCATCATCATCATATATTATTAATAATAATAGTTACTTAATTTTAAAAATAATTATATATATATATATTCTTATTTTAAAAATAAATTTAGTATATTAAATATTATATATATTATTAATAATAATATTGGATTTATTTTAAAAATAAACTTAGTATATTAAATATTATTTCCCAAATTATTTTAATAAGTACTAAATAATGGATCTCTATTTTTTAATAGACTATTATTAATACTAACATCGAGGATGAAAATTACTTCCTCTTAGAGTGCCCCTAGTACAAGCATATTAGATCTCAGTTTCAAAATCTTTGTTGTAATACTAACCTTTCTAGCCTTTTACGTTGTACTAAATAATTCGTTTTTTTAGGTCCTATAGACCAAAGTTTGGTCTTAATGGAGGTTGACCATAATCATCTTCAATAAGTACAAAAATATAAAAATAAATATAAATACATAAATATAGGCATCATCTATTATATTATTATTAAAAATATTTTCGTACTTTAAAAGTAAAAATAATATATTAACATTATTAATCATCTTTTTTATTTTAAGGAAAAAACATATTGAATATCATGCTAATATTATTTTAATTAATATTAGGTAAGGAAGTAATATTTATTTTAATTGAATTTCTATTTTTTTAATATATTATTATTAATTATTATAAAAGAGAGTATAAATATCGATAAATCCAATAATATCGTGAATAATATATTATATTATAAATAATAGTATTTAGGTTAATTTTAAGAATAAAACTAATATATTAAATATTATTTTACAAAGATTATTTTGTTAGGTATTAAGTAATTAAATTAATTTTTCTTTTAGTTGGATTTTTATTTTTTGATATATCATTATTAATGAGTACTCGAAAATGTAAAATAATATAAATAAATATGGGCATTATAGCCATATATTATATTTATATCATTGAGAAGGATTAAATCTTTATTTTGAGGTGTAACTATTTTTTAGTGTGAAAGGTGCTTCATAGATTCGAAGTTAAGAGAAATTTAGGATGATTTAATTATTAGCTTTTAAGTAGGCCACATTAGAGAAGATACCATGGGCAAAAATAGATGGGTTAAGAATACCATGGGCAATACTATGAGTTGGATTCCAAAAATGCTAAACACGGAACTAAAATATCTCTACCATACTCGCCTCAAGAATTTTATGTTTTTTTATTTTTTTAATTTTTAACTTAATTTGATTTGATTTTGTTTTTATTTTAACTAAGTCCAAATCTTAAACATTACAAGGACACAATAATTTTATTTTTCCTAATTTAAGAATAAAGTTAAAATATTAAATATTATTTTGTAGATATTGTTTTAATAGATTTAATAGTAGATTACATTTTCGATGTGCTCTTAGTTAGTATTTTAAAAAATAGTTAGGATTAACTGGTGTCTTGGAAAACCAAAGGTTTAGGGACATTTTGTTATTTATGATATCAAAATAACGGAGGATCGAACTTTTCATATGCAACACAAACCTATACTCACGGTTGGATTTGTACTCACATTGTTTGCAAAGCAATAATTTTTTCACAATAAAATACATTATCAAAATACTATTTTAAATTCATAAAAAATATCAACCATATATCAATGGAGGTTAAATCCCTATCATCTAACTAATAATTATTGGTAATTAAATAAAAATTATGAAATACCTTCTCTAATTAGGTAACCCTATCTAAATAGTTGTTAATTTAACAAACAAAAAAATTCCGATGGGAAAAGTCTTAATTTTTATTGCCAAAAATGGAAATTATTTCTACAAATGAACTATTGTGCATTCAAAAAGACTTAAATACCTTGTAGGTCCCCTCAAAATATTTAAACAATAGATTTTGTATTATACCTATATGCATAAGGCATCCACAAATCCCCTGAAAGAGAAAAACAAAAATTAGGTCTATTATAAAATACCTGTCCAGCATGAAAGCTAGCTCAGTCAAGCCATACACCAAATTGTTGTATGAGATCCCCTTGTTTGTGGGACAAGTGACCCAGCTCCGTGCAACGTTTTAACTGCTAAGTCTATGAAGGCATACATACTCTACCCCCTCTACTTTTTAACTTGAGGCCTCTTAGGTGGAAACACATGCTCTTAACCATTAGGCCTACTCAAGTTGTGTGTGTGTATATATATATATATATTCTATTATCTAATCTATATATCAACAAAAAAAATGTAAGTGTAGGCTTTGATCAAGCCTGCTCCAACTACATGCCACCTATAAATGACCTCTGATAGTACTTAGAAGATGTGTTCCCTATCCATTCTTTGATCCTCTAAGTACCCATAGCATGGCGAGTGCTAGCGTTAGATAGCACATCACTCACTGCATTTTTCTCCCTCTACATATGACAACGAAAATTTATGTCGAATTCAGTTTTGAGATGAGAAATTTGCTCTAAGATAGGCACTAGTGTATGCATGTGATATATTTGAACATTGTTGAACGAGGTAATGATAATCATGAAGTCCCCAAAGATCTAAATATCTTGAATATTTTTCTCTAATGCAAATAGAAGAACGATCTTGAGGATAATAATTTCAGCATATTCATTTCGTCCTATACCCAAACCACTTTTAAGGTTGAAATAAAGGTTATCCTAAAAATATAGAACAAACCTCCCCCGCAATCACTCTCTTGAGAAGAGGCCACAATTTAGCTAACTCTAAAATGATAGCATTATGATTATGATAAATGAAAATATATCATTACAGTATAACAAACACACTTTTCATGATGTTGATGATGATGATGAATTTCCATTGAGATGATAGTTTATTTATGTGGCCTTAAGAAAGGTAAGAGAATATTTAGATTTCTTTAGAATTTGTTTTTGTACATGGAAAATATTAAGAAGAGCATCATAATTTTCATAACTTATAAGGTTAAGAATGTTGGTAATGTGACATGTATTTTGAAATTGGGATCTAATTTTGGGATAGATGGGGCACCTTAAGAGAAAGTGTTTTTCATCATCAACTCTCCTAGTGTCACAAAGATGACACATTATTTTATCCTTGGTAAGAGTTTGTTCTTACTAGCAATTTTTTTTATTTTCTTCATTATGATAGTCAAAGATTCAGATACTTTATAATATCTATATTTTGTTTTATCCTCTAATTCTTCATCATGCCATAGTTTCACCTCAAAATTTAGATCAAATAATCTTTTGAGCAAAGTGTCTTCCTCTTTTATTCCTTTATGATTTAGCCAAGACTTGACATATTTATTGCATCCTCACTTGAGTAATGGTAGTGTTGGTAGTTTTAGCTTGTGTTTGATGCAATTTTGAGGAGCCTCTTGGCATCCATGCTTTTTATATTATTTTTGAACGTTAATTACTGAGTCACAATTGTGTTTTTAGTGAGGGGAAATGTCACATTCATGAGGAAAATAGGATACATATTATTACCTTTAATTTTGACATTACATGTTATAAAATTATTTCTGATGTGCTCTATCTATCTCAAAGATTCTATAGAAAAAATCTATTCCCCGACTTCACATCCATATAGCATAATGCAAATAATTAGAGTCTCAAAGGATATTTTTTTTCATTGTCACAAAGAAAAAAGTTTCTTTATTTACAATTATTTTCAAGTGTATATTGATATCTCCAAAATCCATTTATCATTTTCTGAACACTATAGCTTTAATTGAGCTTATGTTGAATCTAGATTTTGAGATACTTCTATGAAGGAACTACCTCCAAGATACCTTCATCATATATAAAAGAATTGCTTGTCATCATTTTTGATTTAAATATCATGACATTCATTTTGTCATTGTGCAAAGTTATACCTCCAAGAGTAAAATCTCTTGAGGAGACTTAGTTGTTTATCAAGGCCATAGGAATAATAAAAAAAAATGGTTAATCTCTCTCTTTATTTATACATATATATATATAATACCCAATGGAAAATGAAGTTTAATTTCAATCCATTTTGGTTTCAATTAATGTTGGGATAGGGTCCCTAGGGTCAGTTTTGGGGTTCGATAACCCAAATTTTGTATATTTTTTTGTAAAAGATGTAATGTCTTCGTGATATCTGGATGTGGAGTGCGTAGATAGATAGGTGTCAAAGGGGTCTTATCCTCTTGTTTGGATATATAATCAAGTCGGTTTTGAGACACACCCATGGTCCGCAGACCATGGTATTGTACCACGAAAGCTATAAACATTTGAGTCATAGGGAGTCTTAGAGATAACTTTTGCTATAAAATTTTGTATGTTGAAGGATTTTTTTTCTTTTGGGTGAGTGCTAAGCCAAGAAGGCTCTACTTCCTACACTTGGGCAAGAAGTAAAAGGCTCCTGCAGCTGAGTGCGTTGGGTAGAAGAGTTTGTAATCTAAGAATTGAAGATTAATAAAGATTGTTTTTGAAGAATTATTGTGCATTTATATTGAATTTGTTTATGTTATATTTTGTCGATTAATAATATTATTTTATGAAATAATCAATGAATGCTACGTAAATTCACTGAATCTATCTAAAGGATGCATGATATGAATGGTTATCTACTTTTGTGAAGTTAAAAGCTATTTCTGTTATATTTTTTGATGAATTAAGTAGATTTGTTCGAACTCAAATCTGGGTAGTTTATTGACGCACGAAAGTAGGTAGATCATCTGTTTAAGGTCTGCAAAGACTGATCGCAAACCTTCATAAAGGTCTGCCAACCATTTAACTTAGTTATAGTAAAGAATCCCTAGAAGACTACAGATCTATGCAAATATAGATTTGAGCTATCAGAGGCTAAGAACCATTTATCACATATCCCTGGATGCAGAAACCTAGTTTTAGCATCCCCCAATACTGCTTTGGGTGAGACTGTAGCCTTTGCTATGCAAGTTTTTCTGAAAGGCCCTTTGTCGGTTGGTGCGAACAACTCTAAACCTGGGTCAAGCTCCACTAAGCCAACAAATGGTTCTATTTTCAGGATTGATATCTATCTAAGAAATGTGTGGTAAATGGTTTCCAATGAAGAAAGAACTTGATAAGTGGATTGATCACAAATCGCACGCGTTCACAACTCAAGAGAATAGTTGCCCTAAAATATCCAAGGAGTAGTAGTTCCAGAGATTTTTGTACACGGACGAGACTGACGCATTCTTCAGTTTCTTCCTTGAAGAACTGTAGGAGTGGTTGTCCAAGTTAGTTGATAGTCAAGGGATGTGGAGGCTTGACGATCTTATAGTGTGGACCCCTAAACTGCTGTGATATCTAGAAGCATCAGGAAGAAATATCGCACGGCTAGTGGATCATTGGGTTGATTGCACCTTGGGAAGCTTTGTGACTTATTTTGCGATTGAAAGGAATATCAACTATAGCAAAGCAGAATGAAGGATCTTAAAGGGACCACAAGGTAAGTATTTGAACTCACTGAAGACTCGGATTAAAATGTTGTTATGTGAAAAGAGGGTTATGTAGTTACCTTTTTTTTGGGTCTACGCGAAGTGGGAGACTCTTTAGAAGAAATGGATGATCTAGCCCAAAATATAGTTCGCTCATTGAACCCCCTTCAAGTGATGTCGAAGGGGCGGTGGTGACTATGCCGTGAAGCGTAGTTTAGTTAACAACTCGGGGTATTCTAAGGATATCTCATCCATCCACTCCACCTACACCCTCACCTCCTCCACCTCCACTTCCACCATTCAACGTGTCGAACACGATGAAGATACTGATTTTTAAAGGAATGTGCGATCAAGATCTAGAGCAATTTAGGTTTGTTGCAGGAGTTGTGTGGAAATCATAGTAGATTATTGATGACAATATTGAGAAGCAGAGTTGGTTACATCCTTACAAGCCCTGCATTAACATGGTATATCAAGTATTGCACTGAATACCCCAACACATCACTAGCAGATACCCAACTAGCTTTGAATAAGGAGTTCAGTAGGCCTAAGTCAAAGGCACAGTTAGTGATTGAATTTAAGGAGATCTAAATGAGAGTTGATGAGACACTGCTAAGTTATGGTATGTTCTATGCTTATAACAGTTTACTTCTTTTTCTTATTATATTCCACTGATTAGCACTCACATGTACATAAAGTAAAGTGCAGATAGAACATTAAACGATCGATAGAAAACAAGCCAAGACAAGAGACACAAGATGTGGCGGCTAGCCAGGGACAAACCCCACAATGTGTGGGGAAACCCTTTGATCAAATCTTCTTTTATCTTCAATAATTCAGCAGAGAGAAATAGTAGAATACATATGATTCATATCAGCAGTAGCAAACCCTAGATCAGCAGCATTAGCATTAGCAGCTTCATTATCAAACTAGGGCAGACGATATCTCACAAACCGACCGTCGGATTGACTTCATTCCACCACCAAAAGTTTCGGCTTCCAGAGGAGGTTCAAATGAACCTACAACGCAGTTCAGATGAGGATATCTTCTAGGCCACGCAAGTCAATCTTTACTTCTGCAGTTGCAGCTTCAGTTTCAGCAGTTTCCGGCTTCAAACTAGGGCAGTCGATATCTTGCAAACCGTTCGTCGGATTGACTTCATTCCACCACCAAAAGTTGCAGCTTTCAAAGGAGATTTAGATGAACCTACACCGCAGTTCCAAAGAGGAGATCTTCTAGGCCACGCAAGTCAATCTTTACTTCTGCAGTTGCATCTTCAGTTTCAGCAGTTTCCGGCTTCAAACTAGGGCAGTCGATATCTTGCAAACCGTTCGTCGGATTGACTTCATTCCACCACCAAAAGTTGCGGCTTTCAAAGGAGATTCAGATGAACCTACAGCGCAGTTCCAAAGAGGAGATCTTCTAGGCCACACAAGTCAGTCTTTACTTCTGCAGTTGCAGCTTCAAATTCAACAGCTTTCGGCTTCACATTTGTGAGAGAGAGAGACCCATTTCAGCGCAGTAGAGAAGAGACTCATATCTGCGTAGTAGAGAGAGAGAGAGATGTGATGAGATGAGTGAGTCCAAATGAGGAAAAGTCCTCTTATATTTATACACAACGTTGGTGGGTGAATAGATGCGACTGTTGGGCTTCTAAGCCTACATGAGTTGTAGGTCGGCTTGATAATAATTCCATAATCAAAATAAATTCATATCTCCATGAATACTTATCGGAATCGGATGATCTTTATATCAATCCTACACCTCTCGACGAGAGGAATCTAATAAAAATATTATCAGCCATGAATAAGATGACCTACATGAAGTTTTGCCCTGGTTACCAATTTTAACACTCCCTCTCAATCATGGAGAACTTCATCTGCAATCTGTCTATCGGTCGTTACTATTCATCCATCAAATGCACTGCCCTGTACAGCCTGACCCTTGCCCTGCTCTGCTCTATTCTGCCTGTTCTGCTTTGTCTTGTTCTACCTACACTGATCTGTATTGTTTTGATCTGTTCTGCTCTACTCTTGCATTGTTCTGTTCTGCTCTGCTTTTGTCCGAATTATGAAGAAGAAGAAATGATCGAGGATGTATCATACTGACTCAAAGTCAGTCTCAAAGTATGTACCATTGGTCCCAAACTAGTCTCAACCAACCCAAAGTCAGCGTCATAGTGAGTACAACTCCAATGGTCCCAGACCAATATCATCCTCCACTGACTCAAAGTCAGTCTCAGAGTATGTACCACTGATCCCAGACCAGTCTCAACTGACCCGAAGTCAGCGTCATAGTATGGTACAACTCCTACCACTGGTCCCAGACCAGTATCATTGATCCCAGATCAATGGAGGTCATCCTAGCGTAGGGAGTACGGTAGTTACAACGATGCGTCCATCGGTACTACTATGGTCCTTAATTTCATTTCCCTGCTCATTGATCAGATGAGAGGTACTTCCCATGAGTCCCAGACTGCATGGGTAGGATTCCTCGATAGGAGAACTAATCAATCCTGTCCTCACAGGAGAACACATCAATCCTGCTACAATTGCCATGAAGAACACATCAAATCCAGGCCTCACAGGAGAACACATCAATCCTGCTACAATTGCCATGGAGAACACATCAATCCAGGCCTCACAGGAGAACACATCAATCCTGCTACAATCGCCGTGGAGAACACATCAATCCAGGCTGCCATGGAGAACACATCAATCCAGGCCTCACAGGAGAACTAATCATCCTGCTACACAGGAAAGCGAATCATCCTGTTCCACAAGAGAGCGAATCATGTTGTCCCACAAGAGAGCGAATCATCTTGTTCCAGTGTGCACCACCAGGGGAGGGTGAGTCACCCTGTGGTCATATGTTGCTCCAGTAGGAACTGCAAACCCTCAGAGCTCCCAGAGCTCAATGTATGCAACATGTAGGACCCTTGTACAAGGGTTTCTTACCGACTCCAAGTCGTTTGGGAAAATCACATCTTAGATCTTTCCTCGGGGCTTGACAAGGTGTATCAACCTGTACATCATCTTAATGTGATGGAGCTTCCTTGCTCATTGACTTACCATATCCCAGATGATGTCTATCTGCTGGAGCAATTGACGAATATGGGATTCCTCAATAATCGAATCCCACCTCTGGTTGTTACAGAGAATCACAGTGGTATCCAATGTAAATCCAAATAGCTTACTGAAGAGCTTTTGCAACCAGACTGCCTCACACGAGGTTATGCTAGCGACACTATGTCCTGCTTCGTCAGTGCTCAAAGCCACTGACTTCTGCTTCCTGCTCATCCAGGATATCGAAGCAAATCCCAAGGTGAAACAGTACTCAGAAGTGCTCTTACGGTCCACCACACTGCCTTCACAATCAACATCAGTATATCCAAGTAGTCTCACATCTCCGGCAGTGTATCTTAATCCATGAGAGATTGTGTCTTGAAGACATCTCAAAAGATTCCTGGCATCAATCCAGTGAGGCTCAACCAAATATGAGCTCACAATGCTAACTGCAAAACATATGTTTGGATGGAGGTTCACCAAGAACATCAATGCGAATGAGTTTTTGAAACTTAGAGGCATTTCCCAGGTCTGGTCCGACAACACTACCATATAACTTCTAAAAGTTAAGATCCTCGAGGTAGTCATAGTCTTGTAGTCCATCATAAGGAATCTTTCCAATATATTTACCACATATTTTCCTTGAGATAGGAAAATTTCCCTTGGCTTCTGCCACACTTCAAGTCCTTGGTCCTTCATTTCAAATTCAGAAGCCATCTCCCTGTTACATTTGTGAATGAGAGGGTTTGCACCTGTTAGAAAGAGGTCATCCACATACAACACCAGTATGAGAGGCTTGTCATCTTCAACCTTAAAGTAAAGGTTAGGATCAACTTCACTCCTAGTGAATCCCAGCTTCATCAACTAGCTATCGATCGTCTCATACCATGCTCGGGGTGCTTGCTTCAGCCCATAAAGAGCTTTCTTCAACCTGCATACATGAGATTTTCGATCATAAATCTCAAATCCTTCGGGTTGCTCCACGTAGACCTCTTCTTTGATCGAGCTGTGCAAGAACACGGTCTTAACATCCATCTGATGTAGGTTCCATCCTTGTGAAGCCACAAGGGCTATGATCAAGTGGATGGTCGTATATCTGACAACAGGTGCAAATATCATAGTCTATACCTCCCTTCTGGGATAAACCACGAGCAACAAAATGAACCTTATACTTTTCCATACTTCCATTTGTTGCATGCTTTATCTTGTAAAGCCATTTTGAAGTAACAATTGTCTTGTCCAGTGTCTGGGAACTACTTCCCAGACATCATTCTCCATAATAGACTCATATTCTATGGTCATAGCATCCTTCCATAGTGAATGCTTGATGACATCTGAGAATGATAAAGGTTCATTTTGTATGATCGTGCTCATGATTGTCAGGTATCCCTGATACCTTTTAAGTTTCTTACTTTGATGGAAGGTTCCTCATGGTGCAGCATGTCCTTCAGCATCATTAAGTATCCGCCTAAGCCATTAATGCCTCTTCCTAGAAGAGGAAGGCTCATGTGAATGAGGATCAATCGGATCCATGGGTTCTTCTACATCAGGCATTGATTCATCATCCTTTTCTTTCGGTTCCCTGGTGTCAGCTTCTTAAGAGCTACTCAAAGTCAGCAGATTGTCCACCTTGCTGAGAGCCATATCTTTGTCAAAGGTGACATCATGACTAATCACGACTTCCCTTTGACCGGTGGTGAACATTTCTTCAGGAGTTTAGGATCCCAATGCTTGATGAGGGAATCGATTTTGTACATATACGACGGTGATTGTAGTTTCAGCCCATAGAAACTTTGGAAGTCTTTGATCATGTAGCATGGCCTGGACAACTTCCATCATCATGTGGTTCTTCCTTCCTGCCACACCATTCTGCTCAAGAGTATGTGGTGTAGTAGTCTCCCTCTTAATGCCAGCCTCAGATATGCCTGAGTGAACCAACTGTAATACATCGGAGGTCTTGCTTTGGCTTGAGGGGAACGGTCCCCTTTTGAGCTTTCCTTCGACACATCCCGGACATACACCTTCTTTCTCTACTTGGAATTCGGGCATCCCTGTCACCATTTGTTTTACACCAAGTAGAGCTTTGTAATGAAGGTGGGAAAACCTTTGATGCCAAAGTTCGGACTGAAGAGTTGTGTCACAAGACATGACACCTAGCGGACTTCCATCGACCTGATATGATGAATCAACACTAAACCCAAGAGTAAAGGCATTTCCATATACATACCTTGCCATTGCTTAAGGTTACCTTGTAGCCTTTGTCTTCCATTGCCGAGATGGACACTAGGTTCTTTTCGAGGTCAGGTGCATTTAATACATCCTGGACTTTCTAGCCTTCTTGAATGGTTGTCCTCTTCCTCGATCCCCACCTCTCCTCTTACCTTTGCTATTGAATTTGTCATTCCTTTGATTTGCCATCAGAGGGATTTTGATCATTGTCCTGGTGTGAGTCCTTTCTATCAGGGCACTCCCTTGCATAGTGACCTGCTTTATCGCAGATGTAACATCATCCTTTTCTTCCACCCTTAGGTCCAGCCTTTCCTTTTGATTTAGACCCAGAATTATTTCTTTTCTTAGCATGAGAAGAAAAAGCAACAAGAGGACCTTTAGGCAAGGGCATTTCCTGCTCTTCTACCCTTGTTTGTTCTTGAATGCATCTAGCCGTTAATTCCTCGAAACTAGGAATTACATTATTGTTTAGAAGAGTAGTCCTGAACACATACCATTCAGATGGTAATCCTTCGAGAGTTGTGAGTGCCATTTCTCTGTCAATAATAGTTTCCCCAATAGATAGGAGATCGTTCTTGATCTCGGTGATTCTTAAGAAGTATGCTTGCATACTTTCATCTTTACCCTTCTTGATTTCCCTCAACTTATTTCTAAGAAACAAAACTTGATTTTCATCATTAACTTTAAATAAACTCACCAGTCTGTCGTAGATTTCCTTGGAGGTGTCTAGATCAGAGATGTAGGCCACCAAGCGCTTGTCGATAGAGTCTCAGATGATCTTCTTTGTTTTGACTTCTCCATTTTTCCATTTGTTCCAGGCAGCAGCAGATGCATTTGATGAAGGCTCAACAATATTGCCTCTTACATGGTCCAGCACTCCTTGATCTTCAAGGGTTAGATCGATAGACATCTTCCATCCGTGATAGTCAGCTTTCTCACAGAGCTTGTCTTCGGCAGGAAAGAGTTTTGAGGACCCCATAGTTCTTTTAGGATAGCCTTGCCAATCTTATCTTCAATGATTGCTCTTGCTCTTGCTCGGGCTTTGTCTTCACCTCAGCTCTGATACCATGTTAAGTTATGGTATGTTCTATGCTTATAATAGTTTACTTCTTTTTCTTATTATATTCCACCGATTAGCAATCAAATGTACATAAAGTAAAGTGCAGATAGAACATTAAACGATCGACAGAAAACAAGCCAAGACAAGAGACACAAGATGTGGCAGCTAGCTAGGGACAAACCCCACAATGTGTGTGGAAACCCTTTGATCAAATCTTCTTTTATCTTCAATAATTCAGCAGAGAGAAATAGTAGAATAAATCTGATTCATATCAGCAGTAGCAAACCCTAGATCAGCAGCATCAGCATTAGCGGCTTCATTATCAAACTAGGGCAGACGATATCTCACAAACCGACCGTCGGATTGACTTCATTCCACCACCAAAAGTTTCGGCTTCCAGAGGAGGTTCAGATGAACCTAAAGCACAGTTTAGATGAGGAGATCTTCTAGGCCACGCATGTCAATCTTTACTTCTGCAGTTGCAGCTTCAGTTTCAGCAGTTTCTGGCTTCAAACTAGGGCAGTCGATATCTTCCAAACCTTTCGTCGGATTGACTTCATTCCACCACCAAAAGTTGCAACTTTCAAAGGAGATTTAGATGAACCTACAGTGAAGTTCCAAAGAGGAGATCTTCTAGGCCACGCAAGTCAATCTTTACTTCTGCAGTTGCAGCTTCAGTTTCAGCAGTTTCCGGCTTCAAACTAGGGCAGTCGATATCTTGCAAACCATTCGTTGGATTGACTTCATTCCACCACCAAAAGTTGCGGCTTTCAAAGGAGATTCAGATGAACCTACAGCGCAGTTCCAAAGAGGAGATCTTCTAGGCCACGCAAGTCAATCTTTACTTCTGCAGTTGCAGCTTCAAATTCAACAGCTTCCAGCTTCACATGTGTGAGAGAGAGAGACCCATTTTAGCGCAGTAGAGAAGAGACTCATATCTACGCAGTAGAGAGAGAGAGATGTAATGAGATGAGTGAGTCCAAATGAGGAAAAGTCCTCTTATATTTATACACAAGGTTGGTGGGTGAATAGATGCGACTGTTGGGCTTCTGAGCCTAGATGAGTTGTAGGTCGGCTTGATAATAATTCCATAATCAAAATAAATTCATATCTCCATGAATACTTATCGGAATCGGATGATCTTTATATCAATCCTACACCTCTCGACGAGAGGAATCTAATAAAAATATTATTAGCCATGAATAAGATGACCCACATGAAGTTTTGCCCTGGTTGCCAATTTTAACAGACACCTTGGGACTTTGATCAGAGGTTGAAGTGCCATATCATGTAGGCTAATATGAAAATCTCATATAGCCAACATTACGACTGGTTTATAGCCTTTCTTTTGTTGCACTTAAGAATACCTCTGTCAAAGCAAAAGATAGAAATTCAAGTAGAAGCCTTGGAGATCGCAATAAGGTTACATGCATCACTTATTCCAGATACAAACCTTGGAGTGCAACAGATTCATTCATAGCTAGAGATCCTACACATGGAGTTGTAGAGCCTGAAGAAAGGATGGGAGGTTGAGTAAGAGGTCCATGCCAAAGTTTGGTGTCTAAAATGTAAAATCCATGGAAATGATAAGGATCATTCCCCAGTCTTTAAGAATTATATTATAGGGGGAGGGCCTGTACCCCTGAAACTAGATATTGGGACAAGCATGGGAGACACGATGTGGTGTGCTATTTGTCAGGTTACAGAACAACATGTTACAGATAATTTCCACCTATTGTAGAAGTTTGTACAGAACCCTCAACAATTATTTTGCAATTTCCGTAAGTCCATAGGGCGTGATGGGTGCCATTGTAGAAGTTATGAGTTGATGATGGATAGAACTCCTACCTACAAAATGCAAGCAGAAATCCAGCCTCAGGATAAAGGCACAGTAGCAGTGCGGACGAGATTCCAAGGTGAAGGACGAGGAAGAGGAGTTGCATTAGGGTGAGGGCGTGGGCAGGTAGTTTCCTATAATTTTGGAAAAGCAAGGCACTACACGCGTGATTGTCCAAATCCAATGCATACCTCATGTCAGTATTGTCGACAGTTTGATATTGTCATAGAGGAATGTCTGGTCCTTATGGAAAAGATGCAAGAGAAGAATGTGTAGACCCAGTAGCCTATGCCGAACATTTAGATGATGAGGGTTGAGCCCCACGAAGAGGATCCGAACATAAACATTGTGTTAAGAAGTGGTATAAAAATTGGTGCAGATAAAGGTAAGCATGCTGAGGAAGAGGGATGTATACGCAAGTATGATGAGAAGGAAGTAAAATTTGATTTGAATCATGCTAAAGAAACATTCTTGGACTTAGCAAAGAAGAACTTCCTTGAGGCCTCCACCTTAGGAAGTCAGGAGAAAATTCTTGAGACTAACACAACTTAAGAAGTAGATCCTTCAATCCTAGCTACCATTCTAAAGACTTGTATGAAACTTATGCACGATTAGAAAGAAGTTGAAGGATTACAAGACTTAATAGACAAGTGCACCAATAAGGAAAAGACTCCTATAGAGCATCGCATAGTAAGGAAGATTGGCAAGCATGAGGCACAAACAGGGTGTGAGATGAGCCTAACCACACAGATAGGTGAATATGAAATGGACCAGGTCATCTTGGATCTGGGGTCTGATGCGAATGACTTGCCTAAGCAGACATGGGAAAGGATGGGGAGACCTGCACTGCAGTGGTCTCCTATTTAGTTGTGTATGGAAAATCAACAGAAGATTATTCCAATGGGGCACTTATATGGGGTAACAATGGACATTGAGGGTGCGAGTGCCCTGGCTGATTTTGAGGTCATTGAGATAGTGGATGATAGTAACCCATACCCCGCGCTACTAGGAATCGACTGGGCTATTGATATGAATGGGGTAATCAACTTGAAGAAGTGAAAGATGTCCTTTGAGAAGAAGTCACTTAGGGTAATAGTGCAATTAGACCCTTCAGAAGGAGCAAGTTATACTCAACTTGTGTGAGACTATGTAAAAAGCGATGATGATATTGATAAAATATACAAGATAACAACGCATGATGAAGATTTGATCAATCCTATAGAATTTGGATGAATCTCATGGGACATGGATAGCTCTTGTACCTCAGATTCACATAAAGAGCTTGAGAATGAGGAGAATAGGTTACATGCAATATCCACGCTCCGCTGCAATATGATGACCAAGTCACTAACGTGTTTTTCGACTAAGGTAAGAAGCCTTTTACATTATGATGGATTGACTGATATGGAATTTTTTTTGGATGAATTTGAATGAGAAGTACTGGAAGAGCATCTATTCTAGGCACTGGAATTGGCATTGCATGCTACGCCTACCCGTTGGTGGGGTACACACAAGGAGATCTTTGTTGGATGGAGAGAATACCATAAAATGATGAAGTTAAGGTTTGGATACGCTAACACCAGGGTGACAGAAAAATACTGCAGGAAGGATGATCCGCACGATCATTTAGCACGATGGACTAGGGCTTGGGGAACAGAACCACAACCAGAATGGGCACATACATTTTGTCATATAGTAGCTACAATCCCAATGAACTGGTATTTGGAGACAGAGCTTCACATGCATATGAATGGGACGTTGTAAGAGAGATTTTTCTATTAACATTCATCTTAGAGGATGGGTTTGAGAGCATCGATGAAGCGCTCCAAGGAATTAAAGCAACTATATTTAGAATGCTGAAGGAACCTATAGAAGGGACTCAGTGAGATTGGATTACATAGCTACGCCATGCGTTGGAATTCTATATTGTGACTGCTGAAGAAGAGGATGACCCACAGCATATTACCATCTCTAAGACTGAAGGTTAGCACGATGTCAAGGGGCCGAAGGCAGCAAACTGAGATATATAAGAGCCTCTTAAAACTTGACAGGTAAACATTGGGTCTGAAGAAGAACCCAAGTTCACAAAGACATGATATTATTGGGATGAAGATATGATTGATAAGGTAGCTGAGCTGCTGCGCAAATATGAAGATTTGTTCCCAATGAAGTTTTCAGATGTAGAAGGCATTGTTGAAGATCTTGGTGTTATGAAGATTACATTGAAACTAGATGTGAATCTTATTAAGCAGTGATCTTATCGATTGAATCCAAAGTACAAAGAAAAGGTGCGCCTAGAATAGGATAATATGCTGGAAGCTAGCATTATTGAGCCTATAGAAGAATCTGATTGAGTAATTCCAATGGTGGTACAAGAAAAGAAACAAAAGGGTGAAATCCACATATGCGTAGATTTGCGGAAGCTGAATGATACTTGTGTGCATGACCCATTTCTCACACCTTTTATTGAAGAAATATTAGATAATATTGGTTGAAAGGAAGCATATTTGTTCACTAATGGATTTTTGGGTTATCATCAAATAAAGATCACACCAGAGGAAAGAAGAAAAACAACCTTCACAACTGAATGGGGGTGCTTCTAATATACAATTATGCCATTTGGATTGAAGAACATGCCTAAGACATTTTCCCAAGTAGTGATCGCGACGTTTAAGGAATTTATTAATAAGTCCCTGGAATTATATTTCAATGATTGGGCTGTGGTTTAGGTTGGTGAAGTGCCATATTGCAAGCCTATGCCTCATGTTGGATACATGTCAAAGATTTCAGATCCTGCTGAACATGAAGAAATGTATATTCTATGTGCCTTTTAGGATTTTGCTCGGCTACATTGTTTGTAAGTAGGGATTGATTGTGGAACCTGTGAATATTGTCATTATTATGAATTTGGAACCTCCTAGGAATGGTAAAAAACTACATGCAACATTGGGACACACTGGGTACTATAGAAAGTTTATCAAGGTGTATGCCCAGATAACCGTGCCAATGGAAAAGTTTCTAAAAAGGGATGTGATGTTATGCTGGGGTGAAGACTGCCAGTGCAACTTGGATGTCTTAAAGGAGAAGGTGGTGACAATGCCTATTTTGGCGTTTCCCGACTGGAAAAATAATTTAATGTGCATGTTCATGCCTCCTGTATCGCTCTAGGAGCAGTATTAACCTAGGTAGGAGAGGGCAAGATTGACCATCGAATAGATTTTGTGAGCAGAAAGATATCCAAAGATGAGAAGAATTACTCTACTATAGAGCATGAAGGATTGGAAATGGTCTATGTGTTGTAAAAATTCATACATTATTTGTTGGGAGGAAACTTCAAGATGTATACAGATCACTCCGTGCTGAAGTACCTAGTCAATAATGATGTGTTGGGGCGAAGATTTGTCGATGGTTTTTATTGTTCCAGGAGTATGACTTTGAGGTGATTGGGAAGCCTAGAAGGATGAATGTAAGCCTATACCATCTCTCAAGGATTGAAACAGGTGAAGAACCTAGTAGTTTGGAGGAAGGACTGCTAGACGTGTGAATTTTTGTGGTGTGCGTCGCCGACGATCACTTTACCGATATTATTCAATTCTTAAAAATGGGAGTAGCTCCAGAAGGATATTCAAATAAAAAAAAGGAGGAGTTAGTAGTTCACGCTACAAATTTTTCCATAATTGCAAGTCATTTATATAAAATGGGAATGGACGAGATATTATGTAGATATGTTTTGGAGTTTGAACACACCCGTACCTTAGCAAAAGCTCATGTAGGAGTGGCAGAAAGCCACTATGCAAGGAAAACAACTGCGCAGAAGATTTTATGCGTTGGGTTATGGTGGCCAACGTTGCACAAGGATTAAGGCATATTTTAAGGCGTGTGGTGCTTGCCAAAGGATGGGACAACCTTCACGAAGGGATGAATTTCTTCTAAATCCTCAAGTTTCATTGCAGGTATTTGAGAAATGGACCATTGATTTTATAAGTCCTATACAACCACCAAGAAAGAAGACGGGCATGCAGTATATTATTATTGCGACAGAGTATTTAACTAGATGGACGGAAGCATAGCTAGTGAAGGAATGTACAACTTCCATTGTTGCAAAGTTTCTCTTCAAGTACGTCTTAACAAGGTTTGGATGCCTGAATATTTTGAATTAAATGATTAGCGTGATGTTGGAATAATTTCAGGTATATCATCATAAGAGCATGCCCTATCACCCACAGCAAAATGGAATGGTGGAAGCTTTTAGGAAGATCTTGGGGCATGCATTGACAAAGGTATGCAATGTGCAGAGGAATGATCGGGACATGTGTGTACTTCCTGGATTATGCGATTATAGGACGACCTGTAAGAAATTGACAAGACAAACACCATTGAGTCTGGTATATGGAATTGAAGTCATCATACCAATGGAGTATATTGTGCCCAGCTTAAGGATTATAGCCACGATACCTTGGAGGAACGGCTCGCGCAACTCATGGAGTTGCAAGAAGACTGTATCTTTATAGGATTTCATTAGCAAGTGTAAAATGAATGCGATAAAGCATGCCACAATCGACATATTAAGTTGTGCATGTTCAAGGTAGATGATCTGGTGTTGTTATATGATAGAAAGTTTATGAAGTTTCTAGGAAAATTTTAAATCCAATGGTTGGGGCCGTACGTCGTTAACGAGATCACCGATGGTGGTGGAGTTAAGCTCGCGAAGCTCAAAGGGGAACCATTCTTTGGAAAATTGAATGGAAGTATATTGAAGTTGTATACATGGGATCTTGCCCCTGCACGATGACTATATGGCAGCAGGACAGTCTCAGTAATCTAGGCAGCTGCAAGGGATTGTGGGACTATAAACTACGTTGCATGATTAAAGGAAAAGCTTGGTAGGGAGGTTTCACGACAGATGGCATGGGTGAGATAGAGTTTTGCCATAGAGGATGGTGTCATGCAAGTGGAACTAGAGGTAACCGTTGAGGTTACTATTCATGATTTTATGGCTAAAAAATAGTTAAGGGGAGTGGGTAGGCACTATTTATTGCAAAAATCTTTGGATATTTTCCACCAAAGGGGAATTTATTATCAGAATTTGGGGGGAACAATCGTATTTGCATTCAAAATCCCCTACAAAATATGCATGTTGGTCCAACAAAGAACACTTTGCATTTTGAGAGTTTCTTGCACAATTTTCTTTCTGAAGTGTATGAATCGTGCATTTTGGGAAGAGTTTGTGATGTGCCCCTCATTTGCAAAATACACAGCAGTAGCCCGAGAAAAATTCATTCAGAAAATGACCTTTAAAAACCCTGCTAAAGCCATAAGTTCAGAAGTTGTTGTTTCTGATGCGCCAGTCCCCAAAGTAACCATTATGGAAGCTACGCCCACCATGCCTACGACGCCGAGATTGCATTGGCTGAAGAAAACTACTGCAAAAGAGAAACAATTGGGCACAAGGGAGAAGCACTCAACCGTGAAAGAAAAGCAAAAGAAGTTGGTACCTATGAGAATGTCACCCAGGAAGAATCTAGAGGTACGACAGAAGGAAAAAAATGACAAAAAGGTGGAGAAAGTGGTGGATTTAGAAGAAGAAGAATAAGAAGGTGTTTAGGAATTCTATGCCGAAGAGATCAAGCCCAAGCATCTCGATTCTGGGAAACTCACAATATCGATACCTCTACTACCTGAGCAGGTAAACTTTTAAGGTCATAGGCTAGCAAGCATTCCGGTATTAAAAATGGAGGACTGGGACCTCGTAGGCCATGAGAAGTTCCCGCATTTAGCAAATCACAAATATATGAAAAATGTATATTATGAAGAAACAGGTGTTATGGAGTTGGATCCCATCAAGTGGGTCCGCGATGTTATGTAGGTGGCGTAGGTGAACATGCTCTTGGTGCCACACTATGACCACTCAATTATCAACACGGTGTGTATGCTCCAACACCTCGTGCTGGTGCATGATGGGTGTCTGTGGCTTGGGTAGCCTATTCCAATAAAAAACATGTTGATCCATAGGATAAAGAAGCTGCCTCACAAGGAAGTGAACCCTGCAAGGGAGTTTGGAGGGAAAACCGAGGAGAGATAATTAGCTGATAAAATGAAGGGGTATGGTCTTGTTAAAAAATCGCATGCATACTATATCCTTTCTATCCTAGACCAGGAAGTACAGTTTGTTGCCCAGATTCTCATGGGAAATATCATGAGAAAGTGCTGCATGGACAAAGTTACAGTGCTAGTAGTTTCACTACAGTATAGTGCGTGAAGTATGTTCAGTATAATTGGGCCAAGTATCTATGCTAGGAGTTTTTTCGCGAACTGTCGAGAATCCTAGGAAGAAAGCAAGACATTTCATTATGCTTGGATTTTATTATCCATTGTGTTATTTTCTTGGAGGTTGTCGAAGTACAGTCGGTTTCCTCTGCACAAGCAATATTTACCTGAGGCAATGCAGTTCACCTCATTGTGGTCTACAATGGATCAGGCACGAGTCAAGAAGACGAAGATTTTTTGGATCATAATGGAAATGGCCCTTCATATGGTGGTTAATTAGAGGCCAAGGTTATCCCCAACCTTGTTTAGACAATTGTCAGCCTACGCAGAGTTTAAGGTCGATTTCCACAATGTGTTTATCTGCACGAAGAAGGACCCAAAGCTCATATGGCATCTATTTCCTTATTTGTTATCAGAGACAGATGTGTAAGAAGTTGTAGGGTATTGGCTAGAAGAATGTCATAAACCTATAACACTAGATGTGGGAACGAGAAAAGGTGCAGAGAGGTATTCTTTGTAGAAGTGGAAGGATGCCACTCAGAAGGCCGTGTGCACCTTGGCTCAACAAAAGAAGAAGGAAGTTTCTAAGGCAGTTGTGGATAAGGAATAGATGGAGAAAGAGTGCATTGATAAAGAGCACGAAGACAAGAAATGATGGGAAAAACAGAAAGGTGGAAAATCAGCTTCGCATCATACTAACAAGTAAGAGTAGTCTAAGTAGGGAAGAGGTGGTGGTGAGGAGTAGAGCACTCGTTTCATCCTGAAGAGGCACATTCAGGAGAAGACTGTTGGACAATTCAAAAAGCACAAGTCAAAAAAGTGGATGCATCTTGACCCAATGGTTCTCACAGGAGGTGATCTTTATGATATCGGTGATAACGTGCGTGACATGAAAATGAAGGTGCTGCAACAATATATGTAGATGTTGGGCAGCATCTAAAAGGATTTGTGCGAGATTCAAATCCAGGCAAAAAGGATCCAGGTGGGTGTCAGGAAAGCAAGCGGAGTGAAAGCGAGCCTGACACGTGGTAGTAGCACAGTGGTGAAGCTAGAACGAACTCTATACCTCAGAGTCATTCCATTTCCAGAGGGGTCTATTCACGTAGAATCAGAAGAGGATCACGCTATGATTAATATAGTGAAGGACATGGGGCTGAATTTGGCCACGCTTCTACTCCAGACCATCCATGCACTACATCAGGGGGTGTCAGAAGAATTGAGGATCAGGTAACAACACACCCTCACTGTTGTTAGTGAGTTTAAGGTCAACAATGAACAACCATTCACAGAGAAAACGTAGGCACCGAAGGAAAAGGAAGAATTGCAGAGACGGTGACAGAGCCTAGAAACAATGATCGAGCAGGCCTATACGTTAGAACCTCAACTAAACATATGTTATAGATCTGACCTAAAAATATATGAGAATACAAATATACCCAAAAATAATAAGATAGAAATAGATAGAAATGCTTCACTTTATTGATCAAACCCTTAAGGTAGGGCAACACCATACATTCACTCCTTAAGGAAGGAGAACACTCCATAAGCCATATGCCTGTTCATACAATATTCCTTGACATCTCTCACTGGGGAGTCTCTAGCCTCTATATAGGCCTCATACATACAATACCATGGGTCAATAACATGGTTCCTTCAATACCATCTATCTAATACCATGGGCCCATTACATTATTACTACTTGCGGTCCCTTACATGATATGGGTTAACCACCTTATTTATTACTATAGCCCATCCCATTATTACATTATTCCCTTGGGTACCTCCCTTTGTACCACATATTATCCCCCCTAGGTATATTACATTCCACCTCCCTTAACATGTTTCATCCCGGAAACATGGGAAGAACACAAATAATAAGATCTACTCAAAAGAGTAGTCCACTGGTACCATGCTCATGCATCTAGCCATCCAAGAGAAAGGTGAACCCTCAATCTCGCTGGTGCCTCGCTCGCTTGAGATGGAAGTTGACCATGGCAGATCTTCTGTGTTGATGTGTAGTAGGTGGATCTTCACTCTTCGCTATTTGCCATACGAGGGTTGTTTTCCTTGTGGCTAATTGGTTGCCATCTTATTGGTTGTTTTCTTGTGGGGTGATGTGGGTGATGATTGGTTGAATTTTTAACCCATGGTGTCTTTTTCTTTAATTCAGCCTTTACTAGAGCCTGATTGTTATCTAGTGCATGTTGTGGTGCTTGCTGTGGTGTCTTATCTTCCAATATTACTTCAACCACTGAGCCCTCATTTGATGTATCAACACCTGTAACCTTTTCTACTTCAGCCTCTATTTGTGTTTGATTGTCGATCATTAAAGGCTCATCATCTGATATGTTCATCCCTGGAACATCTTCTGCTTCAGCCTCCTTGGACTCTACCTGTTTATTGATGGAAATATCTTGTAATGTAATTTTCTTCTTTTTATACCAAAGCTTCAGGAATTTCTTCTGCACATTAATATTGATAGTACCCATAGATTCCATCCAAGGATATCCCAAAATAACATCCATGTTATCCATCTCTAAAGTATAAAAATCACCATGAAAAACATACTTACCCATAGAAAGCTTCAATCCTTATAAACTTGAACATCCTCATCATTAATCTGTGTGTTTTCAATGTGTTTTACTGGAACTTGTAATTTTTTTGCCAAATTAACATTCATAAAATTATGCTGACAACTAAGATCTATAGACACGACGATCTTCTCCTTCTGAATGAATCCATGACTTGCAATAATGATATACCAGTAGAAAATAACCCCTTAAATGTCTCATTCTTCTATTTTCTATCATGAGACCATTTGTCTAAAATGACTCTTTCAAATTCTTCATCTGACAGTTTGGACAACTCCTTGTCGTCAAGTGAGAACCACCATTTGGCAGCCTCATCTTTGCAATTAAGCGGTACCATATCCCTCCAAAATTTCCCAAATTTGAACTTTTGTCTCTGTAGGAATTCTTCAATGGTAGGGCTATCATCTTTTCCTATAAAATATAGCATCTACATGAAGAGGGTTTGGGGAAAACTCATTTACTTGGTGAAAATTTTAAATGGCCACAATTCCATCAATATTGCTCAGAATCCATATTATAACCTGTTTTCGGAAATGGAATGATCATTCTGCATCTTCCCATGTGGTACAAATCCCAATCTAGGCACTGGAATTGCTGATCCACGCTGCCACTGTCCCGCCGTCACAAGAAATTGCTGAAAAATAACTGATTTTAAATCAACGATATCTCCCTCATCTGGGCTTCGATTCGATTGATTTTTTTTTTTTGAAATCGGGTATTTTTTCACAAAGAATCCAGATCTACAATTAGATTCGTCAGATTGTGCACCAGAATGTGCAGATTTGCGCCACAAACTCGCTGCCCCAAAAAATGTCTACAACAACATTGATTTTTAAATCAGCGATATCTCCTTCATTTGGACTCCGATTCGGCCGATTTATTTTTTGAAATCAGGTAATTTTTCACAGAGAATCCATATCTATAATTAGATTCTATAGATTTTGCACCAGGACATCCAGATCTGTGCCGCAAATTTGCTACCTTGAAACATTTTTTGCAACACCACTTATTTTTAGATCAACGATATCTCCCTCATCCGGACTCCGATTCGGCCGATTTTTTTTTTTTAAATCGGTTATTTTTTCACAAGGAATCCAGATCTGTAATTAGATTTTGTAGATTTTTCCCCAAAACGTACAAATCTGATCTGCAAAATTGCCGCCCCAGAAAGTTCCTGCAAAAAATTAAAAGAAAAAAAAAATCTCCACTTTTGCCCAAGAAAGTGATCTGATACCACTTGTTACAGATCTGATATGAAAATATAAGATAATGCAAATAAACGCAAAAATAATAAGATAGAAATACCATGGTTCCTTCGATACCATCTATCTAATACCATGGGCCCATTACATTATTATTAACTACTTGTGGTCCCTTACATGATACGGGTTAACCACCTTATTTATTACTATGGCCCATCCCATTATTACATTATTCCCTTGGGTACCTCCATTTGTACCCCATATTAACCCCCTAGGTATATTACAACATACCAGAGGATGTAGACGCCTCAGCCAAAGTGTGGAAATTGGCTGTTGTAGTACGTGCATCAAAGGAGAAATTTGGTAGGGTGACTTTCGATTTCTAGATGAAAATAGCATAGCCGTAGTTGAAATTGCAGCCAATGACTCTGCCTTAGGTTCGGGAGTAGTGTGGAGGAGAAATCAAGGAGGGAATGAATACATTGGATGCCACAGTCAATGATTGCTCTTTGATGTTTGATGCAGTGATGGAATTATGGATGAATCTGCAGGAGGACCCAAACCTGCAAAAGCTCAACACAGATCTTCGAGAGATGCAGTGATAGTATGATGAGGTCCAAGTGATTGTTCGCACTTTGGCGCCAATGCAATGCCTTGCAACGCTACAAGAAGGAAAGAAAATGCTAACACAGGGGGTGGAATTACAGAGGAAAGATGCCTTGCTGAAGGCCATATTGTAGTTGTAGCTATAGGAAGCTTGTCAGCTTACTCTGTCACTTCAGGAGAAGCTCAAGGGCCTACAATAGATGTAAAGGACAATGCGGCTAGTAGTGGAAGGGCCAACAATAGAGAAATTGGTCGAAGAGGTACAACAGGCAGCGACATAGAGCGATGCTAAAGTTGCAGTGATGTAGGTTGAGCTCAGTGATCTTCACTATAAGATCACAGCACTAGCTAAGTGACTTGAGGGCGAGTCACAATCTTTGTGTTGATACCCTATTGGGATAGGGTCCCTAAGGTTAGTTTAGGGGTTATATAACCCAAATTTTGTATATGTTTTTGTAAAAGATGTAAAGTCTCCGTAATATGTGGATGCGGAGTGCACAGATAGATAGGTGTCAAAGGGGTCTTAGCCCTTTTTTGTATAGATAGTCAAGTCAGTCTTGAGACTTGCCCATGGTTTGTGGACCATGGTATTATACTGAGAAAGTTATAAACAATTGAGTCATAGGGAGTCTTAGAGATAAATTTTGATAGAGAATTGGGTACATTGAAGGGTTTTTGTTGTTTTGGGTGAGTGTTAAGGAAGGAAGTCTCTTCTTCCTACACTTACGAAAGAAGGAAAATGCTCCTACAAGAGAGTGCGTAGGAGGCCATAGGAAGTCTGCAGCTGACTACATGAACCCATGCAATTGAGTGCGCAGGGTAGAAAAGTCTGTAATCTGAAAATTGAAGATCAATAAAGACTGTTTTTGAAGTATTACTATGCATTTATATTGAATCTGTTTATGTTATATTATGTTGCTTAATAATCGACTTGTATGAAATAACGAATGGATGTTGCGTGAATTCACTGAATTTGTCTTAATGATGCATGATATGAATGGTTATCTAGTTTCATGAAGTTAAAAGTTATTTTTCTTATATTTTCTGATGAATTAATTAAATTTGCACGAACTCAGATCTAGGGTAGTTTACTGATACGTGAAAGTAGGTAGATCCTCTATTTAAGGTCCGCAAAGACTGATCGTAAACCTTCGCGAAGGTCTACAAGCCATTTTGACTTAGTTAGAGTAAAGAATCCTTAGGAGAGTACAGATCTACACGAAGGTAGATCTGAGCTATCGAAGCCTAACAACCATTTATCACATATCCCTAGATGCAAAAACTTGTTTCTAGCATCCCCTAATACTTCTTCGTGTGAGACTGTTATTTTGAATATAATGCATTGTTTCTTTAGGATTTTGTATTTTTTTTTAGCTTGTAATTTGTCAATTCCAAAAATATTTGTTTTTTTAAGTTTTGAAATTTACTGATATTTCAATCCCTTTCAATCTTACATTGTCCCTTTAAATACATGGATCTTCAAATAGACCTAAAATTTATTTTTTTGCATGATATGATATTTTGAATATATATGATAATGGGTGTAGCTTTTAGAAGAATATTTTTATACAATGACACAATGGGGACTTCTGCAATTTTGGTAGCCTAAGAGCCAATAAAAGGGCATGATGTGTACATGGCATGTACAAAATAATGTTGGCATGGATATATGATGATGATTGAATATAGACATGGCATCCTCAATATGTTCCATATCATTGTTGAAGATATTAGGAAAGCTAATTAAAAACCACTAGCTGGATAAATGGAAAAATTTCCTCTCATTGTATGCCATCATGTTGTAGAAGAATGTGGATTGCCAATATTCCATAGGTAACTCTACTTTACACTATGTGATGAATTTGGTAAGGTAACGTGAAAGGCTAATCTTTGTTAAAATTCATATAAGTCTTACTTGATGTAAGAAAATCACATCATCATATAAGATTGTTGGCATGAATTTAATGACCATAAAAGTGGAAATGGGGTACACAGGAATGTAGACATAGATAAATTTAGTTATGTTCCTAGAAGAATAACATATATACAGCATTGACATTTTGAAAACCATCACATAAGCTACTAGCTCATTGCCAAACTAATGTTTTCGAGACCATTTGTGCACTTCTCAATGCACACCCATTTCTATGGTTTTTTAATAGAAAAATAGATCATGATTAACCCAGTGTTACACAATTGACCATGTGGTGGAGTTTATCCTTCAATGAGAAATTTTAAGATATATTGAGGATGGATTGTTGGATTTAACTTTTTATACATTTGATTAGTTCAAAGAATGCTTTTAAAATTTATTGTTCTTGTATTTCAATCTTTTTTCTTAATTATAAAAAGAAAAAGAAAATTTATTTTCCTATTCATAAATGCATCATATTTTAATTAAATCAAGCTTACACTTGGATAAACCTAGATGTATCATCACGAAATGATGATAGAAAAATCCAAATCCACAACTAGGAACTGTAATCTTTGTAATTGATGTGGGGTTGAGGTCATTGAGAGGACTTATATAATATTAAATAAACATCAAAGTGCCTTCACTCCTTTCACTATCCCTAGCAATAGATACTATTGGTGTTTCCTTTACAAATCCTAAGGAAATTTATCCCATCATTCTTAATACAAGGCCAAAATGTTTAGTTATTATAGAATATATCTAGATAAAAACTGTGTGAAAGAATTGAACATTTAAAAACAATAATTAATGGCATTGTATGTTAAATTTAGAAATAGGATATAATATCTAGTCAAAGGAGAAAAAAATAATTTTTCATATACCATTACACCTACCAACCTATTGTATTCAACTATATGGATATGTGGTTCATTGGTTTGAAAAGAACCCTTATAATAATTGGGAGGCACCCTTCTATTTTCCTAGGAAATTATGAGTTGAGTTTATCTTAGGTTACCATGTCAATGAATGTGACATTGGGGAATTTGAAAGGGTAACTTTTGGGTCCATATAAGATAAATACAATGTTAGGAATAACCCATTTCTAGGTCCTCATCCTCCGAGGTAGTGGCCTAATTCTTTTACCAAACATCCTCCCATATCATAAAAATTTAGCTATGCCTAGTTTTCAATTTCCACATTAACCGATAGCCTATTGTAGAATAACATATTTAGAGATTTATTTTGTTAGGAAGGATCTTAAGGTGAGGGTAGGGGATGGAATAACACCCTTCTCATTTGGTTTACTGCACCCATAGTTATTGTGGAACTTTATTCATCCTTGTAATCATGGTCTATAAAACAAAACAAACTTCCGTATATAGACATATATACATGCAAGTTTATGGATTTGCTTGAATAAAAGAAATTTTTTCTAATGTAGTTAGGAATGGAAAGAAATAAATCAATTATGTTCTACGTATAAAATAAATTCATAATGAAAAGAGAATAGATACCCTTGTAACAATCTCCAATGAGGCTTATGCATTACTCTGTTCACATCATCATCAATACTTTTTAATAATATCAAGTAAAAAAATTGGAATCCATTTTCAAGGGATAATAGTAATTCCATTTTAGGAAAACATATCCATTACCAGATGTTGACAACTCCAAGATATTTGGTTAGGTAAAGCAAGAACAACCATTGAAAATAATATCTAAATATTCATAAAAAAAAAGGTTGCAACAAGATCTATTGCATATTCAGAATTTTGATTTTCCTCCTAATTTCCTTCTTCTTTTGAAATTGTACATGCAATATCATCATCATGAGAATTCTTCTATGCATTCTCAAAATTATTACCTAACTCATCCATTTCCCTTGAAAAGGATATCTAGCTTGTGCTTTCATTACTTATTTAAAACATAGCAAAAGGTATATAATGAGAGTATCTCAAATCAAAATCGTAGTGGGGAATCAATGAAATTAATTTAACATGATGCTACCTATCCTAAATATGGATGAGGTGTGTGTATACGTGTAGTGATACTTCCAATAAAGCCATTCATACATTTAGAATCACGGTATGTGTCCTTATACTTGATTATGGATTGAAATATGGAGATATTTAGTTGAGTTTCATCCAAAATTAGGCTCTCCTTTTAAATATCATATTATCGGAAAGTAGAGGTGTAGATTTGGACCACAATCTTCACATAACAAGAACAATACTTGTTTTCTTTGTAAATAAAATTTTTTGTAATTGAAGTTCTTCCAAGCAAGTTGGACTAATATACTCCCCATTTAAATGAAGCTGAAATTGTGTACAATTTCACATTTAAAAATAAAAAATATTGTTACCAAACCACCTCTTGTTAAAATACACCTACCAAATTTGACATTTCACTTTATTTATTACTAGAAAATTTTACTTCAGTAAACTTTTAGACAAGTTCTTACCATTACCTTCAAACTAGTTCATCATTATTTGAAAATTAATTTGTAAATTTATTTGATATTTTGACTTATTAAAATACTTATTCTTTTGATCCCTTTAAATTTCTTTCCCTTATTTCATAAAAACTAATAATAGGACACCACAGGATTCCAATTATGTTATAATTACAATCACCATATTATCATGTTGTGCAACATTTAATGTAATGGAAAGTTAAGAGATCATGATATCATCATCAAATTGACAAGAGCATTAAAATCACACTTCCTCCACATGTTGGGATAACAACAAGGGCTAAATGTAATTCAAATACTTTTGAAAAAAATACATCAACATGTTACTAATTATATATATATTAAATTACTCAATTTCTCTTTTATACATGTGCATCACATATTTTTTCAATCCTATGATATGTGGAGTATTTCCCAAGATTATAGAATTTTCATCATATCTACCTCATTTAAACCATTAACTTGGCCATCGTGGCTGAAATTATTGTAGGGTTGATCAAAGATTCAATCTGAAGAGTTTGGTCTCATGCCTCTTATAATCGATCTCAAAAGTCAATGCATCTATGCATTTTCCTTGTCTGCACTAGTGTTATTGTCTACCCTCATTCCTTCTCACTCATACAAGTAGGCCCATTCACTATTTAAAGAATATAGATAGTTGTTTTATAGGGTCAAGAAATTCCAACACTGCCCACTCTCTCAAAATTTTCTATCGACGCATTAAATTTAGTGAAGCTTTCCTCACATGACACACAAAAGAAATTTCCTATATTTATAAAGACATGGGAAAACAAACCCACTCTTAGGAAATTTTTGAAATAAAAATATGTTTGCAGACCTAAAACTCTCCTTAGACTGAAATATACGCATCTATGACAGCCCCATGTTGTGGTTTCCTTCAAGATCGCCATGGGTGACATGCAACAATGGACAAATTTCTTTGCAAGTTCAACTATTTTAACCCAGCTACACCTAACATCCTATCTGCCATAACAATTTTATCTTTATACTTTTGTGGAATTAAAATGTTCATGACAAAAACCAAAATATATCTTCGTTCACTAACAATCTTGTTCTCATTCAATTCTTATCAACATTACATTCAAAATTAATGATGGTGTAAAAACTTAAAAAAAACACAGATGGGGGTAGGGGAATACCCAAACAATTATTCCCTAATTTCAATTACTTCAAGAATCCAAGAATTATAGTATAATAATTGTTACAATGATTAGGACAGTTTCCTAGCTTCTGCCAACGAACTCGTCCAACAAGGTAAAAAAAATGGTTGTGCAATTATCGAACGACCTGTACCTATGTCCTACCAAGGAACCCTAAGAAAATTTTCCTGAAGAGAACTCCAACTCAGCTTTCCCAAATCTTATAGGTTCATTAGGCAAGCCTCACCTTTACCCTGCACTTCCTTGTCATGTTACCTATGTTGTGCAACTTGTTCTTGGCGATTTAACTTAATTCCTCTTTGCTTTTTCATTTGATTCTTCATTGTTTGAATTTATGCCTTGTCCATCTGCAGATCTCTCCTAGTTATAGCCTTGTACATGTGTATAAGCAATGCTCATTTGAATACCATTTTGTTGAACATTCCAAATTAATTTTGTATAGAGAAATTAAGTGTGAATACCTTCTTGTTGAACATTCCAAAGTACTTTTTGTATAGATAAATCAATTGTGTAGGCACGAACTTCAATATTGATGGCATTGGTAACCGTGCTGGATGGGTGAGACATATCCATAATTACACCTTTTAAGGCCTTATTCTCCAGAAAGGTAAGACCACAAATCATCAATCAAAAGTTTCCTACACTGCATGCAATAATCTATTGCAAAACATAGAGAATAAAAGATGATAGGTACGGCTGCCGCCCTTGGTGGCGACACTAAAGGTTTGAGGAACCTGCCAATATTTCAGTACAAAAGTATTAGATTGTTCCGACTCATCTTCATAATAAAGTTAGAGAATTCAGTACAGTACATATCACAGGGTACAATAGTTATAGACACATCCTACATCGTTATAAGTCTTGTGGTCTAGAGGATTATGGAGGCCTGAGAGCTGCTTTAGAAGCTATTTTTTTCAGGTGAAAAGAAAGCGATAAATATACTTAAATTTTTCTATTTTATTTCCTCATCAGTGCAGCCACTATGTGGAAAAATTCAAGATCCTCAAGAAGCGTCGTTGCATTCTCGATGGCCCGTTTTTCCATTCCATTGAAGAGCTTTTCACTTAATTCGTTCCTAATGTGATCATCGACCAATACTCTATAGATGCTCCTATAGGAATTGGTGAAGGCCTTTCCTAGTTCTTGCATGTCCTCTGATCACTGGACCACCAAGGGACTACCCGCCTTGAATATGTCCACTTTCTTGATCTCGAACAAATTCTCCTTCTCCACCAAGCCATAAAACTCTCCCACAGTCGACGCGAAGACTGGAACCTTGAACGTGTCCCTGCTCTCGACCTCTATCAACCCCTACATCAAGCCTTAACTTTAGCACAAAGATAACTAGGCATTGACCAAATAAATTTATAAAATAACAAGTTATTATAGGTATAGTTTGATTAGCCAACTTCAATGCTGGTCAGTTTCATTTTACTCAATTGGTTGGTTTGTCTCGAGTGCTCGTCAACACCAGTGGAGTAGCCCTGTTGTTTAATGCAGGCCATACATCAAGTGAGTGTGGGAAAAGTTGATGTAATTAAATAAATAAATATGCTGAATAAAGCTTGAAATTTTGTGAAAAGAAACACTAGAGTAAAAACATGCTTGCCAAATCTGAATACCAATGGATTGGATCAGATTTTATTAAAAATTCCTTCAATAAATACAATCAGTTGAAGATAAATACTGAGAAAAGCACTACAGGAGAGAAAATCAGACTTTATGAGGAAAAACAAAAGAAAATCCTAGGCTAAAGGGTGGGAAAATCCATGAAAGGTGGGATGTTGCCAAGGAAATCTACTAGAAAATAAGGTTAAAAACACATTATGTGGAATCAAAGGGGGTTGTTGATTCCAGGCAAGACCATCTTAGCTCGATGGGCATCGGAGGTTGGTCCAAGGTTATGTGGATCAATGTAGTCTCAGGCACGATTTCCAGACAAAACAGCTAGTTAGATATTATGATTACTGTTGTTATTCACATTATGGATTAGAGTTAATCATATTTTCTGGATCATTAGAATTAATGTTAATTTCTGTTATGAGGATGTTCTTGATAATTTTATTTTTATGAAGTTTAATTTTTGCAATGAGAATTTAATTATAATGCTTTGTTATGCGAGTATCTTCAATGGTTTGGTTAGGAGAATACAAAGTGTTAGTGTGAAAATTATTGGAAGGTGTACCAAAAATACTTCACTTAAGTCACTAGGTGACAAGTGACCCTAACAACAAGTTGATGGCTACTGTCGATTTGGATTTGTAACACAAATAGAAAACCCGCAATAAAATAAGACAAGATCCAGAACATAAAGCAACAATATAAAATATTTAGTATAATAACCCAATTGGAAAAACTTCTTTAAATGAATAAATATTTTATTAATAGCACCTAATGAAGGAAATCTACAGATGGGTTTGTGAGTACCCTTCCGTGGGATGGGTCCTTTGATGTCCTTGATGCTTTAGAAAAATGATTCTCTCTCTCAATATGTTAAAAATCCAAACAAAAGTAGAGAACTCTAAATGGGAGATCAAAGAAAAAATATGATAATGTTGACAATGATTATGATCATGGTGAAGAATGAATGAAAAACCCTTGTTTTTATAGCAAAATATGGAGTTAATCTTGAAAATGGAGAATAATAAAATATTATTAACCAAATTCAGATCTAACCACTTGGAATACTTTATTATATTTATTGGAGAGGAAAAAGATATTTAAAATGGTTAAATACCTTTATTTAGAAATAATTAACAAATAAAATGATTTATTAATTATTTTGTTGGAATTAAGAAAGGTGTGAAATCAAAATAATTATTAAACAATGGTTTAATAATTATTCTAATAACATAAATAAGGAAATTTAAATAAATAGTGATTTATTTAAATATTTAGTAAAATGTGACAAGGAATAATTATTAAATAATGATTTAATAATTATTCATAGAGAAAATTGAATAAATAATGATTTATGTAATTATTCTCGTGGGGTGCTTTTATTTAAATTAGAAAATAATTTAATAAAAGTGGTTTACTAAATTATTTTCCACATTGAAAGTGATCTTACGATGGTAAAATTAAATCTAAATGGTGTATTTTGATCCACCTAGTTAGATATGGCTAGGTGATCATTTTTTGGTGATAAGAGATTGCCCCCACATGTATGAGTGTTAGGAGCAAATTGTTTGACCAAAATACATTGTAGATTACACTTCCACGAGACACCAAAAGGGGAGTCAAATAGAGAGAGAGAAGTGAAGTGGGTCAAGCATGAACAAATAATCGAGGGGCGAGACCTACTAAAATGATAGAAGTATCATTTTATGTGGTAGTACATGATCTCAAATAAGCTGGGACTGAGCTACAAAGTACACGATACGTGCTACATGATACACTAGCATCAATAGGCCAGAAAATAGTACAATGGATCCCATACACATAATGCACCTGTAAAAACATAGGCCAGGGTTGAATACAATAACATTTGAGTACATGAGACATAATGCCCCTCAAGCTAACATGGGGAGGGAGGATCCCAACCAAGGAAGCCTTGCTGAATAGGAAAGGGCTTTGAAGATATGAAAGGATCATTTGAAGGAGAAATACATGATGTGGGTGCTATAAGAGGCAGAAACCGATCCCATCAAATCTGCAGAATTTCATCGGAGGCTCGATAAGCATATGTGGTCATCTAGGCATGTGAGGTGCTACCTGAAGGGCCACCTCCTCATGAGGTCTGGATCATCTCACACACACCTGGGAATCATTAGGACAATTGTCTGGGTTACCAAATCGTCAAGTGTATGAATCTCAATCTTGCAATAAGGATCTAAGGTTGAGCACGTGAGAAACAACCATGTCAAAGGGTAGTAATGAGTCCATTTTCCTTATCCGAGGCACCGAACAAACATGGAAGCTAGAAAAAAGGTACATCACCCTCTAGACTACTTTTATGGAATAAATGTGTTGAGGTCGATAGAAGATAGAATGCCAGAGTTAAGGCAATGAGGAATCCTCAACAAAGGCGTGAGGAAATATAGTATAGTGACTAATGGACTGACACCAGTGATAATGATGGAGGGAAATAAGATGAGTGGTGAATTAATGACTCAAAACAGACTCCATAAGTATAATAATGACACATCTAAGATTCTTTGAGCAAGGGTAACTCGATGATGCTGCCATGTAGGGGAGGCCTGATGGGGACCATGAAAACATGAGTAAACGATGGTTACTATTGACGAAAATCGACACTTGAGTTAACTAGTGAAAATTTAAAGTGATACTACAGTACAACCATCTCAAATGAAGAGGTTCGGTTTTAAGAGGTGGTAAAGTGAGATGTCAAGGAAAAATGGATTCCGAGTGAGGTTTTAGATTAAAGAGAGACCCATTATAGAATTCAGTGAGCGATTTCTACCGATTTTATGGTTCGTTAAATGGAGCTATGGTTTGGTTGTAATGGGAGATGGAAAAACTATAGTTTTTCTTATAAAAGGGCTTTTTGACTCCAAATCCAATTCATTTTCATAGTGAGTTGTTGAGAATTTGGAGAGGAGAAGGCCCTAAATCTTGTGGAGATCATAGTAGACAAACTAACTGTCAGAATTAGGATCTGCGACTTTCAGGTAGGTGACCTTACTTGTCTAAAAGTGTCCTTAATTATTCTTGGAAGTATGGTTCTCGGTGAAGAATCAAGGTAATAGAGGAATACATGAATCAGCTACTAGAGAAGGTCTAAGATCATCCTCGCACACCGAGTGAAACATGGGGACCAAATGGTAAGTGTGGAATCACATAGAGTAAAATATTTGAAGATATGGTATCAAGTGTTTACAATATGTGATGTCAATATGGCTCGCTAGAGAGGCTGGTAGGACAAACTATCCAAAGAATTAGAGGATAATTGGCCATAACTAGATCAATCTAGTCTAGTCCGAGACTTATGTTAATCATATTAGAAGGTGGCTAAGGGGGGAACCATCATACCCCCAAGCATGGGATACTACCGCCAACATATGTGATGGAGGGGAATGATCAGGTATGAAAAGGTGGGAATGACGCCCCCTAGCAGGAGGCATTTGTGGAGCACCATTGTGTTTCAAGTTATCAAACAAGGGATTCAAGCATCGCAGCCCAAATGGCACGAGATCCTCTAAAGGAAGATGAGGAGATGTAGGGGCATGTGTCCTCCCCATTTTGTATGGATAGATGTAGTATGTTATGGGTATACCAATTGTATTTAGAGCAGTGGAATCCAAACACATTTGGTTCGCCATTTGTTTATGGTTGTCTTATTGTGGGAAGAGTGGATAGATACAACTAAAGAAAGTAAATGGTGGATTACCAATATCATTTGGCACTGCATATATTAATCAAATGGACTGAATTTTTGGGTTCACATACATGGTGGCACTATAGCAAAGAGTGGCTTCGGAGATAAGGAACCGATGCCCACCTAGAAAATATAGGGGTTCAACAACAATAATGTCTAAGGGACTAGGTTCTTGAGGTAATATGGATGAATGATTAAGTGGATCATCTCGAGAATGACTTGAAGTGATATGGGACTCTAGAGGTTCTTCTAAATACATAAGAATAATGGTACTAGAGTCAAAACTATTAGATGCACTAAGAGGGTTGGGGAGAATTGCTTCTCCTGGACTATCAAAAATGGATGTCCCCTTACCCAAACGTTTAGTGGTAATGTAATGGCCACAACGTGGATGTGGTTCGAAGTCATGGGTTATTGAACCAATCAACCTCATCACTGATGAATTTGTTGGACTCCATAACATATTGGTCATAGGTTTGCTACAGAAGGAAATACGCACGATGGTGGATATCATCCCAAGGATAATTAGGGGTGGTCCTAGCTTCCATGATATCTTCACCAAAATTAAATATGGATGGACAGGAGGAAGAAAGACCAGATGATGTTGAAGAGCTACTCGAAGAGTCTTCATGAGAGACAAGGTTCACATATCCATCGTCAAGGTTGGGAGACATATGACTAGTAGATGGAATATCTACTGATGTTGAGACTAGTGTGTTCCTCAAAAAAGGTTCAACATAATCATGATAGGAGACAGAAAGGGAGTTCCAAGGTATCAATATTATGGATGATGACATGTAGAGAATATGAGAAGAACTATTTGCCATCTCGAGATTAGGGGGAGGGATCACAATGGGTGTTTGAGAGACCTCCTATTCCAGTGTAGGAGTGGGACTAGAATCAATAGGTAAAGGAGAGGTTGACTCATTACGAGTGGCCTCTAATTCCCGAAGCACTTGAAGTGTATTGCGAAAACATTCGAAATTGGAACAATGATGAGAATAGTGGCCATAGATATCACAAAAAGTTCATGGGTGGTTTATGCGTAACGATATGTTCTTCTTAGATGACTCACGTAAGGTGACATGGACCTCAGGAATGTTAGAACTAGGGAAGGTATTAATTACCACACCCTTAACATGAGGGAGTTTAGGAAATTTATTGGTGGCATGACTAGAAACATCACACAAAGTACAAGGAGCCAGAGAATTTGGCAGCTTAGGGGGAGCTGGAGTTGTTGGGGGGCCTTTGTCTTTAGTTCCCTTTTTCTAGGCTTTACCCCCCTTTCCAAATGCTTTTGCAACATGAGTAGGCTCTTATTAAGGTTGCTATGGAACTGAAGCAAAGGAAGGGGTAGGAAGAAATGGTTGGACTAGGGTCAAAGCAATGTAAGGTTTCAATCGATTGGGAGGAGTGTTTATGGGGGATCGATGTACCAGATTGGGATCCCTAAGGTAAGATTGGGTAAAATCAACGTAGCCATAACATGTGTAGAATAAACTACAGGAGGTGGGAATAATAATAATATCTTAGCAAAATAATAATGGCTTAGAGGAACTGCTCTGCAATGGTTAAGGCCTAGGGGAACAGTTCTAGGTGTAAATGGATTAGGAGACACAATAGCAGAAGCAAATGATCCTTGAGGAGTCGTATCGGTAGGCAGGGTTAAGTCAGGAACAACAGGTTGTGGAGGTGTGGTCTTGTGTGAGTGCATATCAGACTATTTGTGTGTGGCCCGCGATGCTTGGAGCATGAAAACACTTGATGAGCTACGCTCAAAAGGAGTAGGCAGTGGGCCATAGTAAGCACCAAGAAACGTGGAATCTTTATAGATTTGTGATATCCCTTCTAAGTTCTCAAACACTTTAGTAGTAGGGTGTTGCTACACAATTTTGCACATTTTTTTTACTAAGGAAGACAACCCCACACTTTTGACTTAGGGACATAGGGGCCAAATCAACTTTATTTAGCTGTTAGTGGAATATGGGGGCCATCTACATAAGAGTTCGAATTAACCATTCAATATGCTTGGATGGAAAATTGAATAGGTGGAAAGAGGGGTCCACATGAGGCTAAGGGGGCCCAAGGAGTTATAAAGAGAGATCAGACCTCATTTTGTTTTCATTCTGAATATTTGATAAACAAACTAACTCTTGTATGCTTCACTTCTTAGCGAGTCTACCGGTTGTTTAGCCACGAGTCTTCTACAGGGAAGATTCAACCTCTACTTTGGGGGACCATCCGTGCCTGCCCTAGGGAGGCTGTTCCATAGGGATTGTAGGAGTTTCTAGTAGCGATTCACATCTCAGCCAGCCATACAGAGGAAGGGACCGCGTGTTTTCTGGGCAGTCGGAAATACGCAGAGGTGGATTTAGCGACTCAAGGGGCCGAAAATCCAAAGTCAAAATCAAAGACATTCCCTTCTATGTTTTTGTGGGTTTTGTCCAAGGAGTCTAAGGCTAAAAGGATAGAATTTGTTGGACATTTTTTGGGCACTTTCCAGCAGGCTGAAAGTCAGTAGATGTAGCTAGAGAGCAGCTCCCAAGAGGCCGAGAATCCAAATTAAAAATCAAAGAAATTCCCTTCTGGTTTTTTCTAGGTTTTGTCCAAGGATTCTAAGGCTAAAAGGGAAAAATTTCCTGGGCAGTTTTTTGGGCACTTTCCAGTAGGCCGAAAGTTAGCAGATGTAGTCAGAGAGCATCTCCCAAGAGGACAAAGATCCAAAGTCAAAATCAGAGAAATTCCCTTCTGGGTTTTTTTTCATTTTGTCCAAGGAGTCTAAGGTTAAAAGGGCAGAATTTTCTGGGTATTTTTCAAGAACTTTCCAATAGGGCGAAAGTCAGAAGATGTAGCTAGAGAGCAGCTCCCAAGAGGCCGAAAATCCAAAGTCAAAATCAGAGAAATTCCCTTCTAGGTTTTTCTGGGTTTTGTCGAAGAAGTGTAAGGCTAAAAGGGAAGAGTTTTCTGGGTAGTTTTTTGGCACTTTCCAACTAGACATAGTTAGTAGATCAGTAATTTACTACGACAAGGTAGAGCATGGTAGAGCAGTAGTTCATCAACCATCTTTCCATCTATTCTACCACCTGGGTTTGGTTCATCTTATCCTTGAGACAAGCCCAAGTGCACTACTCCATTTAACAATGTAAACTTTGAAACGGGAACTATAAACTCAAAACGGGAACTCTAGCCAAAAAACCCTTAAAAAACATCAAAAACAGTGCTAAAAACGAGAAGTGTGTATACTGGAACGATGGTTTTATTCTTTAGGCATCCATTTTGAACATGTTTTAAAAATGACAGTGACTACAAAATTTACTATGAAATTTTGGTGCAAAATATAGCTTCAAAACGAAAGTGATGATACTAGAACAATGATTTTTTTTTTTAGGGTCAATTTTTAAAATTTTAAAAAAATGCTAGTAAAACCAAATTTTTATGTGTCAAACAAAGTTGTTTATGAGGAAAAAAACACACTAATGTTTTTGGTAGAATATCATTTTTCTTTCCTAAGTATAAATTCAACATGTTTTCAACCATAACATGCTAGATACAAAAGAAATTGAAATTTTTTCAACTATAAAATTAAAAAAACCATGACATTATGAACAAATTAGATCACTAAATGAATTCAAAAGTCATTATTTGTATATTGAATAAAACATACATTATATCTCTACTTTAATATTGCATTGTAGATATTTTAAACAATAAAATTTTTCATAATTAAGACGTCTAATCCAACAACATAAAAATGCCTCATAACTTCTCATTTAACACCATATGGAAAAAATTAATTTTATTTGAAGATACGATGCATACATCAGTTATATAAACTGTCTTAAACAATTATTCAAAATCACTCATATTTTCTTGCACACCATCAGAATTCACATCTTCAGATGAGTGACTGGATGCTGATGAAGATGTTCCATATTCTTCTCTTTCATCAACTAGTGCCCCATCTGAGTCCACATGCATGCCCAACATTTTAGGTTTCAAAATTTTTCTAGATCTATGACTGGTTTCAGCAGACTCCCATGTCAACATTGTTCCTTCTGGTAACAACGTTTTTAGAATCTCTATCGTCTTGAAGCGAAGAGTTCCTTTCTTTGTTAAATTGAAGTCATAAACAAGTATGTCAACATCCTCCGATTTTATTATGTCTGTGCGGCGGCGATTTATATTTGTACCCTTTCTTTTTCTCTTTTCACCATTTTTTTGTCAACTACCATATCTGGCTTATACACACCATTGAATGGGTGTGTATTTGTGGCATACCAATGTACTTCAACACTTGTAAAATCCTCATTTTCTGTAAATACCTTTATAACTTTTGCAACCCAAAATGGATAGCCATTGGAATCTCCATCTGCTAGCACTACAATCATGCAACGCTCCTTAATATCATGTACTAAACCCCTATAAAGGTCTTCCATGGCTTCACGTTGTGAACGAGATCTTCTGGAACCAATATACATCTCTCTTTCCGCTGCCTGTGAAAAATTAATAATACCTTGAGATTGTTGCTGTTCAACAATGTTTACTTCCTCATGTTCATTCGACACATTTTGTGGCCAAATAAATGGATTTTTCAAAGGTATATCTTCATTTGTTGTTGTTGAAATGATATCACTTTGATTATTGAAAAATGACTCCCACCAAACTGAATCAACAATGTCAAAGTAATCATATGTATATCTAATACATTTTTTAATTTCTTCCAGGCAATCAGAATAATTTATATATCAATTCTGTCTACGTGCATTCTGAACTTCACCAACTGATTGTAATAACAATATTTTTGATGCAAATATTGGATGATTTGGAATGAAATTCAAAAATTGCAAACCTGATGACGGTGCCCATTCTGTAGTAGTTGAATACTTCTTGCCCCATATTAGTGTTTTCCCATCAATTTTTTTGATACGAAATTGATGTTGGAAGCTAATTTCATTAAGTTGTTCAATGCATTTCCCCTCACCATATGATTGTTGAAAAGTGTGCAACAAGAAATGCTTGTTGAGAGTGCAACAAGATGATGGAGCTTAGTGAAAAGAGTCGCCTTCACTAAGTGGGCCCCCAGGCTATTTTTGGCACAAGTCTATTTTTAGACTATGTCTATTTTTAGACATATGGATCATGTCTATGGATTGCAGGTTGTTGTTTATGGATGATTGATCAAGTTGGGAAAAAAATAGATGGACTTCTATTTTTCATGAAAGTGTGAGTGATCACAGTGTGAGTGATCAAAGTCAAAAATAGAAAAGTCAAATATTATTATCTAACAATAATATTTGGACTATAAACTTAATCTTATTCTCTTAGAGCACTTCAGGATGAGCTACGGATGTGGTACATGCAGACCCCAGAGGGAAATACGTGGTTACCTATTGGATGACTAATATTTGCATGCATGACTTCAATTAGAACTCAATCAGTTGAGTTTGGTGGAGTTGATGGAGTTGTGTTCAGTTTAGCTTTGTTAAACTAGTTGTATTTAGTCTAACTGATCAATAGACTAGAGATGAGTTGGGTTAATTAGTTATTAATTAATTCACAAGTTATTAACTCATAATACAACTATAGAATACATCAGTTAACTCAGTTGCATGTCAGTGCATGTTCAGTTCAGCAAGGACAAGTGGTAGAGAATCAGATTGTTATTAGTTGTGACTATAGTTGTGCACCAGATCTTGCACAATAAAGGGATTGAGTATGCCAATGAGTTTGGTCACGTATTTTCCCACATTATAGCTTGTTCTCACGTCCAACAAAGTGTGAGTGACTATTTTTCAGGTGAAATACGAGTTTGGGAAGCCATTCTCATCAGTTCTTGAGCAGGTATTGAGCAGTGGAGGCAGGCAAGCAGCGGGGGAGATTTGGAGATCAAATTTGAGCTGTATTATGTGTAACAGGTGGAGATACTCGTGAGAAGTATTATGCTTTGTATTGTTACATGATTCAATCAATATAATATACAGATAGTGTGGGGTTTTTAGCGAGATGCTTTCCCCGGGATACATACTGTGTTTATGAGTTTGATTGATGCTTCTATGTGCACCTGTGAATGTTTTTGCTTCTGTAAATTGATGATCAACGTAGAGGAGATTATGTATTATACATGTTCTGCTTATAATTGTATGATCAGGATAATCTCTGTGAATATGTGTCATATTATTCAAAATTTCTACATGGTATCGGAGCTAGATGATTTGTAGAAAAAGTTTCTACGTGGTATCAGAGCTGCTTGATTTGTAGAAGAGATTTTTACAGGATATCAAGTGAGGATTGATCATCAGATCTACTATTCAGGAAGTGTTTACATTTTATTTCTTCAGGCAGAGTCTGTAATCGGGCCAGGTAGCCTCTGGATTCATCCTTCTTTTGGAAGGTGAGATATCCGGTGAATGCCCATACAGTCGATCTCTGTACAAGAAATAATTTGTTCTCACGAATTTTAGATCGAAAGCGGTTGAGTTTTGAGCTGGTGGAATTTGAATTTAATTCCAATGCAAGAGCGAAACTCAGAAACATTCAGTGCGAGAATGGAGACAGTATGCCCCAGTATCTCACAAAGTTCACCCAATGCTGGGATGAGCTGGGAAGTGTGGGGGTGACTGTCAGATGAGGATGGTGAGTCTAGGACTCCTTGACCTTCCTAAGAGTTGGCATAGCTACCAGGACTTGGTGAATGGAAGGGAGAAACTGCCAAATTGGGAACGACTATGGTCGGATTTGATGCAGGAGGAGATCAGGCGGAGCACTAGAGACAGTTCTTCATCCATGCAGGATGAGGAGAACTGTGCCTTAGCGAGTAAGGCGAAGAAGGGGAAGGGGAAGGTTTCTCTTTCCGAATCTTGTTCTTCCAATGATGGGAAGAAGGTTGACAAGGCGAAGGTGAGATGCTTTCGTTGTCATGAGTTGGGTCATTATGCTACTAATTGCCCAAAGAAGAAGTCCAAGAAGGGATCCGGGGAAGGATCTGAAGGTGAGGCAGCCTCACTTGCTTCACAGTTTGAGTTGGACTTCACACTCTTCGCATGCATGGTTTCATCCATGATGGGAAGTGGTTGGTTTCTTGACAGTGGAGCTTCTTTCCACATGACCGGTGACAAAAGTTTGTTCAGTACTTTGGAGGAGAAAGATCTCCAGATACTCATAGGGATGGGTAATGATGAGAAGTATAGTGTCTCAGGTGTAGGCACGGTTATTTTTCAGAGGGAGCATGGAGCTCGCCTTACCTTGACCGATGTCAAGTATGTACCAGGATTGAAGAGAAACTTGGTGTCGATCGCGATGCTGGAAGACAGAGGCTATGATGTAGTCTTCAGTAAGGGAAAGGTTTTCCTTAGACACATCATCACCAGACAGGTGAAGAAGATTGGTTCACGGGTCAAGAACCGGTATGCTCTTGAGGTTCAAGATGCATGCAAAGCCTTGAGAAGCAAGGCAACTGATGGAGACTTGGTGGTTGAGAGGGAGCGTATATTACCTCTCAACATGCAGAGTCAGAAGAAGTCTCAGACGATTGTGGAGGAGCCACGATTGGTGCAGCAGCTTCAGGAGGTTGTGGAGGAGCCACAACAGGGGAAGCTAAAAGGAGATCGAGTAAAGACATCTACTCATCCAGAGACCTCCAGTAGGGGGAAACTTCAAGCCAGGTGGGCTGAGGGATCGCATGCAGCCATACCTCCAGGTAGGAGGTGGGGTGATGTGGATTGATTGTCCCAAGCAGGAGGGGCAGGATCCTTGAGGTACCCAACCTCTTGGATGAGACCTTGCTACAGGAGCCCCGATGTGTAGTAGCAAGAACTGACTGATTGGATAGAGACAGATGCGGATGGAGCGGCAGAGAGAGCGACAGTGCAGGGAATCCCAGGACATCGCATAGCTAGCAGGCTGTAGCAATGCGAGAGGTACAAGTGTTTTGCACAGTGCTAGGTGGCACAGAGAGGTGTGCAATGGTGCGAGATGCATGGAGATGTTGCAGTAGCGCAGATGTCAGAGAGGGAGCACTTGTCAGCAGCAGGTAGAGCTTTAGCATCAGAGGGTGTTTCTATCCCAATAGGGAGGTCGGTTGGGAGGTGCAGTGTTGATGCAATGCTGGGAGATAGAACCAGCAGCAGCACGGATGGAGTCAGAGATCAAAGTGACAGAGGCTAGAGTAGTCAGATACTGAAGAGCACAGAGATGCAGAGTTCAGTCGACAGAGGCAATAGCAGTCAGAGACTTTGATGACAGAGCAAGTGGACCAGCCAGATGTGTTGCATGGAGAACATTCCAAAGTTACAGGATCGGGTTTGAGAGGAAGCCTTTCTTGTTGAGAGGGAGTGTTGAAAAGTGTGCAACAAGAAATGCTTGTTGAGAGTGCAACAAGATGATGGAGCTTAGTGAAAAGAGTCGCCTTCACTAAGTGGGCCCGCAGGCTATTTTTGGCGCAAGTCTATTTTTAGACTATGTCTATTTTTAGACATATGGATCATGTCTATGGATTGGAGGTTGCTGTTTATGGATGATTGATCAAGTTGGGAAAAAAATAGATGGACTTCTATTTTTCATGAAAGTGTGAGTGATCAAAGTCAAAAATAGAAAAGTCAAATATTATTATCTCACAATAATATTTGGACTATAAACTTAATCTTATTCTCTTGGAGCACTTCAGGATGAGCTACGGATGTGGTACATGCAGATCGCAGAGGGAAATACGTGGTTACCTATGGGATGACTAATATTTGCATGCATGACTTCAGTTAGAACTCAATCAGTTGAGTTTGATGGAGTTGATGGAGTTGTGTTCAGTTTAGCTTTGTTAAACTAGTTGTATTTAGTCTAACTGATCAATAGACTAGAGATGAGTTGGGTGAATTAGTTATTAATTAATTCACAAGTTATTAACTCATAATACAACTATAGAATACATCAGTTAACTCAGTTGCATGTCAGTGCATGTTCAATTCAGCAGGGACAAGTGGTAGAGAATCATATTGCTATCAGTTGTGACTATAGTTGTGCACCAGATCTTGCACAATAAAGGGATTGAGTATGCAAATGAGTTTGCTCACGTATTTGCCCAAATTATAGCTTGTGCTCACGTCCAACAAAGTGTGAGTGACTATTTTGCAGGTGAAATACGAGTTTGGGAAGCCATTCTCATCAGTTCTTGAGCAGGTATTGAGCAGTGGAGGCAGGCAAGCAGCGGGGGAGATTTGGAGATCAAATCTGAGCTGTATTGTGTGTAACAGGTGGAGATACTTGTGAGAAGTATTATGCTTTGTATTGTTACATGATTCAATCAATATAATATATAGATAGTGTGGGGTTTTTAGCGAGATGCTTTCCCCGGGATACATACTGTGTTTATGAGTTTGATTGATGCTTCTATGTGCGCCTGTGAATGTTTCTGCTTTTGTAAATTGATGATCAACGTAGAGGAGATTATGTATTATACATGTTCCGCTTATAATTGTATGATCAGGATAATCTCTGTGAATATGTGTCATATTATTCAAAATTTCTACAATGATCCCAGAATAAACCTTCGCATGTCAACAGTTTCTTCCAACACATCAAAAGTAGGCTCTAGCATGTATGATTTCTTAATACATTCAATTAGTGATGGCAAGCTCCCAACTTCCTTCCACCTCAATGTGACTGAAAAATGACTGAACATTTGATCAATATGGTCCTGAGTGTGCCCAACGAGAAGGAAACCAACCTTTACCTTTTGAAAAATTATCAATTCAACAAGCATGTTTAGATATCCAAAAACAACTTGATTTTTGTTTTCACGGCAAGTGTTGTCCAATTGTAGATACAAAACTTCTGGAAGATTACCAGACCAATGAGAAATCACATCATGAATTATGGTTATGGCCAGATTTGCATCATTATGAATATTTGGAGCTGTGAAGTACACCCTTGGCACCATCTTCCCATTGAAGACCATACAACCGACCAAGTGAAACTGAATGAAATTTTCCTCTTGTAAATTTTTGGGTGTGCAAACAAAATGTGGTAAAAGTGTTTTATTCTGGTCCATACCATCAATTATCAAACCCAAATATTTATTCGGATTATCATAACACTTCTTTCGATGCTTGTACAAATTCTTCCTTTCATTTGTTTGTTGTTCGCGATGCTCCTGAATTTCTTTGACAATTAAATCTACACAACATAAAATAAATTCATTAAGAAATATGTTTCATAGTTGATGACTATACAGTTTTAAAAGTTAAAGTTATGAATGCTTACCTCTTTCTCAGCCTTCACATTTGTCCCTTTTCTATTTAAGAGAAGCACATGTACTGCAAATCCCCATTCTTTTCTTTTTAGGAATACGAACATTGTTGAATTCTTTCTTCCATACCTTCACAAAATATTGATATGTAATAAACCGGCCATGTCCCTCAGCACCTTCTGCATATTCTTTGTATAAGTTGTGGATTTCTCATCTTGAAAAATTATCTCGAATATGTATTGTCTCTCTATTTAGCATACACTCGCCATGCTTTGAAAAGAATTCTTTCATCCATGACATTGCAGTATTTGATAATGGCCCAAACCGTCTTTTATGACGTACTTCTGAATAAAATGTGGGATCCTTTTCCAAATTTTCTTAAATTCTCGAGATACGAAAATTCCCAATCGAATGAAACATTTTGAAAGATTTTTTACAGATAAATAAATTCCTAATATGATAATCATAACCTGACAATGTAGATTGCATGAACCCAACTAAATATGACTTTTGCATGTGCTTTTATTCATTGACAAATATCTATTCCTGCTTACTAATGCAAATGTGAAACCCATATGTTTCAAGCAATTTTTTTGGCAACATTCACTTGAAATGAGAGCACTGATAGAACTTCTTCTCATCAGATATTCTACTCTACCCCTTGTATAACTAGAACAACTTTCATTGATATGAAAAGGTCTGCTCCTACTCCTCAATACAATATTTCTTGGCAGCATCTCCATCATTGGATGATCATTTGTATAAGGATTTTGATCATCATTAAGAGGAATGTTATCCACACTATGACAAGCTCTGCTTTTCAAATATTGACTTGGAGGATATTCTTCATCTTCCCCTTCTTTAGTGCTACTGTCATAGTCCTTAGAATTTAGACTGAATGGAAAATTTGACTCGATGTTTAATGGATATTCTTCCTCATGTGCATTGTTAGTGCTACTCTCATAGTCCATAGAATTAGGACTACGTCGAAAATGTGACTGTTTACTATTGAAGATGCTACATCCTATCTTTTGTCACTGCTTCCTTTATACTCATTAGAATTAGAACTAAGTGCATCATCATGGCCTTCATCACTACTGCTCTCATAATCCTTAGAATTAGGACTAAGAGGACACTGTGACACTCTATTCTTTTGAAATTCATCATCACGCTCTTCATAATTATTGCTCTGATAGTCCTTAGAATTAGGACTAAGTGGACACTGTGACACTCCAATCTTTTGAAATTAATCATCCTGCTCTTCATCACTGTTGCTCTCATAGTCCTTAGAATTAGGAGAAACTGGACACCGTGACACTCCATACTTTTGAAATTCATCATCATGCTCTTCATCACTGTTGCTCTCATAGTCCTTCGAATTAGGACTAAGTGGACACTTTGACATTCCATTCTTTTGAAATTTGTTATCATGCTCTTCATCATTGCTACTCTCATAGTCCTTAGAATTGGGACTAAGTGGACACAATGACACTCCATTCTTTTTAAATTCACCATCATTCTCTTCAAAACTACTACTCTCATAGTCCTCAGAATTAGGACTAAGTGGACACCGTGACACTCCATTCTTTTGAACTTCACCATCATGCTCTTAAAAACTGCTACTCTCATAGTCCTCAGAATTAGGAATAAGTGGACATCATGACACCCCATTCTTTAGAACTTCACCATCATGCTCTTCATCACTGCTGCTTTCATAGTCCTTAGAATTAGGACTAAGTGGAATCTATGACTCTTTATTTATTTGAAATTTTCCATCCCCTCTTTCATCAGTGTTGCTCTCATAGTCCTTCGAATCAGGACTAAGTGGAAGAATTGACTTTCTATTCATAGTGGAAGAATTCCTGCTATATTCATCAATATGAATAAAGGTTTTACGTGATGAAGATGTTATGGTGTATAAATCGAAACTTCAGTATCAGAACAATCCATCCCTTTCAAATAGAAGATGTTGAATGATACAAATGGAGAGTCTCCTAAGGATATTATATAGCTTAAAGAATGAAATTTTTGCTCCAAAATAATTCCATCCAAAAAGTTTGTTAGATTTATTTACCTTCATTATTTTATTCTACAATTTATTGAAAAATGTAAACTAAATCTTTTTATGAAATAAATCGCTAAAATTAAAATTGTAAACCACAACTTCTACATTAATTATTTTAATAGTTAAAGTATATAATATTTACTAAACAATTGATTTTTTTTTAATTTTTACAATATATTCTAAAACAAATTAATCCCACATTCAAACCATTGTAAAACAATTCTACAATATTCTCTTTATAATATTTTAAAACAAATTATCCCACATTAACCATATGATAAAACATCTCCGTAATTTCACTTATATATTAAATTTCATTATCATTATTACTCACGTCACATCCAGGGTTTCTGAAGTTCGTTGAAAGACTCGTGAATTTGTGGAGCAGCTATATTGCTATCAACAACATATTCAACAAATAATTCTCACAATTGAAAGGCAAGTTAAATATTTTTCCTTGAAAATTTTCATATTAAATTAATTTAATGAAGAAGATTTTTTTTTTTTTAAATTAATAATTTTTCTAAGCCAAAATAACAATTACGTCCATCGTGAGCATGGTGGGCCTGATCAAACTCAATCACCCAATAGCCATGGGTGGGCTTCTGTGTCGCGCGGTGGGCGGGGAGGTCGCGCGAGGTGTGAGGGAGCAGGGGGGTGGGGTGTGAGGGCTGCAGTGCCCACCCCGACAGCTCACCCTCCTGTCGCGAGGATTGGGTGATTCTTAGAATCGCCCAACCCCCGCGGCAGGTGGGTGAGCTGTCGGGGTGGGCGCGCAGCCTGACTTGCCCCCTATCACCAACCCCCCACTCTCGACACTCTCACCCCCTTCAACCACACCCCATGCCCTTGCCTCCTTACCCCCCCTCCACATCCCCACATGACTCGTCAACACTCCCATCCCTACCCGCACCTTCCCCCTCACCCACACGCCCTCCCCATCATCCACCCCTTCACCTCACGCACCCTCCCCACGCAGCCACCCTCCCCACCCCCTCACACTCACCCTCCTGCCTACCCCACCTGCCCTCCCACTCCCCCTCCCTCCCTGCTCTCCTCACCTCAACCCTCCCCCCATGCCCACCCTCCACCACTCCCAACCCACTACTTACCCCCTTGCATGGCCTCCCCACACCCCTCCCCACTGGGCCCCGCTCCCTCCCCACGCCCTCCTCCCCCTCTCCACCCACACCCTCTCCCTACCCCCCCACCCACGACCCCTACCCTGCCCCTCTCCACCCACACTCTCCCACTACCCCCCTACCCGCCCATGACCCCTGCCCCCCCCTCCTTCCCCTCTCCACCCACACTCTCCCCCTAACCCCCCCCCCCCCACGCCCACGACCCCCCAGACTCTGCCAACCCTCACATTGCCTACCCGCTCTCCCCCCCCACCCCCCCTGTCCACGACCCCTCCCCTCCCATGACCCCCCCACCCACTCCACCCACGACCCCCCCAACCCACCCACAACTCCCACCCTCACCCATAACCCCTCACTCCCCACACCCCCCCCCCCCCCCCCCCCCGCCCCGCCCCCCCTCACACTTCGCCCCCCACTAACACTCCCGCTCCCTCGCCTCCCCCCTGCTCCCCTCCCCCCCTAATCTCCCCTACCAAAAACTCCCCCGCCCCTCCCTCCCTCCCCACCCCCTCTCTAGCCCTCCCCGGCCGCTCCACACCCTCTCCACCACCCTAGCGGCATGCTGCCCCACCTGACCGGTGGCTGGGTGATTCTGGGAATCACCTGGCTGCTGCTCGGGCAGTGGGGTGGGCCGCTGGAGTGGCGCAAGCCTCAAGTCACGCCACCGTGGCAGCCCAACCCCCCACCTGACCGGCGACCGTCGGTCGGGTTGGGGCAGGGCCAACGGGGTGGCGCGACTGAGGCTTGTGCCACCCCGATAGCTCGTCCCCCCTCTCGACTGGCACCCAGGAAATTCAGGGTGGCACAGACAAGGCCTGCGCCACCCCGGCAGCCCTCCCCCCAGCTCGACCGGTGGCCGAGCGATTCAGGGAATTGCCCGTCCACCGGTCGGGCAGGGAGGCAGGTCGCTAGGGTGGCACTGTCCTTAGCTACGCCACCTCGGTGGCCTGGTGATTCCGGGAATCACCCGACCTTCGGTTGAGCAGGGGGCGGGCCACTGGCGAGGGTGGGGGAAGCCGTGGGAGGGGAGGGGGGGTGGAGAGGGGGAGGGGAAGGGGGAGAGGGGGTGGGGAGGGGCCATGGGCAGTGGGTGGATGAAGGGGCAAGGGAGGTCGTCGGAGGGGAGGGGAGCGGAGGGGGGAGAGGGGGTGGGGAGTGGGGCGAGGCGAGGGAGGGGGAGTGTGAGAGGGGCTGGGGAGTGAGTGTGAGGGGGGTTGGGGAGAGGAGGCAGGGAGCGGGTGGTAAGGGGTGGGAAGGGGTCATGGGTGGGGGGAGGGTGTGGGTGGAGGGGGGAGAGGTGGTGGGGAGTGTGAACGGGGTGAGGGGAAGTGTCACACGGAATGAGTCGATCTTGCGGACAAGATAGACCTTCCTAGAATCTAATGATATCTAGTGACAAGCAAGCCAATCAAAAACTATCTTTCTCTAAATATGCAATTATAAACAAAGGCAAACAAATGTCTTAGGCCTACCTTGGTTCCAATGCAAGTTTGTGGAAGCCTTGCTCCTTTGATCCAAATGAGCTCCCTTGTTGTGAATCTGCAAACACAAACAAGCAAACAAATTAAATAGCACCTGAAAAGCCAATATCATAAAGCATACTTAACATGATGATCAAGGAATTCACGAAACAAATGACATAAGACAAGTTGTTGAGAAAAATGAATCTGATTGTATTAATTCAAATCAAAGAAGAACTTTACAACCTATGCCTTGATGTTGTACAAGCTCCTCCCAGGGTCCAACAAGAAGTCTCCTCTATTTTGACAAGTTTCACTCTCTTCCCAATGAAGCCAAAAAGGTATGTGATCTCTCCTCCCAAGCTTAACTAGGAAGTCTCAATTCCACTAGCATGTACCCTCAAAAAATGTTCAGCTTCTAACTTCCCTTACAACCAGCCCAATGCCTTAATTTATAGTGCAATGGAGGAAAGTTACTAGGTCCTCCTTCAAAGGGATAAATCCCTCCTTCAAAGGGATAGCTCCTCTCATCAAGGGATTAGCTCCTTCTCTTTTGGGATGCATGAACCACCTAAGAGCAACCAATCCATGTCAAATTTCCTTCTAGAATCATCTAGAATTAACCCAGAGTTTTTTAGAATAAACTTGCTCCTTTTTTACTTTCACAGGGGTCCGCACCCACTCCTTTAGGGACAAAGCAGGCAGGGCCATAGTTTTTGTGAACAAGGGGTGCGGGACCACAGGCAACAGTGAGAGAAATTGTGGAATGAGAGCTTTGTTGATTTTCAATGTCTTTCTCTCATTTTCAAAGCTTGACTTGAAGAGCTGAGGTCTGAGACTTGCTTAGGAGGGCAGTACAAGTGATGATAGACCCACACTGACTGCAAATAGTCATGGTGACGATATTTTGGTGTAATAGATTGCCACCTAAAGTACGAAGTCTATAGTAGACGAGGATTTCATTTATCATTTAGGAAGAGTGAAGTACTTTATCATTTCGAGGATCATCTTGTGGAGAGCCCAGTCAGAACTTGTAAAAACATTCAATGCAAAATATATATGATATCATATCATCGCTGAGGTAGGCATTCCCATACTCAGATCAAAACTGACTAGAAAACTAACTACTGCTCTGATATAGGAATGATCTTGTAATACATCACAAGTATAGACACATATAGACACAATATGGATGCAGCCATCTATTTATGAATAGTCCATAATATAATGAATACAAAATTCCTTGCAGCCTGGATTGCGGAAACTAGATCCAGGGTCTTCATTTCTACTTCCTGAAACAGTACGATTCTATCCACGCGAATGAATGTGTTGAAGTCGAACATGGTAGAAACCACTTGATTACTAGTCAATGATGTAAATTGTTAACAAGTGTGAGAGAAACCACCAGTGATGTCAATGGCTCTCAAAGTACCCAGTACAATCCATGAGATGTGAATAGATGTGTTGATGTCGAACATGTCATGGAATCCTTTGATCGAAGGTCAATGATGCAACCTGTCGTCAAAGGCAAGAAACCTGCCATTGAGGCATGCAGATCCCAAGGTACTGACGATTTCTAGATCATCTTTCTAGATAATGAGCTGAAGTCGATAGAAAGCGATCTGTCGTAGGCAAGCCCACAACACGAAATCATAGATCAAGTTGAAGGAATTTAGTTGCAAGGACTGACTCAGGGATGGTCAAGATGGATGACAGATATTTTGCAGATATATGGCTTATTGGCACTCACCTCTTGAACACATTACGACACAGTAGATGGTTTGGTGACAATTGACCCAAAGTTAATACCCAGAAACCGGCTGAAGACTTTCAATGTGGTTTGACCAACTATTAGGCAAAGGATTTCCCAACCCAGGTGAATAAAAGTGTCGTGTTCAAGAGTGGTTACAAAGTATGACAAACAGGCTCATTTTTCTCTCTTTTCCCCCACCATTTCTGGCAAGTACCTCTTTATTTTTGACAAGCTTGAGGAGCATAACATTTGCTTGATTATAAGCTCATTCTTTGGATGAGTTCAACTTAGTTTAAATTCGAACCCTAAGAAGGAGTGGTTCGTTCCTATTTGTAATTGAACAGGTCCTTTACTGTTAAATTTTAACGAGTCCAGTATAGGAGAAACTCGGCGTTTTTCAATTTTAGAGAGTTTGAAAAAACTTAAGAAGACTCCAGGGTTGACCTTTTTCGTAAATTTGTGTCTCCTAAGCCCGAAAAAGTACAAAATAATACTTGAGAGAACCGCTTGATATTTACGACCAAGGAGTACTTTTCATAATTAGTGCCCCTGATCCGAAAAGGTAAAAAGGCGATCAATGACACGTCGTTTTGTAACCAATATCGAATTTGAAACAACAAAAATCTGGCAATCTTTTCATGTTTTTACAGTCAGAAAAAGAGTTGTAAGTGGACCGTCTTTTTAGTTCCTTTTTAATGAGTTTAAAAAGAAAAACTCGGCAATCTTTTCATGTTTTAGGAGTCAGAAAAGAGCTTAAAGATGACTCTAAATGTTTTTTTGTCGAAAATGACCGATTTCGCCTGAAAAATCCGTTATCTTGAACAAAAATTGCAAACATTACTCATACCTATTTGAGATGGATAAAAATGCTATAAACATTATCTTTCTAAAGTGAAACATAAACAAATTTACAATTCATTTATTCAAAAAACTTATAAAAAGGGCTTTCGTCAATTCATTTTTACCATTTGATATTTGGGTGAGAAAATAGTGCTTTTGGTCAGAAGCTTCCCGTGAAGATTGCGGAAAATTCATCTGTCGGAATCAAACACCGTCTCCTCCAGGTAATCCACATCATCCTACTCTTCAATTTCAACTATTTCAATTTGTTTTTTAGGGTTTTATTTCATTTTATAGAGGGTTTTTAGGTTAGAAACCCGCACGCGGGGGCCCGCAGGCATAACACTGGCAGCCCGTGGACCCCGACTTTTTCTCAATGGGGAAAAAGTTAGAGGTCCACACCTGCCGTGAAGGCAAGGTGCAGACCCACGCACTGTCTCTAATAGAGAGGGTTTGGTCCCCACAGGAAGGGTTTTTAACCCTAAAATTTTCAAAATTGACCCAAACAATTTAATTTCTTGCATTCTAATTTGCCTTTTTTTAGGATGTAGAGTATGCATCATGCTTGATTGGCGAGAACGGGAGCATGAGGACGTAGATCTTGCCGCGTTAAATCACCAACCTTCAATCGATGCATTGAAGGCATGTGGCTTGTACAAATTCTAGGCCATACCTGGCATGAGGGCCCAGGTGGACTTCTTGCAGTGGCTGGTAGACAGGTGGAGCTTTTGACTGGTTTGCCTAAGAGAGGCGAAGACTTGACTCTATTTGGGACTAGGCCAGGTGGCCAGTTTGTCGATAGCCTCCAGCTAGAGTTCTGCAACAACCAGGGTAGAGACAAAGGGATAGACATTAAAACCATATCTCGTCCTGAACTGATGGTGATCGTGTTTACTACTACCAGGCTTTGCGGGAGCACCGCACTACATATTGCCACCGGATCCCAGATGCGGATGGCAGTTGACTGCTTTCGAGGCACCATCTTCAACTGGTGCGATGTTGTGTTGGCTAATGTAAAAGGCCAACTAACAAGAGCCAAGAATGGAAAACTGAAGACCTTTGGATATGGTGCTTTAGTTGTGAGCTTTGGTCTAGAGAAGGTCTCAATGTTGGTCCCGCAGCACCTCACTGTTGGAGCTGGACTTCCTCGAGAGTCCAAACTGATACGATGGGTTGCAGTTATGGCCTGTCATCCTGACGAGGGGACAGAGGTCATTCAATTCAAACCTGAAAATTTCCATTGGTTGGAAAACCAAGTTTTTTCTACTCAGGACTTCCCTTATGCTGGGGTAGATTTTCGCGGTGACCCAGACATGGATCTTCCACTAGGAGAGCAATGGGATGACTCAGGTAAAATCATTTTCAACATTTTCCTATTTTAATTTTTTTTTTCTTTTTTTTATGTCGTCCCAAAACTGATAGTAAAAGTTTCAAATGCAGATGTGGGTCCACAGCAACCAACCACTCTCCAGACTTACGAGAGGAAACAACTAGCTGCAGCAGCACCAGCCCCATAGGACGAATCAGCAGAGACCTTGGCCGAGTTGGAGAGTCATCTAGAGCATTTGACAGGGGACATTCCAGAGACCGGCATAGATGACATTCCTCGTCGACTACAATGCTATGTTATTGGGGTCCCAGGACCTTTTAGGAGGTTCCTTTGTAAGGTGGCCCGTACAGTGGTTTCTTATCGAGATCATCACCAGTGATAGGATGATCACCTATTGTAGACACATATGACATTTTTGCTTTTTGTACTTATCATTTTTGTTGATCATAAGGTGTTTTTCAACCTATGATCGAGGACAATGTATATTTTGACACACTCCTATATTATACTATATCACTATTACCAGCTTATCTTGTAAAACATGTTTATGGAATGTTTTTAAATTTTTTTGTATGATTATTGCAAATGTCTACTTAACATTCGAGAAGCAATTGCATCTGCTAATGTATTTAAAGATCTTGGAATATGCTAATATTCAATATAATCAAACTCACGTTCCAAGAGACGCACTCTCAAAAACAATCTCAATAACACTGGATTTCTAATGGCATATACTCTATTAAGCTATAATACAACGAGTTCAAAATCTAACCTCACTATCAAACTCTGAATCCCAAATGAAATAGATTCAGATAATAACTCAATCACTACACTATACTCTGCAATGTTGTTCGTTGTTTGACCGAGGCTTACCCCATGCATAGATACCAACTCGTCAGAGGACGAATAGATAACCCAAGCTGTGGAAGAAATGTTCCGTGTGTTACGACAAGCATCATCAGCAAAACCAATGTATGTTTGTAGAGGCATCAACATTTGCAATATCAAGAGTAAAACCAAGATAAGCAGGAATAATGACGAAAAACACTCTCTAAGCTAAGCACACTTTTTAAACTTAAACACGCTAGCTAGAAAGAAAACTATCCTAACTAAAAATCTCCACACCCATTCTTTAAGCATAATATCTCTTCAGGTAAAGACCATTTCTAGGTTTACCTAAAGAGTCCCCGTCAAAGTTTACCAATTCATAGGCCACTTTTGCTAGCTTTCGCTTGACAACATAAGGACCATGCCATATAGGAACGAATTTTCCAGTGCCTAATTTATCATTAGCTTGATCGTACAATAAGACTAGGTCTCCTTCTGAAAAATTTCGAGGGGTCACATTTCGATCATACTGAGCTTTAATACGTTTTGCGTGAGTTTCGATCGCCAATGCAACATCACGTTGATTCTCATCTAATTGAGCCAAGTATAACAAATGTTTTTCCTCTTCGGAAGTGGCTGGAAGTAACTCGATGGCCATTTGCAATGACGGGATTTCGCATTCAATGGGTAACACAGCTTCCAGACTATAAACTAGTCGGAAAGGAGTGAATCCTGTTGATGTTTTTACTAAGGTTCAATACGCCCAAAGCGCTGAAAATAGCATGTTATGCCAATTTGACCGATGAATCCCAATGATTCATTGGATCATGATAACTAAAACTTTGTTGATGGATTCAACCAAACCATTAGCTTGTGGATAATAAGGAGTTGAACTATCGTGACACAAACCAAGCTGGCCTGTAAGTTTGGTCATCATAACGTTTCGAAAATGACGCCCATGATCAGTGATAATCGCTTTTCGAACACCAAACCTATCAATTATATGATTGAACATGAAAATTGCAGTTGTTTTGCCGTCTGCCTCAAATGTAGGCATCGCTTCAGCCCACTTGGTAAAATAATCTACCGCAAGGAGGATATACGCATGCCCCCCGGCCGAGTGAGGGTTACATGTAATTAAGTCAATACCCCATTTGGAAAAAGGACAAATGGAAATTATAGGGTGGAGAGGAGCAGGTGGAGCGCACATCTTTCGATCAAAAATTTGGCAGTTGTGTCATTTTCGGACCGCGTTTATACAATCTTTAAACAAAGACGGCCAGAAGTAGCCAACGCGCAATATCTTTTGGGCTGTGGCATACCTAGACATATGACCGCCACATGCTCCAGAGTGGCAGTCATTTAGAACCCTTTCAGCTTCCTTGTGAGTTAGACAACGTTGAAAAACAGAGTCCGCCCCGCGACGATAAAGAGTATCTCCAATAATTCTGAATTGTTGGGACTGGAATCGTATTTTTCGACGTTCTGACCTTGAAATTTCTGGCCAAAAGGATTGGGTTTGGAGATAAATGATGATATCCCCATACCACGGATCTAAAGTGCTGATTAGAAACAAGGATTCATTCGCAATGGGCTCCTCCACCACAGTTTCCGTGTCAGCACGCAGGAAGTCACACATTAACTCCGCAAAAACTAAAGATTTCTTAGACTTAGATTTTTCAAATTCCAAGTCGAACTCCCGGAGGATCACAATCCATTTGGAGTACTTGCCCCCTAGCAATTACTTGGTTAAAATGTAGATCGTAGGGTTGCAATCAGAAATTACTGTAGTTTTACGTAGTAAAATGTAGTGACGAAAATGTTGGATAGCTTGAACAGCTGCCAATGCCAATTTCTCCACATGTGAGTATTTTTGCTCAGTTGGATTTAAAGTTTGACTAAGGTAATATATCACATGTTTAGTATCGAATTCATCTTCCTGAACTAACACCATTCCAATGGTGGAATGAGAGGAGGTGAGATACAAGAAGTAGTCCTGGTTGTAGTTGGGAGGATGCAATAACGGTGCATGGGTCAACGCATTTTTTAGTGCATCAAAAGATTTCTTAGCTATCTCATCCCAATAAAATGGAGCATTCTGTTCCAACAACTGGGTAAAACCCTTTGTAACCTCGGCGTAGCTAGGAATGAATCGTCATAAAAAGTTTGCTTTCCCTTGCAAACTTTGGAGTTGGCGAAGACTCGAAGGAGGAGGGAATTTGACAATAGCTTCAACCTTCGAGGGATCGACGCGAATGTGGCTTTCGAAACAACAAACCCCAGCAACCGACCTGTTTGTATACAGAAAACACACTTGTGTGCATTCAACCTAATCCGATAATGCCTACACCTCATAAAGATTGCTCGTAAATGGATGAGATGATCAGCTCGATGTAATGAATGAGTAGTGAAATCATCGAGATAGGGTTGCACAATATGCTTGATGTCATGAAACGCATAAGACATGGCCCTTTGAAAAGTTGCCCCGACATTCTTGAGCCCAAAAGGTAATTTGCAATAAGAAAATGTACCCCATGGACAAATGGAAGCTGTTTTTGGTTGATCAGTAGGTAGAATATTGATTTGATTGTATTTGGAAAAACAATCCATAAAGGAGAATATTTCGCTGCCAGCACAATCATCAATGATTTGATTGATATAGGGAGTTGGGTAATTGTCCTTTGGACATGCTCGATTAATGTCCCTATAATCGATACATATTCTTATTGTTCCTTGCTTTTTTTTAACTGGAACAATATTCGATACCCAATCAGTTAACGGAATCGGATAAATGAAACCTGCTTTGAGTAATTTTTCAACTTCTGCTTTAATAGCAGCAACTTTTCTTGGGTGAATCTGACGCAAACGTTGCCGGACGGGTTTAGCGTCTGGGTAAGTTTTGATTTCATGAACAACAATTGCGGGGTCAATTCCTGGCATTTCCTCATATGACCAGGCAAACACGTCATAGAATTCTTGAAATAGGGCCTTATATATTTGAATTTCATCTTCTGTACACGAGGCACCTATATGAATGTTTTCAACAATTCCATGCTTAATCGAAATATCAATAGGAATAGTTCGAGAAATGTTTCCCAAATTTAACTCTGAATTAGGATTTTTCATTGGATTCTGAGGTTCCTTGACATATTCAGTCATAAAAATTGATGAAAAATCATTTTCAAAACGATCATTCTCGGGTAAGAACGAAGATCTATGATGGAGATCTTCCCATGGTAAATCATCGACACATAGGATTTTACGAATTTTCTCATCAGAGTGAACAAGTTCGGAAAACGTTGTTGAATCTGAGTTTGATGTGAAAAGCGATTCCTCATGGACCACATTCATTAAGTCAATTTTGGTTGAAGATGGGTCGAAAAAAGACTGCATGGCCTGATACGCAATTTCATATGGACTCAAAGGCATAACATCACCAAATGAGTCTATCTTAGATTCAGAAGGTACGATCCAAGGATCATCATAAACAATGGTGTCTGACGAAATCATATGAATGGTTGCAAAAGAAGACGATGTGTTGATCAGAGGAAAAGGAAAAGATCCCAGTAAACCAGCATCTTTAACTAGTCCTACTCCAACATCCTTATACGGGATAGTCGTTTTACCGACATGTTGAATGCTTTCAGAGGAGGCTGGGTCGGATGAAAAGTAAGCCAGCTGGTCTATTGTTACAATCTTTCCATTATGAGGAAACTTTATAACCTAAAAGACCGATGAAACGACAACTGTCATAGCGTAAGACCAACTATGACCCAAGAGAAGGTTGTAACCTAGAGGGGCATCAACCACCTCCACATCTAGATTAACAGTTTTGCCTTCAACCCTATAGGTAAATCTTGTAGAATGCTAAAAGGATGAAACCCACAGCCATCAAAGGTCTTTAGAATCGTCAGGGATTGATTTAGTGAAGGAGAACCAAGCGATCTCCAACACTGTATCGACATAATACATGTTGAGGCTCCCTCATCAATCACAGTCCTATGAATAGGTTTGTTTTTGACTATCACTGGGATTTGGAAAGCCATTTGATGAGGTAAGAATGATGTACTATTTTCTAGATCGAAAATTATTAGGTTCAAGTCTTCAACGTCAACAGCTCCTATAGCTGACAAAAGTAATTTACGTTGTGCTAGACATGATTGCAGCACTTCCAAAGCTGACATTGCTGAAGGTGAAACAACTAAATCTTCAACAATGTTATAGTTCTGAGCCGCTCTCGCATGTGGATTGAAAGCTGACATTCGAAGTATACCCTTCGCAGGCGGTTTGATTACTAAGTTTGGATTAGGTTTCTTGATCTGTAGTGGATCGGAACCGGGAGCTGAAGTTGATGGGTTAGAATGAGAAGATTCTGCTTCTTTACCGTCAACAGGACTTTTACTACCATAATCATGTGATCGTGTCGCAATCCTAACATGGGACATCATCAGTATGGGTTCTTCATTGGCATTTGAGGAAGAACCTATCATCTTACTGTCTTGACTTGGAAAAGGATCCTTCAAAACAGCAGGCATTTGGGAACCTTTGACAATCTTCGCAACCTCTGCACGATGAGGGCACTCTCTTGTAAAATGTTTTTCGTCACAAATGAGACAAGGATAACGAGGTTTGTGTTTCTCATCATTTGATTCCACTTTCTCTGGTTTCTCTTTCGAATTTTTATCTATTCTATTTTTCTTCTTCCCTTTCTTCTTACCACCAGATTTTGATTTGGCTGTAGATGACTCTACAACATGAATATCGGTGGAAATTTCCACGGAAGAATCTCCTGTCAGGGAATCTGGCAGGGTTATGATAGGAGAAGAATTCTTGGAAGACCTCTTCTTACTTTTGGTATTAACCATACCAATCATACCATCAGCGGCATGAGACCCTGAAGGAGCGACAACGATTTGATTTTGCTTAGGAAGATCAGGGATTTTCTCGTGTAACGTACCTGACTGAGTATAAACTAAGTCAAGGTACTGCGCTTGAGCAATTACTTGCTCCTCAGTAACAACTTCGACCTTAGCTACATCCTCAGTGATCTTTGGCAATAAATATTTTACAAACCATTCAGCTAAGATCTGATACGGAACAAAAACCTTCACTAAACATCGTCGATGTCTCCATTCATGAATGTGATTTGAAATGTAAGTGGACGTCGACTGCTTTAATGAAGTTAATAATTCCGTGCCATTGTCATATCTTACTGGAAACTGAAAATGAGTTAAAAACGAAGTAGCTAACTGACTAAAGTTATAAAAAGTGGCTCGCGGTAACTTGATGCACCACGTGGCCGTAAGACCAATTAGAGTGCGCTGGAAAAACCTTAAACGGATTGAATCATCTGAAATGTAGTTAGACGCACACTAGAGGTGATAAGTCATCACATGGTTCGACGGGTCCTCTCCCGATTTGCCTTCAAACTTAGGAATATCACTAAGAAACTTATTCGGCATTGGCGGCCAAAACGGAAGATAGTTAATGGGATTGTTCGTTAGGCGCGACAAGTCAGGCATGTCCAAAGTTGCAATAAACGGTAACTGACAATTAGGGTCCCTAAAACTCTGGGTCATGAGACCAGCCCCAGGAGGAGGATATCCAAGATAACTAGGAATTGGAATTGCATTTGGGATAGTGTATCCTCCCGAGAAACCAGGATTAACCAGACCGTACTGGGGCTGTTGAGGTTGTTGATATGTATACCCAGGGTACGGTTGATACTGATAGACTGGCTGCTGCACAGCAGGACCGAATTGGTACTGTCCCTGGTACGGTTGATAAGTAAATTGTGGTTGACTTGTGACAACCGTACTTGAACCAGGTTGTCCTACAGGCATCTGAACTGAAGTTTGAATTGTGGATCTAGACTGGGGTAAGGATTTCTGAGGAGTTGATACAGGAACAATAGAAACCGGAGCTATCGATATTCCAGAAGTAGGTGGGGTAGATTGAACAGATGTTGTGGCAGTTGCAACAGTCGTTTGAGGTGGAGTACGAGGCGTACTAGGCCCAGGCTAAGAAACTACCGAAGGTACAGAAGTTTGAATGGTATTCTAGACAGGTTGTTGGGGTGAACCAGAAACTAATGGTTGTACAGTTTGAGATGACAACTGTACATTCGGTTGCAAGACCTGTTGAGATTGCGATGGATCCCACAATAAGTTCATTCTGGGGTATGGACCCATAACAGGTTGAGAATATTGAGGACCATAACCGGGTTGAGGGTAGGGTTGATAATTCAAAGGTACATTTCCCGTTCCTTGAACATATGATTGACCGGAGGGTGGTTGGAAACCTTGGTTCGAGTACTGACCTTGGGGTTGATAACCTTGAGGCACATATTGATACTGGGGTTGACCTTGAGGTACATATTGATACTGGGGTTGACCTTGAGGTACATACTGAGTCTCGGGTTGACCTTGAGGAACGTATTGTCCCGTAGGTATGTATTGTCCTTGAGGTTGCCCCCCAGGTGCAAATTGGGTACCTTAAGGTTGCCCCCCAGGCGATAATTGAGGATTTTGAGGCTGCCCCCAGGCAGTAACTGGCCACCTTGAGGTTGAGGATTAGGAAAAGTACCTGACATCATGAGAATATATTCTACACTCAACGACTTAGAACCATTCTTTCCAGTTAATAACCCTTGTTCAATGGGTTGAGGAGATGCTCCCGCAAAAGTACCAAAAAGTGACTGATTACCAGAGGGAACAGAAGGACCGTCGTACAAAAAGGATTCTGGCGATTGAGAAAACATTGACGACTGCCTTGACATATTTAATGGAGGATGGTAACCCCTAGGTGTTGGGTGATAAGGAATACGAGGTGGTGAAAAACTTAGTCCTGGGTTTTCCAAAAAGTTAGTCAATGAGAGATACCAAGCACTACTCCTAGGTGGACTGTAAAAAATTGATTCATGCTCCCTAAGTTCAATAACAGGTTGATTTTCAGGCACAGGGATGCCTACTTCTTCTTCCGGAGTAGCAAGTTCTTCGATAGCTATAAGTCCAGAAGGAAGATTTTGGGTAATTATTCTTTCTACCCTGGGTGAACCAGTACCACTAGAAGTTGCAGAGGTAAACCCCGATGTTGGAGTAGCAGCAAATTCACTTTCAGGCTCGGATATTTCAGGTTCCTCACCTATATCACTAGTAGATGAAAAGCTACCAGTAATTTCGGAAACAAACACCGATTGTGGATTATAATCTGCTACTAAAGCTTGAAAATCAGGATGTACTACTAAAGAAGACTCTCCTTCTTCAGCTGACCCAACTCTACTGTCTCTAGGAGTTACAAGGGCTCTTAACCCTTCAGGCTGGCTCGGTGAAAACTCAGGAGGTTGTCCCCAATGTCTATGGGACTTGCTCGGTAATTCAGCCACGATTAAAAAATTTTAACTACTTCACACAAAAACAAAGTAAAATCTCAAGCAAAGCCACCTAAAGCCTCTAAAGAACCAAACAAATTTGAATCACACGCCTAAAGAATCTAGGAGATCAAACCACACACAAACAGTAACTTTCCGTACTGAAAACACTAGTTGGTGATGAAGCCCAACGTCATAGAGTTCAATACAGAAATGATGGTTGGAACAGTTACCCCGGAAACCTGCTTAATGAATAGACTGGCACAAGTTCCTCCACTAAACCATCTCGAGTGAAGAGAACCCCCCAGAAAATCCAAGTGAGTCTAGCCGACGTCTGCTCCAGGTACAGTGGGATCTTCCCACCACTGTCACCTTAGGAATAATCCTATAGAATATGGTCACTAAGGTTACCAATGGAAACAAGTATACCTGGGGGAACAGTCTACGATCCGATACACACGCAAGGGCAGAGTAATAAGCTCAATACGCTTGAAGGCTCCTTGACATAATCTAAGGTTTACCAACAAGTGACCCCAGGCTCCTAGACAATGGTTAATCCGAGGTTTACCGTTTTTAATACGTGATTATCTGGCGTCGTTCCCAATGAGGAAGGATTGATTCCCACACTGGTTCGGACACGATCTCGTGCTTCTCCTTTAAGATGAGCTTTCCCAGAGTATAGATGCAACAATTGGATTTCTCTCCTACTGCAAAGATATAGCTACTTGTTTGTTTTACTGTCGTGGAGAGTTAATTACTCCCTACTCCAAGACACTAGCCTAAGCTATGTTGATGTATCAGAGCCCTAGAAACAAAAAGATTACTAGATATATTTTACTTTAAGAGTTATTTTTTTGGTTTTTGTTTAAGTCAAGAGGTGCGGAGATGAAACTCATGATGTGAAGACTCGACTCGAAATCACTAAAAATATGCACTTAAGATGATTAAGCAATCTTTTCCCTTCAATGAACTTCTAGCTAGGAAAGAGTTTGAGAATGCAAATGCTTGTAAACACAAATTTTTCTTAACAAACAAATTAAAAGAAGAGCTTTTTGTCTTTTCCAAAGCACTCAAAACGAGACAACTAGTTATTTTCACAAAAATTTCCCTTTTCTTTCAAAACACTCAAATACTACAAAAACAAACTTTTTCCAAAAGAGATTTTTTATTTTTTATAAAACACTCAAAACTATGGAACTAACTAATCTTGAGATCTATAAACTATAAAAAACTATTTGAAGTCAAAGCTTACAAGATGTCTTTTTCAAGGATGTTTTACTTAGCTATAAGAAAACTAAGGACTAATTTGTCCAGAATCACAAATCAGTCAAAAAACAACAAATTTTTGTTTTCTTTTCTAAAAATGAAATCCAAACTTTTAACACAAGCCTTTTCGAAGTTTCGTAAAGAGAAAACACAAGGTTGATTCCTCAACAATGGTAGATTTTTCAAATGGTCAGACTCATAAGAAGATTAGTAAAAACCAAGGTGATTTGAGGCTTCTACAGCTTCTAAGCTAAGAGATACTACAAGACCAAAATGAAAACCAAACCCAACAATCAAAACTTCTAGGAATTTCACCTAAAACCCTAACACCAATGCAATTAACCTAAGAAAAGCTTCTGACAAGTTATATGCAGGTCTGGGCAGGGGATAATAATATCTAAACAAAAACTAAGCTGACTAACAGAGAAAATCTTAGGTTTTCCAGAATTTTGACAGGGTCTGCAGGCCCACAGTTCACACAGGTGCGGTACCGCTCTGTGCTAAAAGTAAAAGTGTCGATATGTCCACACTATGTTCTAAGCCGAGGGTGCGGTCCTCTCCCAAAGTTATGAAAAACAAAAAATAATCCTAGATCTACTAAATCTACTCAATTGCACACACAACAAGCCAAAAACAGAAACAAAAACACAGTTTCTCAGGTCAAAGTAAAAACAAGGAAAAAATCAAGTCCCCAGTATGGTCGCCATTTTGTCACACGGAATGGGTCGATCTTGTGGACAAGATAGACCTTCCTAGAATCTAATGATATCTAGTGACAAGCAAGCCAATCAAAAACTATCTTTCTCTAAATATGCAATTATAAACAAAGGGAAACAAATGTTTTAGGCCTACCTTGGGTCCAATGCAAGTTTGTGGAACCCTCGCTCCTTTGATCCAAATGAGCTCCCTTGTTGCGAATCTGCAAACACAAACAAGCAAACAAATTAAATAGCACCTGAAAAGCCAATATCATAAAGCATACTTAACATGATGATCAAGGAATTCACAAAGAAAATGACATAAGACAATTTGTTGAGAAAAATGAATCTGATTGTATTAATTCAAATCAAAGAAGAACTTTACAACCTGTGCCTTGATGTTGTATAAGCTCCTCCCTGGGTCCAACAAGAAGTCTCCTCTACTTTGGTAAGTTTCACTCTCTTCCCAATGAAGCCAAAAAGGTCTGTGATCTCTCCTCTCAAGCTTAACTACGAAGTTTCAATTCCACCAGCATGTACCCTAAAAAATGTTCAGCTTCTAACCTCCCTAGCAACCAGCTCAATGCCTTAATTTATAGTGCAATGGAGGGAAGTTAGTAGGTCCTCCTTCAAAGGGATAGCTCCTCTCGTCAAGGGATTAGCTCCTTCTCTTTTGGGATGCATGAACCACCTAAGAGCGACCAGTCCACGTCAAAATTCCTTCTAGAATCATCTAGAATTAACCCAAAGTGAGTTTTTTAGAATAAACTTGCGCCTTTTTGACTTTCACAGGGGTCCGCACCCACTCCTTTAGGGACAGAGCGGGCAGGTCCGTAGTTTTTGTGAACAGGGGTGCGGGACCGCATGCAACAGTGAGAGAAAGTGCGGAACGAGAGCTTTGTTGATTTTCAATGTCTTTCTCTCATTTTCAAAGCTTGACTTGAAGAGCTGAGGTCTGAGACTTGCTTAGGAGGACAGTACAAGTGATGATAGACCCATACTGACTGCAAATATTCATGGTGATGATATTTTTGTGTAACAGGAAGGGTGGGGGTCAAGTGGGGGGTAAGGGAAGGGGAGTGTGAGCGAGGGGCGGGGGAGGTCATGGGAGGGAACGGAGGGGAGGGGGGAGGGGAGTGGGGTGAGGCGGGGGTGTGTGGGGAGAGTGTGAGGGGGGGGGGGTAGGGAGAGGGGAAGGGGCGTGGGCAAGGGGCGGGTCGAGGTGGGGAGTGTGAGGGGGGGTAGGGGGTGGGGAGGGGTCATGGGTGGGGGTACGGTGTGGGTGGGGAGTGTGAGGGAGGAGGGAGGGGGGTGGGGGAAGAGGGGGCCATGGGGGGAGTGGGGGGAGGGGAAGGGTCATTGCAGGAGGGCGGTTGGGGGGAGAGAGGGGGTGGGGAATGTTTCTTGGGGGGGGAGGAGTGTTTTTGTTGTGTGGGGGGGGTGGGGAGTGTTTGCTGGGGTAGGGGGAGGGGAAGAGTCGTGGGCTAGGGTGGGGGTCGGGGAGGGGAGTGTGAGGGGGGGTAGGGGGTGGGAAGGGGTCATGGGTGGGGGTAGGCTATGGGTGGGGGTAGGGTATGGGGGAGCATGGGGGGAGGGGAAGGGTCATGGGCAAGGGTCGGGGGTCGGGGTGGGGAGTGTGAGGGGGGTGCGAGGGGGGGGTTTCGGGGTGGGGAGTGTGAGGGGGGGCATGGGGAGAGGGGAAGGGTCGTTGGGCGGGGGGGAGAGGGGGTGGGGAGTGTTTGTGGGGAGGGGGGGGGGGGGGGAGTGTTTGTGGGGGTAGGGGGAGGGTGTCAGAGGAGAGGGGGAGGAGGGCGCATCGGTGGGAGTGGAGGTGGGTGTAGGTGAGGGAGGGGTGAGAGGGAGAGGTAAGGCGCAAGGAAGTGGGTGAGGGGAGCACGTGTTTGGGGGGAGGTGGGGGAACGTGGGTGGAGAGGGTGGTGAGGGGGGCATGTGGGTGAAGGGGGGCGAGAGGGATGGGGGAGAGGCGGCTGGGTGTGAGGGAAGAGGGTTGGCGTGAGCGCGTGGGGGTGGAAGGGGGACGGGTGCAGTGCCCTCGCAAGCTCGCCCCTGCCCACACCCGCACACCCCCCTCGCCCACACCCACCCGTCTCGCCCGCCGACCCCGCCTGCCTTCACCTGCCCAGCTGTCCACCCCGCCCAGTTGTCCCTCACCCAACCTCCCGCCTGCCCACCGACCCGCCCGCATGCCCGTTGGGGGTGGCTGGGTGATTCTAATTATACAAATAAAAAATCTATGATATATTTTCGTTGTTAATTCAAGTTAATATGTTTTTGTTATTTACTGATATATGTTTTTCTATTTTTCAGGAAAATGGCATCAAAGAAAATTTATGTGAATCTTTCTGGACCAAAGACTCTTAAAGGTGCATGTTCAAAAAACATTGGTGAACGAACTCCACTTGAGCTCATGGCTACAAATCTTTCAAGTGCCTCAAGTGATAAGAAGATAATTTCATACTAGAAGAATTCAAAAGAGGTGAAATTTCCATCAAAGGTCCGGTGTGTGAAAGAAAAAGAAAGCACAAATATAATATATATCTATATATTGATATACCGAATGATAATGGAAATTTTGAGGTGATGGGAAGAGTCATAGATATGTGTTCGGTACCGAACACTGAAGTTGTTTACGTACTTACAAAAGCTCCCAAGTCACATGAAAGTATTAAATACTAACTATCATATTCATTGTATGACACGAGAGAGGTATCTACAAAGTTGTGTAAACAAATCATAAATGAGATGACACAATGAAAGTATTAAATACTAACTATCATATTCATTGTATGACACGAGAGAGGTATCTACAAAGTTGTGTAAACAAATCATAAATGAGATGACAAAAAACATCGTAAGTATTGTTATTTATATTTGTATTTTGCATTCTTGAAAGTGTCTTGCTATATTTTTTTAACTTTGCTTTTATTGACATATGACATTTTGTTTGACAGAATTTTGTTGAAAGTTGTTCAATTATGTTGGGAGGAATTTATTTCATAAAGCATGATATCATGAAAGTTGTTAGCAATTTTTACTCAGTGTCAGAAGAAGATATGGAAAACAAGCAAAATGTAGTAATTGATGATGCTACAAAACTACATCCAAAGAGTCAGAAAAAAAGGCATGTGGTGGATAAATCTAGCAAGGGTAAACAAGTTACTTTTGAGGATGATAAAGTTGAAACTAACAGTGAAGCATATGTTGCCATTACTGAAGATGACATTGGAACTGAGAAAAGTCGTAAAAGACCGAAAGTAACAATGCCCCAGAGTAAATTTGTTGAGAATGTTATGACGAAGAAAAGTAAAGTTGAAGATTTTGAAGTAGTTATTACCAGCACTCAAGAACCTAGTGAAACTTCAAAAGAAAGCAGAGAAATCATTACACCAGGAGCTGATTTAGATGATGGCATTATCCAAACAAAACAAAATGCCATTCGACAGAATTTGACAAAGAGAAACTTAATTGATGGTGGTCGTACATTTTAGCTTAATGTCAGACAAACCTATAAGGCAAGTGAAGGACAATGTCAATATCAAGTCAGAAAGCCACATCATCTACATGTTCACAACTTGAAGACATTGATGAGGTACAATCCATATGCTCATGTGGTTAGTTATGTGCTTCTTGTTGATCCACTTCAAGTTCCCAATAAAGAAGCATTTGATAAGTCAAAATTTTTTGAATACAATTATTATATGCTTGGGGGGAACCATTCTGTAGAAGCTCAAAGACAATTGATGGAAGAATATCCTAATAACCCACGTTTTGAAACAATGAAATGTATCATTTATGTTGGTTTAAATGAAACAAAAAAAAAGTTAGTGGCATGGGATCATAACTCAGATAATGAATATAGGATGTCTATGACTTTCATCCAAAGGGTTAGATTTATTCACAGTGAATTTCAAGAAAAATGTGGTGGGGATAGGATAAATGTTACTGCAGATTTCCAAAAGGAATGTTGTATGGAAATAGGCTATCTAATTGAAGAGAAAACCAATTCAAAAGGTGGAAAAGGAAACAAAAATAGTGATTTATTCAGAGGTGTTGATAGCATTTTCGAATTAGCATTTAGAACTGGAGATGTTTGGAAGTTGATTGATGAGACTTTTAGCATGTGGGAAGACATTGGCATTAAAATCCAGAGGGTCAAAAAGCCTAAGCCATTGATATGTAGCAACAGTAAATCAGCTCCTGAAGTGAAACAAATTTCAGACGATATGACTATGATGCCTTGGAGGGTGATGCAAGGAGTGAAAGATGAAAAAATTGTCAAAACAATATTATCTCGTGTGAGGTCAGGGGAATTATCATTAGAGGAAATGTCTGAAGAATTTCAAAAGTAAGTTTGCTGAATTATTTTTATTTATTTCTAGATTATAGTTATCTTTTAAATAAAATATGTTTTTCTTGGTAGTACTTGTTATACATATCATTATATTAACATTTTCTTACTTTATCTATGCAGTCACAAAGTTTACATGAAAATTCAAGAACAAATGGTTAGATTGTTGAATGAATATAGTTGGGATGATGTTGTACGCAACTATCCAGATTCAAGTTCTACATCAACATTAAAAGCTTTTTATCTTGCATTTAAAAAGGTATCTTGATTTATACATTCATTTTTATTCATCTGTGTACTATTTTTAATTTATAACTTACACATATATTTGTTTATTTTATGAAAGATGAAGAAGGAAGATAATGGAGCACTAGACAGTTTCAAGACTTTTATTGAAAAAATAAAGATCGAAAGACTGAGGAAGCAACGTATTAAGAATGTTGAACTTGATCCAACTCTTAATCGTTTCATTTGGAATGGGCTAGACACTATTCAATATCAAGTAATACAAGGCAACTGTGAAGACATTGCTAAACTCATACCAAAAAGGGATTATGCTCTAGTTATTGCAGATATTCCCCATGGTTTCAATATTCCAAACATTTACTATGATAGTGACCCTTATACTTATCAAGCTTTTAATGAAGTGGTTGCGGGATTTGTAGAAGTGACGTCATCACCATTATGGAGACTTGTGACGTTTCATTCAGACACACAATTGGCAATGATATTGTCAAGCTTTAAGGGAAAACAAATTCAAGGATGCAGCTTACATGGTAAGACGTTTAAAATGTATATTTGATTAATGTTGAAAAATTCATTTATGTACAAGTTAATTGAACTTTTACTGTTTCATGTTACAGGCAAAAATCAAATCTTCTTAACAATGAAGATCAACAATTTATAAATGATTGTGAGTTCATTCATATTGATAGTTGGGCAAAAGATGATAGCCATATGTCTATGATTTTTAATCGAGTGGATGGAAAGAGTCATAGCCAAATACTGACTTATGATGCTGTTGTGAGAAAACTAACATATGAAGACAAAGAAACAAAAGGAGAGATAGTTAACATTTATCAAAAACCACAATTATTGATTAATTATCTTATAGACATATGTTCAAATGAAGGAGATTGGGTTCTGGATTTATTTTCTGGCTCAAGCAAGTTTTATTATATGGAATTGAATTTTAATATGTTATTTTTTTAATTAATATGCCATTGTACTAATTTACTTAATTATTTCTTTTGTGCTTGATAATTAGGTACAACACTAGCATGTTGCCTTCAAAAATGAAGAAATTGCATTACAATTGAGAAAGATCCATTACAGTGCAATTTCATTTAGCAAAGAATTAATGATCTTAAATTTCTTCCAAATGCAATGCAAGAAATTGGGTTGAAGAAAGGGGACTTTAGTGAATCACGTGTGGCAAAAAAGGCAAAGGAACCCCAACCAACACTTTAGTGAATTACATGTAATGTTTGGAAAGACATACATTGGGAGATTCGCAGACATCAAAGATCCATTAGAAGAGGAAAATGAGCAAAAGGAAGCAGAAAACACGGTGGAAGAAGACAATGATGAAACTCTAGAGGACGAAGAGTTTGGATTACGTGACATTGTTGATTAAATTTAAGTTATGCTTGGAAATCAAGCTTTGCAATGTTTTGAATTTGACATTTTATGAGAACAATAATCAATCAATTAAGGTTGTTATGCATTCAATATTTGTAATATGTGATTTTCGCATTGATTTTTATGTTAATCATTATTTTTTGAAAAAAAATTATTATTATTATTTTTTGACATGAAATTCATAAAAAAACTATTATTTAACCATTTTTAGTCAAAATTTTCGTATAAAAATTGTGATTTTGACATGTCAATTCTAGCAAAAAAATTATCAAAACGTGTAGTTTTTTATTATATTTATGTTAAAAATGGTTATTTTTATGTCCATTGTTAAAAAGTATTGTTTTTTAGAAACAATTATTTCATGTGGATTGAAAAATTAATTAAGGATGTATAAATATGTAGGTTATTGAAAATTCAAAATATCAACTTTCTAATTTAAAAATGAAAAACAATAAAAACCTCACTACAAAAAAAATTAAAATTAAAATTAAAAACAAGAAAAGATAAAGAAAACGACCACTTCAAAAACTATCAAATTTAGAAAATAATTATTTACATTTCATACATTAGAAAATTTAAAGTAAAAAAATAAGTCTTTTAAAAAAAGGGTGTGATGCAGAATACTCACTTTTTAAAATTAGCATGAAAATCATTATCATTCTAAAATGTAATGTACATAAAAAAATTAAAGTTCCAAAAACTATGCTCTAAAAAAAACATGTGTGTTCTGCATCACCCCTTTTCAAAATTAGGTACTTTTTTGTTATCTCTACGAAACGAGTAATAGTATCAGTTCATGTTTTAAAGTTTACACTGTTATTTATATATTCTAGTCATGCTATCATATCTCATAATATATAGCTCAATAGTTTTAGTATTACAGTGTTTCATGGGTGTTTGCTAAATGTTTTAAATTTTCCACTGTTGCACTGCTTGTTTAATTGGTTTATCACTTAAATTCCTGTTTAGGAAAATTACAGTGGTATCAGAGCCATAATCTTGGCTCAGCTTGTGGGAAATATTAGAATCAAAAAACATGGCGGTCACCTGGAATGAGGTAGTGAGGATACAAAAAATGATGATTGATGTGGGGAAGAAATTAATTCATTCCTTAGTTGGGAATCCAAACATGATTGGAACAGATGTGAAGGTATTGGGGGGAAACTCAAGGGCATACCAATCATTGGGTCATGGAATTCAGGTGTCCCTCTCTTTTTGGGAATTCTGTGAACTAAGGGGTATGCACAAACCAATCGAGATTCAGTGGGATTTTGCAGGGATGATGAGAAGTATTAAGAAAAAAGATGAAAGAGTAGTTGAAGGGGCCATGGTTGGAAAAGAGATAGCTGACCATACATCCATTGATGAGGTGTTCAGGGTTGTGATTGAGTTCTCAGGTGATAAGAATGAACCATAGGTTGGTGAACTGCCGGAAGACAACTCCATTGTTGTTGAGGAGCCGATAGGTACAGAGGCCTCTAGATATATAATGGAGTTTCTAGACGACAGTCACCTACAACTGAATGGTGAGCATATCGTTCATATTGGGTTGTCTATGGAGGAGCATTCGAAGGCTCATGTTAAGCCCATGATGGAGGAGGATGTGTAACCATCCTTTGGGATAGCCAGTGATGAGCGGCATCATAGAGACCATACATTGGGATTTCAGCACAGTTCACTTCAGAGGCACACTGATAAGATCTATAGCGTTATCAGCCCATCCTTATGCATTGGATTGAGAGAGGTGGATTTTTCTAGATTTACCAAAGGAGATGACTAGGTTAGCAGCACTATCGGGTCACCTTTGCCCATTGGAGAGAGAGAGATAGAGCTACCTAGTCAGATCTCATGTGTTGACCTAAGCAGTGGGAGGAGATGGTTAGAGTTGCACAAGATGCAACATGTGCATGTCGAGCTTGTTCTATTTGCTATAGTTTGTGCATTCGATCCCTCACTTAGGGTTAGATGGCGAGAGATCCTGAGTTGGTACCTGGTGGAGTGGGTTAGACTCATGGAGATGGTCATAGTTAGAAGTAAAGCTCAGTGTGAGCTCTTAGACATTGAGGGTGTTGGAGGCACAAGTTGGCATTAGGATCTAGGTAGGGCTTCCCATATGATATCAGACATGTGGGATGGCTATGGCATTGATGAGGTAGTCAACCCCATGCATGAGTGCATGAAATCACTAGGGGAGCTCTAGTTGACGCTAGTGGCTGCGTGATTTGTGAGTAGGATCCATTGGTTGTTTTGGAATGTTGGTTGTGCAAGGGGACGCAGGATGATTAACATTCTTTAGTAGGAGCTCATTTGAGGAGGTGGAATGGGTAGGCCACCCTACTGGATATTGTATGGAGATGATGTTGTACCATTGAGGTTTAGGACTTAGGGGTCACAGACGATCGACACAACAGAGATATTCCCTCTAGCAGGAGTGGATTTAGGGTGCTCAGATATACCAGGATGGACGAGGGGACATGACACGTGGCATGGTGGGTTCACTATCAGAGTGGAAAAAACTTTGGTACATGCAGGATAACTTATGTTACAGGATGGTATGATAGTAGGAAATGGTACAAAAGACTACATAGAGTCAGGTCATAGCATTTAGTGTTATATAGAGGGATGTGGCATGATGCATACAGACCCAATTCTAGGCCATAACACGCAGTGGCGTGTAGGGCTATGCAGCAAGGTTAAGTGTTTTGCAGAGGACTATGGAGATACATGGTGGTATACCATAGCATGTTGGTTTACATGCTGGGGTACGAGGAGTGACTCGCATCACATTCAGGACATGCAGGGCATGACAGGTGCAGTGAAAGAGACAGGATGCAGGAGGGTACAAGATGGTATAGCCATAGTTGGGGGTACCTAGTGGTGTACAGGGATAGGTTGCAACATATAGTGGCATTTCATGGATTGCGATGGTACTTTGTGGTACGGAGTAACACATGATGTGGTGCAACGGGTTGTTGGAGCTTTGCCTCAAAGGATACTTATGGACATGGATAGTAGGTGTACCATTGGACGCAACTCACCTAGGATCGATGAGGACATTGTCGAGCTTTTAGGGACACCATGTTTAGTGGAAGCAGGGCCTGGAGGGAGTTACCAGCAGATCTGAGGTAGAGAGAGGGTCATTCATAGGATTACTCTTGAGCATTCTGACAGACTCTTGATCATACTCTTTGGGACATACCCACCCATGATCCTCTAGTGTTGCTTACAATCACCAGAGAGTTTGGTTGTTTCACATTGACACTCTCAATTCAAGTAGGGCATGAGGGACTCACCCTAGGCACTTGGATGAGACACCACGTGTCATGGGCTAAGAGGAGAGTCTCCAGTTGAGACACTTGGTAGGTTCTTGTGTTGATGGTTACAAACTTAGGGATGGCATGGTTGATTTTCAAGGTAGCATATGTTCCACCCCTAGGTTCACACTTGGGAAGGTGATCGAGAGGGAGTTACATGGTGCTTTCTCATTTGGACAGCTTGAGGCATTAGGGGAGCATGAGGTGTGGAGGATGGTAGTCCTTGTTGGCAGGATGATTCCTAGGCTTCTGGCAGTACCTGAGCACATTATCAGGAGTTGGGATAGTAGATGTCACTATGTGATTTGGCAGGCAGAGAAAAGCTCAATATTTGCGGCACGGGTTCTTGATGCTCAGTGCCTACCTATTGGATACATACATGAGGTAGAGATGGGGCACAAATGGGTCCCAACAACTAGCAGCATATCACAATGGTAGATAGAGAGGATTGGGGTTCATGGACCTCAAGTCTGGTTATGGGATTCAGGGATCCAATGGATTGGCGGGATACTCCACTCCTTAGTGAGCATGGTTAGGATAACAAGCGGACTGATTCGTTCACAAGCGGACACATGGGCGATCACCGATATCCTCACTATATGACAAGGCAAATTGTTTTTCATGATTTTGGCTAGCCATGGAGTGATAGGCGCTGGCAGTGTTGAGTCACTTTGGCAAGATTGGCTTAGCCTCCATCATCACATAGATTATGGCTGAGAGTTATGGGAGAGGAGGTTCTGGTACGAGCATGCTAGGCATTCATTCATGACCAAAGTACCATAATGTTAGTAGGATAGGTTCGTTCTGCAATGGGCAGGGGATTCTGGCATAATAGGGCTGAGCAGTTCAACTACCCATAGAGGTGAGCTGGTTTCTATAGGGGAGGGTCATACATATCTTCCATTTGATTTTATTGATTCATTGATGGTGTGGGGAACTTAACCGGTGTGGCATGGTGATCAAGGGAAGGAGATTAGGGGAGTCCTGGGTAGACAAGGGTTCAATTTCACCAGGATTAGGTTGCATCTTCAGGAGTTTACTCTTGTAGTGCATGAGATGGACTATTCGGTAGAGAAACTTCATGAGGATTTGAGCAAAGTTTTACATCGTCAGGTTGCTCTACTTATTGGTGATAGACATAGGGGTTATAATGCTCATATCTGGCAGGATAGTAAGTGGAGAAAGGGGGGCTTCACATTGATCAGGTTGGCTTGGGATCTTTGTATCAAGGGACTCCTTCACTATAGGATAGTACAACAACCAGGGATGATCCAATGGCACATTTGGTACCCTAGTGAAGTTTGCAATGATAGTGGGGGTCCATAGTCAGAGAGGGTGTTAGTTCAAGCACTGCTTGAGGACAAGTAATGTTTGGTGCATTGGAAGAACTTTCTAGATGAGGATGCCACCCGGGAGGGTGAGCATATTTTGGAGCACCTAGCTTTGAGGTTGCTTGAGGGCAAGCAACATTTGGAATAGGAGGACTATCATGTCCCTTCTCAAACACATAAGTAACATGGTGCTTCTACACAATTTTCACATTTTTTACTAAGGAAGAGGGCCCCACACTTTCAACTTAGGGACTTCAGGGCCAAATCGACTTTATTTAGCTGCTAATGGAATGTGGGGGTCACCCACATAGGAGTTCGAATTAGCCATTCGATATTCTTGGAGGGAAAATCGAATGGGTGGATGGAGGGGCCCACATGAGGCTAAGGGTGCCCAAGGAATTATAAAGAGAGATCAGCTCTCACGTTTTTTCATTCTGAATATTTGATAAACAAACTCACTCTTGTACGCCCCACTGCTTAGCGAGTCTACCAGTTGTTTAGACACGAGTCTTCTATAGGGAAGATTGAACCTCTACTTCGGGGGACCATCTGTGCCCGCCCTAGGTAGAATGTTCCACAAAGATTGCAGGAGTTTCCAGCAACACTTCACATCTCATCTAGCCACGCACAGGAAGGGACTGCATTTTTCTTGGTAGTTGGAAATACACAGAGGTTGATTTAGCTACCCAAGAGGCCGAAAATCCAAAGTCAGAATTGAAGAAATCTCCTTTCGAGTTTTTCTGGGTTTTTTTGGAGTCTAAGGCTAAAAAGGCATAATATTTTGGGCACTTTCCAGTAGGTTGAAAGTCAATAGATGTAGCTGGAGAGCAGCTCCCAAGAGGCTGAAAATCCAATCTCAAAATCAAAGAAATTCTCTTCTAGTTTTTTCTAGCTTTTTTCAAAGGAGTTTAAGAGTAAAAGGGAAGAATTTTATGGGCATGTTTTGGGCACTTTCCAGCAGACCGAAAGTCAGCAGATGTAGCTCGAGAGCAGCTCCCAAGAGGCTGAAAATCCAATGTCAAAATGAGAGAAATTCTCTTATGGGTTTTTTTTGGTTTTGTCTAAGGAGTATAAGGCTAAAAGGGAATAATTTTCTGGGTAGGTTTTGGGCACTTTCTAGCCAGTCGAAGTCAACGGATCAGTAGTTTACTAGGACAATGTAGAGCATAGTAGAGAAGCATCTGAACAACCATCTTTCCCACTATTCTACCACCTGGGTTTGGTCCAACTTGGCCTTCAGACAAGCCCGGGTGCACTACTCCATTTATATATTGTACTCATGCTTTCATATTTCATACTATATGGCTGAGCAATTCTAGTATTACAATGTTTCATGGGTGTTTGCTAAATGTTTTTAATTTTCCACTGTTGCATTGTTTGTTTAATCGATTTATCACTTAAATTACTTTTTAGGAACATTACAAGATTCCTAGAGAGATAGACGAGATAGTATTATTTTCAACCATGGAAGAAATGTTGGACAGGGGTGAAGTCTGGGATTTTGGATCATATTACAACAACTGATCAATTATGATGATCTTCCCATCATGGGGAAAGAACATATTGCAAAGAATTACAGATGTGACAACCGACATGGCATATGTATAAGTATGACCCAAAAGGATGTTATAGTCTAAGGGAGCATCGATGACTTCAATGCCAATATAGAAGGTCTTGCCAGTAACCAGGGAAAATTTTAAGGATGGAAAATTATCTTAAAGTTTAAAAACAATATCAAATCTCATTCGTTCCTAATATGCAAACAATAAAATGTTTATTGATGTAGTTGTAAAATTATTCAAATTTATAATGACTTTCTATATACTCTCTAGATAATCTTGGCGATTTTTTAGGTAAAATAATTTTTAATTATAAAATTTGGGCAAATCATTTTTATAAAAAATGGAAATTGGTGAATCTTTTTTTTTTGAAAAATAATGGAAAACTCACCCACCTATGAATATTAGCCCCTAAAATTTTCCATGCCAGCAATTGTGACTTGGTATTTGCAGTATAAGCGAAGGGGCTGTGAAGGATGACTATCCCATGCCTGAAGAGTGATGGTGGATAGGGATAGGTTAGGGGAACAAAGATGCTTCCAAACATTGAAGGCCATCACACAGGTGGAAGCTCCTTCATTAATGATACACTACTAAACAGTGGTGTTTCTAATGGACACTGGAAATTGAAATGCAATGGATTAAAGTAAGGGAGGATTTTCTGACTTGTCAACATGAAAGAAAATCATCTGATCATCTTAAGGATCTATGACACCTAGAGAAGATAATAGAGAATTTTGTTGTGATGGACAGGTCTGGAGGACTTCCAGTGTTGACATGGCAACAGGAGACTATGGAAAATCATATACTATATTATATGTATGGGCATCTTTGGTAGAAGCCGCATTTCGATGTAACAAACCTTTGGGGATGTTGGGCATAACCTCGACCTTAGGTAGAGGGATCTGTAAGGTACCGTTGGGTGATGATAGAGGCTCAATGGACACTTTGGGTTGGGACTCAGTCGCTGACTTAGCAGATGGCTTATCGTATTGGCACGATTGAGTTTGAAGGTTGACTTGCGCGGTATTCACCTCATTAGAATTCATCATAATAATATGATAATCATGGTGACCAGATGGTGGATCTGGTTGAGCTACCTAACCTTATGTAGGTTGGGTAGCTTTATATCCTTGGTGAGGGAAAGGATTGGTAAGCACAACCGATTGAGATGAGGCGAGGGTGGGAGGAGGAATGGCAGGTTGCAATCCTCGAGAAGTTGCTTGAGCTTCCCATACTTGCTACATCTGAGGTAAAAGAGGACACTCATGGGTATAATGACCAAATAGTTTGCACCAAACACAAGGTTTGTCTGTTTGAAGACCCTTGTTCTGCTTGGGCTGATTGCCCTGTTGCTGGGTTACGAAATTAGGTTGAGGACCCTGTGGGGCATTGGGTGGAGGACCTTGGTTGCCTTGATTAACTTGAGACTTCCAGTTTCTATTACCCTTCCCCTTGTTCCTTTTCTTGGGGTTAGGGGGATTGGGTCCACTCTACTGAGCATACACTTTTCCTTGTGGAGGAAGAGGTTGCTATGGTAGAGGGGGAGTAGGCATGGGGGGTTGGGGCATTTGTGCTGGAGGAACTAGAGCACTAGGTTGTTCATATTGATAATAAGGAGATGGGGCAACATTGGTATAAGCAGGTGGTGCAATAGCTGGCCCTGGCATCGACTAAAAGGCTGCCATCGCTCGACTGTTAAGGACCGGCAATGGGGCTCGACTGATAAGGAGAGGTCTGGTAGGGTGAGGTAACGAACGCTCGACTAAAAGGCCGACATCGCCCTTTTTTTTACTTATTTGAGAGGGGCCACCCAATAAGTAAATTGAAACTTTAGTTGCTCGACCATAAGGGAGAGGAGAGGAGCTGGGAACAACAAAAAGTAGCCGGGATAAACTGGGGCTTACACACTTAAGCCTGCTGAACATGGGCTTGAACCACACCTACTTGGAACAGCTAAACACACTTTGCCGGAACATCTAGTCCATTGGGGTGGGTAATTTATTGTACCGAACTTACTCTTATATGCCTATACCTAGAAGAAACCACCCACACTGCTAGTCGGGGATTAGAGCTCGTACAGCACATACCCGAACTGACATACTGGTATCGATTCTTTTCGAAATTATTCGATAGCGTAATTACATATATAATGATATCTCTCCTTGTAGCAGGCAGCTTTTTGAAAAGGATTTATGCTAGCTCATCTCTTCTCCATTCTTTCTTTAGTGAGATGAGTGCATACCAATCTTTCACCATAGCTAGAGGTCATTGCCGGTCATTCCTCTCTATGCGAGTGGTCCCCTACCGATAGGGCTTCGGGTCACACATTTCACTTCACTTATCTCTGACCCACCTTAAGGAAGGAAAGGCGATTATGAATTATCTCTGGCCCACCTCTGATTGGGATTGCCCACTTCTCTCCTCTCTCGCCCACCCCCTCGGCTAAGAGAAGAGATCGCCCACCCCAACTTAGATATAGGCGGTATTAGCTTTGCCTTATAGATGTATATGGTTGCCTATCTATAATATACGGTATCTATGATGTATTTTCTTCCATTGCCCAACGTTGCTCCTTCCCAACCATGTATTGTATTTATACCATTTCTTTGATTTCCCAGTGCTTAGTGGTTTCATCTTCCAGTGCACAGTGAAAGTCTTAACCTGTATTAACCAGTCCCAATGCTTAGTGTTTACCTTTACCAATGAAGAATGCAGTGTTTTCCAGCTTTCTTTCCTATTTCTTGTCTTTATGATGTTACTATGATGTATTGTATTGTAATGTCTTGTCTTGTTCTTGTATTGTAACCTATCCTATGTATTTCTTGTAGACTATGAACAGCTTCGGTTCGGTATGGCTCACCACGGGAGAGTTGGGCTCGGCTTTCGGAGAACACCTAAATCACGCTTCAATTCATGGTTCTTCCCCCCTGATAATTGATGAAAGAGAATATCGACATGAGTGACACCGATCTTGGCTAAATGGCCGATCTAGAAAGGCAGTTTACATCCTCCTCTTGATGACAGGTCCATTGCCTGCTCCCTATGGCAGGTAACTATCAGGATCACGCCCTCCTATTGATGGCAGGTTGATCTCAGGACCTTAGTCCAAAGAGCTTTCTTGAAAGTCTTTCCATTAGTCCTAGAGTACCTAGCCATTAGTCCTAGGCATTGACATTCCCCTCCTTGCATCTCTCGCCCTTGTTGGGATACTATTGGCACTAGTATCCTTAATTATTGCGTTAGCTCCATTAGGGGGGGTAGTTTGACTGGCGATGTGGTGCCTTATAGGATTACCTGCTGAGCCAGTTTATGTATGTTGCCTCTCCTACTTGCACTTGGTCCTTTACTAATACTAATTAGAGGGGGTTCGGGGATCAATATTAAGAATAGATTATATAGCATATTTCTGGTTATAGGTTCCGGGGTGCATAATCCATTGATTAGCTCCCTGGGTGTGTGCTATCCATCATTCATAATCCCATTCGATTTATTAGTTCCTTTGCCATCGTCGATTAGTGCCATCAATTATCCAAATAGGCCCACACAGTTTGCAAGTCAATCTATGCAGGGTTGTCCCATCTTTAGGGTCAGCATACTGCCAAAATGTGTCCAAAGGCTTAGGTAGGGAGGTAAGAGAGCTGAGAGGTAGAGGGAAAACTGATCTCATTAGGGGTATAAGCTACAATTGAGGAATGGGGGCGGGGGAGCCTACCCTACTCCAGAGCTATGCAGAGCTAGGCTATACCAGAACTAGAGTGTCAAAGCATCCATCGTAAGTGAGAGAAGGAAGAAGGGTGCAGGTAGGGTTTACGGAGGCAGGGCAGGGTGCTTAGAGAGTGAGGCAGGGCAGTGAGAGCACAGAGGCAGGAAGGATAGAGAGTTAGGGCAGGCATAAATAGGGTGCTTTGGTAGACCCCCGCTTAGACGAGCTTTGGTTCAAATGGTCCTTCCAAAGCGTTTGTATCTGCCAGTGGTTTAAGCTGTTTCATAAGCACTGGTTTCACTGGCGGATGGAATGTGTTTGAAGTTGCCCGGACCTGGTGCTTCGACTGATTGACTTAGAATGGGACTGACTTATTATTGCTAGGCGAGTTCCTTAGGCTGGCAGGGGAAGGGCCAGCGTAAGAACCCAGGCAAGATAGGCACTCCAATGGGGTTATGTAGTAAAGAAAGCAAGTGTAGTTCTAACTACTAGCTTATTGGATCCAGGCTAAGTCCCAAGGATCGGGTCCTGATATTAGGGATCAGGTCCTTACTTACCTTATCTCCTTGGCCCTCTGGGGATAGCTCCTATACATACAAGGTACAGGGATAGTGTAAAGGGAGGTCCTTACTGGTATCAGGCTTTATATAAGGGTACAGGAATCAAGTCCAAACTGGTATCAGGTCCGGTATGGGGATAGTATACTAGGGAAGACTTCGTTATTTGCCGGGCTTACCTTCCTTCCTTTAGGCGTTATGAAATACGGGTATCAAAATAGCCAGATAGGCCGTTCATCAACGGAACGCAGTGGAAACACACAAAGGTGGAGTCTCGGAAAGAACAACGAGACAAGGCAATGCACTAGGCGACTCGACCTGTAATATAAGAAACTCCAACGGATATAGATATGGATAGGGCTTCGGGGCGCACCAACCTTCAGTTCAGAGGGAAACCACCCTAACAATATAGGCCCGACTGGACTATTTCTAATTTATCGCTAGCCGGAAGGAAGTAGAATAGTTGGAGTCTTCTAAAGTCAGTCGTCTATAGTCTTATCTTATCCCAATAGTTAGTTGTTTATCTTACTCGAGATACAACCGTCACTTGACCGAACTGACCATCACTCGAGTTTATATATAGGAAAGGACTGTGGAGTGGCGCTAACTCCCCATATCGACTTCAGTTATTGATAGGTTTTCAACGAAATCGTACTATACTACTGAGTTGAGGACCTCTATCTCTTATTTCTAAGCAGAGCATAGGAATGGGATCTCCGAATCCTGGGATGAAGGAAGATCTTGAAAGTGAAAGAGCCGGGTGCCTGCCGACTCTGAACTCTAATAAGTCACCCGCCCCTCTATAGATACGGGGGACTCCCCCGACTTCCCCTCTCTATTTACCGGGTTGGGGACTGAATGATACCCCATGGTAGGTACGCTCTAGAGTGTAGTGGGATCCCAAAGAGAATATATGCTTAACTTAAGGGAGGGTAGAGGGGTAGAGCCATCCAGTGAATAGATCTATCGCATAGAACTAGAGGTAAAGGTCCCGACGGCCTACTGGGCTAAGGCACGGGTAACGAGAGATCAGAAAGAAAAGGTGAAATTAGATCTTATATGATATTCTGGTATGATCGATTAGCTAAAGCGTAATTACATATATGATTCATTACCGATCCCCACCTACCAGCCATCCCAAGCCAGCGATCCATCCCATCCATCCCAGGAAGACCAGTCTATTTTGCTACTTGACTGGCGGGATTTTCACCTTAGTGGCAATATCAATCAGGCCTAATATTCCCTAAGATCTAGGAAGGATGCAGATATATCGGGAAGCTAAGGGAAGGCCTCTAAGTCAGGTAATTATTGAAAGGGCCCTTTCTCCTCTGTCGTCTGTTGGTAAGGCCTTATTCTCCGCGGTAAGAGGTACTTCTAAGGTCTGACGTTAAGGATGCGCAAGCAGGCTCGACCATAAGCCCCCCCACCCAATAAGTAAATTGAACTTCCTTCTCCTCTCTCAGGTATGGATGCGTTTACGGGGTATGGTTGAACGGTTCCTTCTCTTTCATCTGTTGGGAACATGGGGACATCTCCTCTCTCGTATGGCGGTAAGGACTTATCATCTATCATCGTCTGGTGTCACCTTGTCTCAATCGATATGCTTGTCTGGTAACAACATGTATCAATCTCTTCTGGTGAGAGAACGATGGTAGCAATGAGAAAAGCAAGCGGTGGCACGTTCATCATCTCCATAGCAAGATCGAGCAATAAACTTAATACTTACTAAGTGGGGCCCCCCCTTCTTCTAAATATTCCAAGGTCCCGGAGGGGCTTGCGCTTCTGAGGGCAAGGAAGTAAGTCTTTTTGGGATAGTACTTACTAAGGGGGGTATTTGGGGTCCAAGGAAGTAAGTACTATAATAGCTTTGGGGCCTTCGGCAAGCAGCGAGTTCGATCAGCAGGCATTTAGCAGCAGTGATTCACACGATCATAGTGCCGTGTGCCGTGCCAGGGTTGGTTCGCTCCGTCCGTTGTAAACTTGGCTCAATGTCTTCTGGTGGGAACATCTATCGGTGAACGTAAGGACAAAGTGCAACCTTCCATCAGTGGAGCCTACCCGCTATTGCGATTTATGCTTGCCCGTTGATGGATTGCTAACTTACGCTAAACAGGCTTAGTGGGGGGTGAATACCTCAAGACCACAGTCCCACCTCACTGGAATGGAATGACGAGAAAAGCTTAACGCGTAGGAACAATGGATGGAATGTGACTACCTGGGCTGGGTGGGATAAGAACCAACTGGCTGGTTAGCCTTTTTAGCGGGCTGGCAGGCTAGATGGAGGCTGGCGGGAGGGAGTAAAGAGCTTGCTGGGATAAAGCATCCACCCAGGCGGGCGGGATAAGATAAGAAAACAAACCGGTGGAATGCTATTACGGGATTGCTGCTGGCCTTAGATAGACCTCGATTGATACCCTATCTCTATTATTGCCCTTCTATCTATCCCTGCCTGATCTTTTCTCTCGACCTACTCGACTTGGCTTGGATACCTGGCTGCTTGGCTTGGCTACTCAATTGGGATGGTGTGCTAATCGACTGTGGCTGCTGCTCTGACCCGCGCTTATTGACTCCACTTTGACTATGCTGCTTTAGCTCTCGTTCCACACTGGGCTGTGCTGCCCTTGTTTCAACCTGCTAGACAATGGACTTTGGTCATGTTGCTACCGTTATTACTTAACCTGACCTTCCAATCTAGACCTTGAAATCGAACCCTTCAATCCGGGCCTTTCAATTATACCTTTCAATCTGTACTTCTCTATCGGGACCTACCTGTCAATCTGGACCTTTATCCATGCCCTTCAATCCGACCTGCCTTGACTGCAAAATGAATGCCGGGATGTTGGGTTTCGCCCACCCACACAGATTGTTGGTCCAGCTTTATGGGTTCGTTCCGTCCACCACAGATGGCTTATTCAAGTGGTAGCAGGGGTCCCAAGTGTGCCTTGCTTGACCACATATTAAGCCCGCCTTTCTTTCATGCCAGCCATCCCGTTTTTGCTTACCTTAAATGCTAAGGATATTGAAACGCCCTAGAATGAAATCTTTGAGAAGTGTGGTATAGATGTGTGTTTCCAATTCGTTAGTTGCCGGATCGACTGAAATAAGAAGAAATAGGGTTCTAATCCCATGCAATGGGGATATCCATATGGTGTGTTGGGACCTGGATAAAGATTGCCTTGAGGAGGATTAGGGGAGGGATAATTGTAAGTGCAACTAGTCCTTTCTTGAGGTGGACCATAACTCATATGAGGTGGATCATATGGTTAGGGATGTTAAAGGGTCCCAATTATGCCATCTGTGACATGAGATGCCCCCGGTGCATTAGCAGCACCAGGCCGAGGCAGATTGGGGATGACAGTGTAAATATAACTTGATTGTGCATAAATCATATCAAATTTTAGAGCTATTTGGAATGCTCCTTCCTAAGACTGGGGGAAGGGAAAACTGACATATTTTTTAATTGGGGATAGTAGTGACCTAAGAAACCAATCTATATAGACTTGGTCTTTGAAGTCAGGATCTCTACAAATGCTCCTCCTACACCATTCTTGAACATGGTCATAAAGGCAGGTGGCTGAAGTTTGACAGAAAGAAGTGAAAAGTTTGGTACCGATATCATAACGGAGAGGTATCTGGAAGTATGAAACAAATATTATGTCAAGAGTCACTAAAGTGGAATGGGTTTCTCCGGGCTGGTCCAAATACCACTTCGCAGTAGCTCCAGTGAGCGTGTGTTAGAACAAGAAAAGATGGATGGAGTCTTTGGTAATGGAAATTGATGAACACCACATATGGAAGGAGTGAACATGATTAGTTGGGTCTTCTCTAGGATTATCTTCAAACTTTGGGATATCTGAAGGGAGTTTAATAGGCCTAGATGGTCATTTGGGATCATGGAGAAGAGAATCATTGATAAGCTAACTAAAATTTCAAAGATTTAAACTAGCCATAAAAGGAGGTAAGGGAGTAGAAGTGACCACACCACTAGGGTTCTGCTAGTGGGGGTACCCAAATTAGCACCTCGGTTACCACCTTGGGTTCCGACACCCACATTGGTTCTTGACAAGGTGGTGATAAGATGTTGAGGAGACATGGAATTAGAGGATGAACTCGATGAGTTAGCAAAATCATAATCAGAATCAGAATGATGACTTGTTGGAGGACTGGGAGGAGGTACTCTAACTCGACAGGGAGGAGTAATATGTCCTAACGGGAATTGAGGATGAAGACCTCAAATTCGACACGAAAATGCCTTGGAGGAGCAATGTTGTCTAGAATAAAGGTTGATGTTAGGAATAAATGAGAAAAAAACAGCAAGCAAACACCTAGTGCAGTGGTGCCAAGTGTAAACTAACTATTTTAATGATGTTACTCTAATATAATAAAACATGTCCTATCAAAGAAAAAATACCTCTAGCTTGTAGGTGATCTAAATCCTCAAACAATCCTAGATCTACTGTTTCATATGCCCTTCCAAAGAAGTTCTTAATTGACATAATGCCATCCCCACAAGTAGATTTGTCTAGAGAAAGGTGGGGTAGACGAACAACTTCCCACAACCAGTCCTATAGGGTGTTTTCCTAAGATCAGTCACTATAGTTACCTTTGTCCCACTAGAGTGGTTAGGTCTTGAGCTTCTCGGTAGTCATCCATTACATGGAATTCCCTTTCATGGTTTGGGTAGCCCCAAGGATAGTTGCTTGCACAATGAGCTAACTTAACCCCCTCTCAATCAGGTTTCTGATGCACCCTGGCTTTGACCGTGGGATGGTGAAGGATTTTAAGCTCCCTAATATGTCAACTTCTATGTCTCAATGAAAGTGACCGATGAGTGTTATTGGAAGCCTATCCCACTGGTCCTATACCTACACTACAAATATTGTTTGGCCCTAATACCCAAGTGGGCTTAATCTATGTGTGTTGATTTATTAAGCTGTAGTGTTTCAAGTCTTGGCTTGGCGGTGTTAACCAAGCTCACGTTCACTTAAGGTGTGAGTGTGTGAAAATAATGTGTCAAGTGGATGAGTTAATTAAGCATGTTTCATGATGCCATGTGCTATTGAAAAAAAAATGCTGAAATGCTATAAATAAATTTGAAAATGACAAAAAAATAAACACCCAATCAAGCACACAAGAACCCCACCGACAAGGGCTACTAAGCAGCTAAGCAAGAGAGGGAAAACAAGCTACTAAAAGACATAAAATGAGGCCGAAAATATCTAATGTCAAGGGACTAGGATTGAAGGTTTCTAAATCATTTTAAATGATGCAAACAAACAACAAAAATCATAGTGAAAAATGTTGGAAAGGATCGGTGTGAAGCTTTAAAACCTAGGATGCACAAGGGGATCCTAAGGGGGAAAAAGAAAACCCAAACTCTAAATAGGGGAAAGTTAAGATAAAATTATCCAATAGATATGAAAAGTAATAGATTAGATATGAAAAACAATTGTTGAAAATGCTGAAAACCCTAGACTCCTCACTCAACAAATATCTTCCTAACAATGTAGAGGTGTACTCTAAACCCTAGGGGGATTTTTCCTTCTTCAAAGAGATAAGTCAAGTGGATCCAAGCCTAAGGGAGACTGAAAACGAAGATGAAGTACCCAAACTAGTATACAGAAAACACTCGCACAAAATCTATAAAGAATACAAAAAATTTCTGGAAAAGGTACAAAATGCAGGCACTGACGTGCTTCTGAGGAAAATGCAGTTTTCTGGCCAAAAGGTGCACTCTACAACTCATTTATGGGGTTGAAAAGTGCACTTTGTTCCCAATAGTCTCGGTCGGTAGATATCGCACAGATTTTTTCATATCCTGCTAGGCTGGTACCTATGACCTGCGAGAAAACACGAGAAACCCAATAGAATCTGAAAATTTGACAAAATAAGCTTTAATACAATAAATATAAATTGAGAGGCTAAAAATAACTGAAGAAAACACTGAAATTATCAGAAACTTTAGTCACCCAAGAGCGTTGTTATTACACCAATGGAGTGGCTATTTTTTAGTGTCAATATTCCTTGAAGGTGTAACAAAAATAATTCACTTAAGTGACAAGGTGACAAGTGACCCTAACAACAAGTTGATGGCTGCTGTTGATTCAGATTTATAACAAAAATAGAAAAGCTGCAGTAAAAAAGGATACGATCGAGAACATAAAGAAACAATATACAATATCCAGTATAATAACCCAATTGGAAACACTTCTTTAAACCAATAAATCTTTTATTAATACCACCTGGTGAAGGAGATCTATAGATGGGTCAATGAGTCCCCCTCCATGGGGTGGGTCCTTTGATGTCCTTGATGCTTCAGAAAGGTGATTCTTTCTCAAAAAATGTGAAAAACCTTGAAAAAGTAAAGAACTCATAATGAAAGCTCAAAGAAAAAAGACGACAATGTTGACGATGATTATGATCATGGTAAAGAATGAATGAAAAACCCTCTTTTTTATAGAAAAGTATGGATTTAATCTTGAAAATGGACAATAATAAAATATTATTAACCAAATTCAAATCTAACAACTTGGAATACTTTATTATATTTGTTGGAGAGGTAAAAAATATTTAAAATGGTTAAATACCTTTATTTAGAAATAATTAACAAATAAATGATGTATTAATTATTTCACTAGAATTAAGAAATATGTGAAATCAAAATAATTATTAAATAGTGCTTTAATAATCATTTTGATAACACAAATAAGGAAATTTAAATAAATAGTGATTTATTTAAATATTCCTAAAAGATTTAGTCAAATGTGACAAGGAATAATTATTAAATAATGATTTAATACTTATTCAGAAAATTAAATAAATAATGCTTTATCTAATTATTTTCATGTATTTTTTTATTTAAATAAGAAAATAATTTAATAAAAGTGGTTTACTAAATTATTTTCTACAATGAAAATGATTTTGCTATTGTAAAATTAAATCTACATAGTGTTTTCCAATCCACCTAGTTAGAAATAGCTAGGTGATCATGTTTTGGTGATAACACAGTCTAATACATATATGATTACAAAAACAAAGATGAAAAAATATGAGGGTTGTGGTTCACATAAAGGCTCTTTGTGAATATTGCCTGTAGATTGGGTTGCATGTGCAACTGCCTGATTAAATTGTGAGTAGGGTATGAAGGGTGTGATTAGATACCTGGTAGGGATCATTAAACTTTGGCTTGTGAATTTCTAATGCCTTGCATGTGTAGCTTAGAAAACTGGTTGGATTTGTGAGTACACAAATTTTGGCTATGATCTGTCCATATAGTATGACTTAGCATTGCATGGATAAAGAAGAGGGAAGTACTTGGAATTTTAGTGAGATACTACATGCACCAATTGAACCTTCTACCCTAATCTCAAGAAGCAATAGATGGGTAAGTTCTTTTCCCAAGTGTATCATTATATAACCACTATATTTCATAATAATACTAATCAAAAGGGGAATAAATTAGGGGGTTAGATTAAGAGAGATTTGACATGCAAGGTTGCAGTAACCCTCAACAAAAAGGCTCAAGCAAGTGGGAAATGTTAATCTGAGGGGTCAAGTGGAATCAATAAAAAATTGACCGCCTTACTCCACTCAAACCCTTGTCTAGCTGGTAACCCAAAGATTATTAGAATGAATTCCATCTCATTCTATTGCACAAAAAATTAGAATTAATAAGCAAGATGAAGGGATAGGTTCATAAGAAATTTTTTATCATAGTCTAATAATTTTAAACCCTAAAAACACCAAGCTAATGGTTGTATTTCACCTTATAGAATAGCAACAACCACAGGGAACCAAACCTTATTTACTAACTATGGATGACATTGAGTAATGTTTTGATTAGTGTACACAAAAACAATGCCATAAGCAATGTGGGGATTGAGAAATAAAGATAAAGCAAACCCAGAAAAGAAGTTGCATCGACTACATAAATACAATCTAGGAGCATATGAATTAAGAGAAGAAATTACCATAGAACCACATGCACAGTGATATCCGCTATCACCGAAATGAAATTTCTCATTTAAATTAAACATTATAGCATAACCAAAGGTAGATAAAATTACTAAACTTAGCATGGGCCTGTTGTGATCAACACTGGCATAAAAGAAAGAACAAACTCAGGCCAGAGCAGTAATCCTATTACAGACAGAGATTCAAGCTCATGCTTATGACAAATTTCAAGCACATAGAAGAATAGTGAATAGTTATTCAAAGTTAACTAAACAGAGAATATCATGCATGCTCATTGCATAACTCCCATACATAGAAAGAAAAGTAATTAATTGAACAAGAGCATGATTCACGTTGTTTTCAGTTCTTCAAAACTATAAATTAACGACTGAATATTTATTGAAGGTAACAAACCAAAGAGTAAGATGCACTCTTATTTCTAGTCTTCAAACATAGCAAAAACATAGGATAATCATACAAATTACAAAGAGCGAGATGCTACTGTAATATTCGATAAGAGTAATTTTCCATTAGTAGATATTGTTACTAGTGTTGGCCATTCTGAATGGGGCACGCATAAATACTACCAACAGTAAGAAAAGGAAAAAACCTTGAACAAGGGTTTAATCTCTGCTAGAAAAATCAAGTCAAGTGTATACATGTGAGAATCTAGAGAGCGCCTGACTCTTTAGCCCCTTAAAACTTAGAAGACCTATTTAACATAAATGAAATTACATATAATTGGTAGTTCCGGATTTGGAAATAGCAAAGCTAGGCTAGGAAACCCCTTGGTTTTACCCAGTCCCTCAATTATGGTAAGACGATCCTGGAAGGGAGGATTCATGTAAGGCAACCGACCTGGAAGTAACGGTTGTCGGTTAGTACTCGCGGAGCCATGGAAACCATAGTGGATGGCTAAATTAATGCTGCAATTATACATGTAACAGTCCAAGTCACATAAAACAATAAAATTATTGGATAAAAGCATCTCCAATCGAAATTAAAATATAATATAAGAAAGGAGGTATTACTAATGTATTTGTCGTGAAATAGAGACCTCATTCTTGTAGTTGCACCTTCATATCAAAACCCCCAAAATTATGAAACCCCCAAAATGATTTTTATTAGTGTGCATGAACTCACAATTTGGGAAACAAGTGAGCCACAGTTGCAGGAGTGGGAACCCTACCTGAGATACCAACTATAACACCGAAGGCGAATACCTGCTGGTCGTTAGAACCTCAAGCCAGCCCTGTGGCAACCCTCACCTCCATTCCCGTGTAAAAAGGTTATTAGAACATCACTTAAGACAAAATGGTTTATCTACGAGCAAGGAATTACAGATAAGGAAGTGTAAAAAGGTAATTAGAACATCACTGAAGACAAAATGGTTTATCTACGAGCAAGGAATTACAGATAAGGAAGAAAATTACATGGGCGAATGAAGCAAGTATGAAGTATAATTATAATTTTTATATCATTTATTAAAAAATTAAAAACCACATATTTCTTATTTAACAAATGTAAAATAACCAAGCTTATATTTATAAAACAAATCTAGTTTATATTAACCAAACTTATATTTATTAAACAAATCTAGCTTATATTTACTAAACAAATCTATGTAAAGAGCAATTTTCAAATTTACGTTTTTTTATAAATTTTCTAATGTTAAATTTAGATTTGATCCACACCTTTGCTAAATCTATGCGACGCTTATATTATTCATCAAGAAATTGAAAATGACAAATATCCTATCATATTTCTGACCATTTAAGATTGCTTCAAGTAAATCTACTATATAAAAGTAATTTATAGAAGCAGTTTTTATAATTTTGAAATTGTTCAAAACAAATCCAGTGTATGAAGAAATCCAACATACACATTTAATTTTGAAAATTATGCATGCTGAACATACGCAATAGACGTGCATTTGAAATGGACACAAAGGTCAGATAAATCTATCCGACGATGCCCAAAAGCCAACGGAAAAGCTCAGATAAATCTATGCTAGGATGCCCCTACATTTATGTGTTTGACCTGAAGTGCTCTCACATATGCAGATCTCACCTACGCTTACGAATATAGCGCAAAGGTGAAAGAATACGGTTATGAAGTAAACTGATTATATAATAGCAAAAAATATGTTTAAGTGCACTGCACAGACTTCATGGCTAGTCTGTCGGGAATTTCTGGTTATTCCAAACAGAATACAGTGGAAAAATCCTCTGTTTCCACTGTTCAGAATTTTCTGATAAATTCCGAAACAAAAATATGAACAGAGAGCAATACTCTGTTTTCTGATAATTCAAAAACTCAAAAACCGAGCATAAAATAATACTCCACTTTGCCTCAGGATCACAAACTGATCAAAATAACATTCTGGTTTTGACACAGGAAAATACTCTGTTTTTAACTCAGAAAAACAGAAAATTTCGTTTGCTGGAAACGGTGTTTCAGCAACACAGTTTTTTTTTTCAGTTGCTGAAACAGGTGTTTCAGCAACGCTGATCGTCGTGTTTCAGCAACGTAAACTTTTGACGTCAAGTAATTTTTGAGTTACGAGGTGTTTCAGCAACGGTGACGGTGTAACAGCAACAGGAAAAATTTAACTTGTATTCATCAAAATAAACTAACTGTTTACAGATTTGTCTTCCTCATACTGAGGGAATTTCACAACTTCTATTACAAAATAGATTTACCAAGGAACGCTTCTGTTCCACACAAATAACATCTACCCTTTCTATCAGCAAATAACCAGAAAGCAAATTACATTCAAATTTCTGCACTGCTGTGCATTTCACTGTTCTGAAATTATTCTTCTTCCTCACGCTGCTGCGTGCTCTCCTCTACTCTGTGTGATTCTTCAGCTGCTGCTGTTGCTAACTTACTTTTCAATCCCTGCACTGCTGTGCAAAAAGGGCTTCATTCATGTGAGCTCATGCTGCTGCACATTCTTTCTTAAAAACACAGAAATTACATTCCAGCGCTGCTGCGCTATATTGCTAAACTCTTAACACTGCTGTGTGCAGCGTTTCCATATTCACTAACAGAAAACTATACTCACGCTGCTGCGTGCTCTCCTCTGCTCTCTATCTTTCTCTCATCTCTTACACTGCTGTGGCTCTACACATATATATATATATAGTGCAGGAAGCGGTCATAACTTATCCATCAACCGCCTCAACTCTCTGACAGAATCTCTGCTGCACATAATGAACAAATCTGTTCTTTTACCGTATTTCTTGAGTCGGTTGTGCTGAAACCCAAGACTGATAAACGCTGTTACGGCTCGAGGCTGGTTCCTTGCTTCTCGGCCATGCTTCTTCTTTAATGATGTTTGGTGAGCTGTTATGGCGCAGAGCCCAGATCTGATCTTCCTCCTCCTTTGGGAACACAAACAAGCAAACGGTGAAAAGATGGTAATAGCGGTGATTTAACAGATCGGGGGAAAAATGTGGGGCGCCGGATAAAGACAAATGAATAAAGTAAAACAGTTGTTGCTGCTGCACAGCAGTTGGAATTAATATTCCAACACTCCCCTTTTAATTTCAACTGCTGGGCGTTCAATCATACCCAGACATTTCAATAAAAACTCAAAACTTTTCTGATCCAATGGTTTGGTCAGAATATCAGCAACCTGCTCCTTCTCTGTTGTCATGGGAGATTTAATTCCATATCTCTTCCTTATAAGAAGATCTTCATCAAAGAATGACTGTCAATACAGTTCAGCAATAATGAAAAAAAAAATTACAGGCTCCCCTTTAGTGTATGCATTATCTTCTTTTGGCAGAATCTTCTCAAAAGAAACTTAGATCGGCTGGAGAGCTCAAGGGACTTTCGGACTGTGTTTTCTTCCTCCTCCATACTTGTGTAACTTTCTTCTTTTGCATGGGTTTAGCTTGTGTAAAGGCCCATGTCAAGTTACAGTCACGTGCCATATGCCCAATGTTATGACACTTGAAACATTCAACATTGTTCATAAATAAAAATTCATGATTTCTTCTTGTGAAATTATTTCTTGGAGATTGTCGGGGACCACAACATCTATCTCCATGAAATGCTCTACAGTCTTTTGCCATATGACCAAAGTTTGAACAAGCATAACAATAACCAAAAAATGAACTTTGGTACCTGGGAGATGGAGGTTTCCTTGATGTACTTCTGAAGCCTTGCTGCCTTGAGATCCTTTGTTGATGACCATTGCATCTTGCCTCTTTGCCATCAGCTACATTTCTTCTTGGAGCTGGTTTTATGCTTGGAGCAGGATTTCTTCTATTGCAGCCTTGATTTTGCTCCTTGCCTTTGCTGGAACTAGGGGCATCACCATCTCTTTCTGGCTTCTTCACATCTCCTTTGCTTAAAGCATCCTCATCCTTGTTTGAGGGTTCACCTACATACCCAAGTCCTGATTTATCATATGGAGATCTGTGATAGCTGAGCATATCATCCAAGGCTTGAGAGCTCTTCATGATCTTGTTCATCCCTTCAACCTTCTTCCTGAGGAGGACAATCTCTTCTTCTAACTTTTCACATTCATTATTTTTCTTTGCTAGTTGTCCCTCAGTTTCTTCCTTGCTACGAGTAGCTTCAGCTGCTACTATTTTGAAGGAGATAATATCTGTCTTCATTTTGGAGATTTCTACTTGACTGCTCTCCATTTTCTTTTCAGCTCCTTTTGCCTGCTTCTTGGCTTCTTGTAGATCAGACTTAAGGGAGGAGACCTCTACCTTGTACTGTCCAATCTCTTCTACAAGTTTGTTCACTTTCTTGTGTCTTTGTTCAAGTTGACTTGACAAGACATCTGCCTGCTTCTTTGCTTCATTCAGCTGATTTGTCATGGATATGACTTCTTCATGTTGTTTCTTCTTGCATTGGTCAAGCTCCTTCTTGAGCTTGGCTAGCTCTTCATCTCTTTCTTTTACTTGAAGCTTGATGAGGTCAAGCTTTTCATTCTCAGCTTCTATGATGGGTTCTTCTTGACTCATTGTCATGGTCAGTGCTCCCTTTGCATGAAGGTCATGGAGTCTGTCCCATATATCCTTTGCTGATGAATATTTTCCAAGATTCTTCTTCACTGAATCAGGGAGACCATCCAAGATAGTCTTTGCTGCTTGTGCATCATACTCCATGGATTCTTTATCCATCTTGCTATCATCAATCACTGATTCCCAAATTTCAATCCCTTGAGACTGTAAGACAGTCCTCATTTTTATTTCCCACATATCAAAATTTCCATTAAGTCTTGAAGCCTCAAATAGAATGCTTTCAAGTTGATTGTCTTCTATTTTGGGAGTAGAGGGAGACACATTCTTAGCAGGATTGGTGACTTTCTTCTTTGACCTTGCCATTTGACTGAGTATTTTAAAATAACTGATTGTTTCTTCAACAGCAACACAAAAGAAATTCTTGAGAAATACCTTATATTTTTCTTGGCTGAGTCTTCACGCTGCTGGAGAAGTTGCTGCTGCAAGAAATCTTCCTTCAGCTTCTTTGACGCCTTCAAAGAGCCTGGTCAAGCTCTGATACCATGTCGGGAATTTCTGGTTATTCCAAACAGAATACAGTGGAAAAATCCTCTGTTTCCACTGTTCAGAATTTTCTGATAAATTCCGAAACAAAAATATGAACAGAGAGCAATACTCTGTTTTCTGATAATTCAAAAACTCAAAAACCGAGCATAAAATAATACTCCACTTTGCCTCAGGATCACAAACTGATCAAAATAACATTCTGGTTTTGACACAGGAAAATACTCTGTTTTTAACTCAGAAAAACAGAAAAATTCGTTTGCTGGAAACGGTGTTTCAGCAACACAGTTTTTTTTTCAGTTGCTGAAACAGGTGTTTCAGCAACGCTGATCGTCGTGTTTCAGCAACGTAAACTTTTGACGTCAAGTAATTTTTGAGTTACGAGGTGTTTCAGCAACGGTGACGGTGTAACAGCAACAGGAAAAATTTAACTTGTATTCATCAAAATAAACTAACTGTTTACAGATTTGTCTTCCTCATACTGAGGGAATTTCACAACTTCTATTACAAAATAGATTTACCAAGGAACGCTTCTGTTCCACACAAATAACATCTACCCTTTCTATCAGCAAATAACCAGAAAGCAAATTACATTCAAATTTCTGCACTGCTGTGCATTTCACTGTTCTGAAATTATTCTTCTTCCTCACGCTGCTGCGTGCTCTCCTCTACTCTGTGTGATTCTTCAGCTGCTGCTGTTGCTAACTTACTTTTCAATCCCTGCACTGCTGTGCAAAAAGGGCTTCATTCATGTGAGCTCATGCTGCTGCACATTCTTTCTTAAAAACACAGAAATTACATTCCAGCGTTGCTACGCTATATTGCTAAACTCTTAACACTGCTGTGTGCAGCGTTTTCATATTCACTAACAGAAAACTATACTCACGCTGTTGCGTGCTCTCCTCTGCTCTCTATCTTTCTCTCATCTCTTACACTGCTGTGGCTCTACACATATATATATAGTGCAGGAAGCGGTCATAACTTATCCATCAACCGCCTCAACTCTCTGACAGAATCTCTGCTGCACATAATGAACAAATCTGTTCTTTTACCGTATTTCTTGAGTCGGTTGTGCTGAAACCCAAGACTGATAAACGCTGTTACGGCTCGAGGCTGGTTCTTTGCTTCTCGGCCATGCTTCTTCTTTAATGATGTTTGGTGCGCTGTTATGGCGCAGAGCCCAGATCTGATCTTCCTCCTCCTTTGGGAACACAAACAAGCAAACGGTGAAAAGATGGTAATAGCGGTGATTTAACAGATCGGGGGAAAAATGTGGGGCGCCGGATAAAGACAAATGAATAAAGTAAAACAGCTGTTGCTGCTGCACAGCAGTTGGAATTAATATTCCAACATAGTCCAGTAATGAAATGATAGCTCAAATTTATGAAGGAAATGTTCCAAACTGCAATAAAAGAATATAAGACTTCTAATGCCTCAAAGATGCAAAGATAAGTCAAGATCCACATGTTTTGTACTAATTAGGGTAACCATGGGCGTTGTATTATGCTCTTCAGCATCTCCGTTTCTGGCCCTTTTCGCAGAACGTAAAGAGGTCGACACCAATTCCTTATCATTTCTGGCTCTTTTCAGAGAAGACATGGAGATTGACGAAAATTTGATATCGTTAAAGTTTTGTGGCCGCTGCTTCAAGTGAGGCCGGTTATTTGATAGCTCTACTCTCTGGAACTCGAAATTGTCAGAAAGTTTGCGGCTGGAATGACATATAACATGAGCAGGCTGCTGTCCCACGACAGGATACTGAAAGAAATCAGTTATTGGCAGGGTACTCAGAATGGGATTCGATCTGATTGCAGTTCGCTCATTCTTAACCGCATTCTGATGGCCTCCCAGTGCATCAGAATCGTAGAAAGGAAAGACGCAGCTTTTAGAGCCCTGGGTGGAACCCTCTATCGCTGTCATCTCTTTATTTCCTTTCTTGGAAATGGAACCCGCCATCTCTGGCATCTCGTTATTTCGTTTTTTGCTTGCTAGGGTTTCTGCCCCTAAAGATGCTTTTAGGGCATGGTCATCATGGCCGAAATTACCGGAGTGTTGAGTAAGATTCTGTCCAAACAGCCTGATCTCGTGCTTCTTATGAAAGACGCGGGCTTCAGAGCCGTGGGCAGAGCTTCCTCTCTTGGAAACGGAACCCACTAAGTCTAGCACCTCGTTATTTCCTTTTTCATTTGCACGGGTTTCTCCTCCTAAAAATGCATTTACTAGATATTCCTCGTGGCTGAAATTACTGCAGCGCTGAGCGAGATCCACTCCAAACAATCTGCTCTCTTGCTTCTTATGATCGGCCGCGGAAGCCATGGATCCTCTGAATATTTCTATATATGATCTCTGAACTTGGCGCGTCTGCACCACTACTATATTCCTATATAACACCAGCTGAAACACTAGTGTCTGCCCTCAGACCCCCTCACACAAGTAAGCTCACGGGCTATTGAGACAAGATGGGTAGGTGTTTTATAGGGTAGAGAAATTCCAGCACTGCCCACTCTTTAACCTTATTTTGTAAACACGTTAAATGAAGTGGCAGTTTCATGGCACGACATACAGAAGCAAGTTCCCATATTTATAAAAACGGAGACAAACGAACCCACTCTCCGGGTGTTTTAGAACGTAGTCTCTCTCAAGAATCTCCAAATCTCTTTTCAGACAGAAAAATGCCCAGACAGAAAAATGCCCATCCTTGAATCTAGGTCATTTTTTTTGTTATTGTATTTTATAGTAAGTGATCAATTCAATGTTCTATGATTTTCTTTTGTAAATTTAACCACTTTACCCGTATAAGAATACCCCAAGCAAAATTTCAGGATTAATTAATTTATTTTTACTTATCAAAATACTTATTAAAAATAAAAGAACATTTAAGTTAATTAATTAATTAACTTTTTCATATATTACTATTCATTAAAATTTTCATCGAACCGCAAACTATGAAAAAAAATATTTCTAAATAATAAAAATATTTTTTATTTGAATTGTATTTTTATTCTCTAAATATATTATTATTATAAAAAAATAAAATAAATGTGAATAAATGATATATTATATTGTTAAAATAGATAATAATAAATAATATTTATTAACATATTATTTTTTGGTAAATATTATTATCAAAATTATAGTGAGTTTGGGAGAATTTTCTCCAAGCTTTTTGAGCATAGGAATAAAATCTTAAATCAAAATAAATAATTTGTTTTTTAGGTCCGATAGACCAATGTTTGGTCTCAACGGACGTTAACCATCATCATCATCATTATCATCAATAATGTTTACTTAATTAAAAAAATAAAATATATCTATATCGATATATATATATGCTAATTTTAAAAATAAATTTAGTATATTAAATATTATATATATTAATAATAATTATATTGGCTTTATTTTAAAAATAAACTTAATATATTAAATATTATTTCCCAAATTATTATAAGAGCTACTAAATAATGGATATCTATTTTTTAATAGACTATAATTAATAAGTACAAAAATATAAATAATAAATATGAACATCATCTACTATATTATTAATAATAATATTTTCTTATTTTAAAAATAAAAAATAATATATTAAAATATTATATTAATTTTTTTTAAGAAAAAACATATTAAATATTACGTTAATATTATTTTAATTAGTATTAGGTAAGGAAAAAATATTTATTTTAATTGAATTTCTATTTTTTAATATATTATTATTAATTATTATAAAAGAAAGTTAGTATAAATATGAATAAATATAATAATATCGTAAATAATATATTATATTATAACTAAAAGTGTTTAGATTAATTTTAAGAATAAAACTAATATATTAAATATTATATTACAACGATTATTTTGTTAGGTATTAAATAATGAAAATAATTTTTGTTTAGGTTGGATTTTTATTTTTGATATATTATTATTAATGAGCACTCGAAAATGTAAAATAATATGAATAAATATGGGCATCATAGCCATATATTATATTTATATTATTGAGAGAGATTAAATCTCTATTTTAAGGTGTAAATCTCTTTTAGTTTGAAAAGTGATTTGATCTTGTGGCCCCCCATATTAGAACATATCTACCATACTCGGCTCAAGAATTTTATGTTTTTTATATTTTATATTTTTTAACTTAATTCAATTTTGTTTTATACTAGCATTTATGCTAGAATTTGCACCAGATGCTGCAAAGAAATGTCGTAAGTTGGTAGTGCATATGGAAGAAGAGCATAGATGAAAAAAAATATGATATGTTAAGTGATCTAACTATTGCCAAATTTGTATGAGAAAAGAAATGAAAAAATAAATCCTAATGTTAAATGTAATACACACCAATTTACCAATTTTTGTTATTGCAAAGAGGTTGATCTCATTCTTCTTAGAGAAGAAATCCACTACTTTCAGTGTAGTTATGATCTCTACCAACACCACCCCGAAGATGTAAACATCACACTTATCAGTGAGGTGGTAATTCTCATGATACAAGGGATATAGAAAACCGAAAGTGCCTTGAGGTGCACTGGAAATGTGTGAGGCTTCTGTTTGAAAAATCCTACACAACCCAAAATCTGCAGCCTTAGCATTGAAACCATAATCAAGCATAATGTTGCTTAATTTCATGTCCCTATGATAAATTGGAGGATTTAGGCTTGAATAAAGATAAGCAAGAGTGTGAGCAGTTTATGTGGCCACTCATACTCTTTCCCTCCATGAAAGGACTTTTCCTATTTCCTGATGTAAAGGCTGATAGAGTGTGCCATTGGGTATAAATTTATAGACAAGAATGGGTTCATTATTTTGAAGGAAACAAAGTAAGAGTCTAACCAGATTTGGGTGATGTACAATTGACAGAAGCCTAACTTCGTTGATGACCTATTCCATTTACTAAGTATCTTTATGTCTTATCTTCTGTTTTCCCTAAAGCTTTCCTGCACAGACTATGCCAAAGCCTCATGTACCCAATCTCAATTCACTGAAGAATATTTTTGCACGGCTATTTCCATTTGTTTGTATGTGTAGATTGGAATATTTTGTGCACCTTCCTGGATAGACATGAACCGTTTGAGGCTTCTCCTTGTCTTCAATCCACCACGATACCTTTGGTAACAACAGTAGAGAAGGATAACATGCTCAGGAACTATAAAACCTCTATCTTCATTTGCATCATGATCATATTCTAATATTGAATTTCTCATCTCCAAGCAAGTGACCTCTGTATCCACTTTATTTTATGATTTTTCCACTTTTCTAGTCAAGTAGGTAAGATTGGAGAGCTTTGAAAGATCCTCCACACTCATTGCACAAATAGAATCCATAAATGGCAAGATGAGAGTGTTTAATGAAGTGACATGACAAATATTTTTTGGAAGCTCATTTATACTGTAGCATGCATCCAATTTTAGTTGCTTTAGATTCTTGAGCTTTCCCATTTGACTGGGAAATGAACTCTATGGCAAACAAGAACTAAGATTCAAAACTTGAAGGCTAGATAGAGTGCAAAGAATCTCTGGCAAGTCAACAAGTTTGGTGCACCTAGTCGAGTTAAGAAACTTAAGTTGCTGAAGTTGTTGCACTCTGACTAGCTGTGTTCCTATGGATGTGCATGATAAATCCAAAACCTTTAGAGACTTGATGTTTGAGAAAAATCCTTTTGAAATCTCTTCCAAATTAGTATTAGAGACCAATACCAAGCTCTCAAACTTCGAACATTTCAAATAAGTTAGAAGATCCTTAATAGCATTATGGCCAACTGATATCCAGTTGTAATCCCTTGTATCTCTTTCACCAGGAATGTTCTGCAACTTTTGACCTACTAAAAAAAACATTTCTCCTAGCTTCCTATGTAAATTGCCATGCCACAGAGAGCTTCATGAATCTTTAAATACTCCACAGTTGATAGTCATCATCAACAATATATTCCACACACTCCAGCAGGCACCTACTTACCAGTTCTTTTATGTGATGTCACCCGACATCCACTAAATAAGGCATCCATGCCCCATTGAGAAACTCTTCAGTGTCCCACATTTGGACCAACGTCTGCACAAGAATTTATTTATCTCCAAGAAATTCTGCACAATTTAAAAAACATTTCTCTGGGTGGGGATCAAACAAATTATTAAAAATCCATCATAAAGGTTGATAAAGCTCTATGTCAATGTTCATCTCACTCCTTTAGAAGGAAGTACCAAATAAGGCATCCCTGCCCCATTGAGAAACTCTCTAGTGTCCCACATTTGCACCAACATCTCCACAAGAATTTATTTATCTCCAAGAAATTATGCACAATTTAGAAAACAAATTTCTAGGTGGGGATTAGACAAATTATTAAAACTCCATCTTAACACTACCCCGAAGCTGTAAACATCGATCTTATCAATGTGGTGGTAATTCTCATGATACATGGGATCTAGATAACCGATAGTACGCTAAGGTGCACTGGAAATGTGTGAGGTGTATGTTTGAACAATCTCGCACATCCCAAAATCTACAACCCTGGCATTGAAACCATAATCAAGCATAATGTTACTTGACTTCATGTCCCTGTGATAAATTGGAGGATTTAGGCCTCAATGAAGGTAAGAAAGAGCGCGAGTATTTTCTGAGGCCATTGATACTTTTTCCCTCCATGAAAGGCCTTTTCCTATTTCCTTATGTAAATGCTGATAGAGTGTGCCATTGGGCATAAGTTCATAGACAAGAATGGGTTCATTGTTTTGAAGGAAACAACCTAATATTCGAACCAGATTTGGGTGATATACAATGGATAGAAGCCTGATTTCATTGAGGATCTATTCCATTCACTGAGTATCTTTACGCCTTATCTTCTTCACTGCAACAGTATGTTTTCCCTCAAGATTTCTTGCATATATTGTGCCGAAACCTCCTATACCCAATCTCAATTCACTGGAGAAGATTTTTGTGGCCATTTCCATTTGTGTGTAGGTGTAGACTGGAATATTTAGTGGACCTCCATGGACAGACATCAACTATTTGTGGCTTCTCCTTGTCTTCAATGCACCACGATACCTTTTGTAACAACAATAGAGAAGCATAACATGCTCAGGTGCTACATAACCTCTATCTGCATCTGCATCATGATCATATTCTAATATTGAATTTCTCATCTCCAACCAAGTTTACTCTCTATCCACTTTATTTTCTGATTTTACCACTTTTGTGGTCAACTACGTAAGATCGGAAAGCTTTGAAAGATCCTCCACACTCATTGCACAAATAGACTCCATTAATGGCAAGATGAGAGTGTTTAATGAAGTGACCTGAGAAATATTTTTTGGGTGTTCATTTAGACTATAGCATGCATCCAATTTTAGTTGCTTTGGATTCTTGAGATTTCCCATTTGACTGGGAAATGAACGCTATGCCAAACAAGAACTAAGATTCAAAACTAGAAGGCTGGATATAGTGCAAAGAATCTCCAGCAAATCAACAAGTTTGGTGCACCTAGCCGAGTTAAGAAACTTATGTTGTTGAAGTTATTAAAATGCGACTCGCTATGTTCCTATGGATGGGCATGATAAATCCAAAACCTTCAGAGACTTGATGCCTGAGAAAAATCCTTTTGAAATCTCTTCCAAATTAGCATTAGAGGCGAATACCAAGCTCTCAAACTTTGAACATTTCAAATAAGGTAGAAGATCCTTAATAGAATTATGGCCAACTGATATCGGGCTACAATCCCTTGTATCTCTTTCACAGGGAAAGTTCTGAAACTTTTGACCTGCTAAAAAGTCATTTCTCCTGGCTAACTATGTAAATTGCCATGTCACAAAGAGCTTCATGAATCTTTAAATACTCCACAGTATGATAGTCATCATCAACAATATATTCCACACATTCCAGTAGGCACCTATTTACTAGTTGTTTTATGCGATCTCACCCAACATCCACCAAATAAGTAAGAGTGCAAGCAGTTTTTGTGACCAATGATACTCTTGCCCTCCATGAAAGTCATTTTCCTATTTCCTTATGTAAACGATGATATAGTGTGTCATTGGGCATAAGTTTATAGACAAGAATGGATTCATTGTTTTGAAGGCAGCAACCTAATAGTCTAACTAGATTTGGGTGATGTACAATTGCCAGAAGCCTGATTTCATTGAGAACCTATTCCATTGACTGAGTATCTTTATGTCTTATCTTCTTCTCTACAACAATATGTTTTCCCTGAAGGTTTCCTACACAAAATGTGCCGAAACCTCCTGTACCCAATCTCGATTCACTTGAGAAGATTTTTGTGGCTATTTCCATTTGTCTGTAGGTGTAGACTGGAATACTTAGTGGACCTCCCTGGAAAAACATCAATTGTTTGAGACTTCTCCTTGTCTTCAATGCACCACAATACCTTTGGTAACAATAGTAGATAAGGATAACATGCTCAAGTGCGACACAATCTCTATCTTCATCTGCATCATGATCATATTATAATATTGAATTTCTCATCTCCAACCAAGTGACCTATGTATCCACTTTATTTTCTGATTTTACCACTTTTGTGGTCAACTATGTAAGATTGGAGAGGTTTGAAAGATACTCCACAATCATTGCACAAATAGACTCCATTAAGGGCAAGATGAGAGTGTTTAATGAAGTGACTTGAGAAATATTTTTTGGAAGCTCATCTAGACTGTAACGTGCATCCAATTTGAGTTGCTTTAGATTCTTGAGCTTTCCCATTTGACTCGGAAATGAACGCTATGCCAAACAAGAACTAAGATTCAAAACTTGAAGGCTAGATAGAGTGCAAAGAAACTACTTATGAGTTCTTTTATGCCATGTCGCCAAACATCCACAATTTTAATTTACAATATTAACTAAATTCTATAACTCATTTTAACATTAAAAATGTACAACTATAATTGAATTGTATACTTGATTTTAAGTCAAAAAAACATAAGAGGTATAATATATTGAAATGAATTAAAATTAAAATTAAAATTTATATTTGAATTAATTAATAAATATTATTTTATTTTATTTATTTAATTAATTTGATTATTTTCTAACTCGAACATAGATTGAATAAAAAATCAAGTGGAAATGGGCATAGGGTTGCAAAACGCCCAGTTGTGTGTTGTAATGTAATATTCAAAAGGTCCTTTATCCTAGAAAAATTATATTATTAAAAAATATTGTATCTATATCATCATTATTAGATTTTGTTAATTTTTTTTCTCGGTAAAAAAACTAATCTATTAAAATATATACAAAGGTCGAAAATACGTCATGGCGAAACCAGTGTGAGACAGACTCTGGGTATCCCACCCGAAAGCCGATAATGCATCAGACACAAAAGCATGCTCTAGCCCACGCAGGGGCACCAGATTGAGACCGAGACTGAGACTGACCATCGCTGCAAGCCCGCACAGGGGCGACAATCTAAAAAACCAAGGCTGACCATAGATGTAGGCCTATGCAGGGGCATCAGACAAAAAGGGGTGCCATCCATTTCCTCCCTCGCAGGGGAGACTGCTTTTGCCCACATCATTAACAAAAATTACATGACAGAGATAACAAAACAGAAAATGCCAAAGACTATAACTGAACCTTGAGCGACCAGGCGAACCTTGAGCGCGGTCGCCTTCATTCATCCGGTTGCTCTTCCACAATTGGGCACCATCCATAGTATTCCCATTCAGCATCAGTTTGAGAGGTCGCTGCCTCTTCCCCAATTTCCGCCTTTGGAACATTATGAGTATGCTTGGCATTTTCCGGGTCTATAGCCGGTACCTTTGCTTCCTGCTCCATATCAGCTTCCGGAGCCTGCTCTGCTTCCCCTGGGTTGACTTGCATCCTTTGCCCCTGAACCTCCATGTGGTCGTCATCATCTGGAGCATTCTCAATAAACAGAATTGAAACATGCACGCTGATCCTTGGGTTATTTGTTGAGCTGCTAAAACTGAAGATGGTGGAACCAAAGGCTGGCAAGGTGGCCGAGCCTGATGCCCCTGCATCCATGAATTGACTGGAGTGTAGGGGGGTGGCTCCAATAGAGTTGGCAAGATTACAGTGGCAACAATGCCCAGCACTGTCCCCTTCATTCCTGCGTGAGACCCCTCCTCTGGAAGAGCCTCGACGGCTGAGCATACACTATCGAGGTCCCACCATTGAGGGATGAGAATTCTAGCAAACCACAAAATGAACGAGACTTTCTGCTGCCAGAGCCGACCACGTGATGAACCCATCCGTCTGAGAAGGAATCTCAACAATGACAGAGAGGCCAGCCGACTGCATAACTACCAACATTCCCTGCTCATACCCTGTTTTATTCTCAGCCTCCTCACCTACCCTGCTCGGGATCCCATCCGCCATTACTATTGCCTTCCGCTGGGTCAAATACGTTCTCCGGGTATTAACTGTCCCAAGTCCCCTCGCCTTAAACCTCCCTTGTCCTTTCCAACTGTTCGTTGTGGGTGCCACGTGATGGCCGAGGGGCGGCATGTGTCCAGCCACCCACTCCTGTCCCGTCTCACAAATCACCCGCATCCGGGGGATATTAGATTTTGTTAATTATCTATATGTACATAATTACAATTTCAATTTTTTTTTGTTATTTCATATTATATATTACATTCACGGAGTAATACAAAGATAAATAAAAATACAAATTAAAATTGTAAAAAATAAAAAGTTATAATTTTTAAATAAATTTTAACTAAAAAATAAATAATATTTTAATACTCTGTTTATTATTTTATATTAACATTAAAAAATTTACAACTCTAATTAAATTGTATAATTGATTTAAGCTAATTTTTTTTTTAAGAAATACCTTATAGTCTAGTAAAAGGATTCAACATACACACATAAAATACCACTTACACTCCTAAAAATTGCATGTTACAATATTTTAAGTATTTTAATATTATTTCTTGAAAAAATAAATAATAAATAATATTCTATTTAATAAGCACAACTTCAAATAAAATTAATTTTCTTAAAATCAAATGAGATATATGCCAGAGACAATTGCATGATCGGGATTGTCATGGTTGAAAATGAGAAAATTTCATTATGTGATTGACATAGTTAAAAATTCAAAAATATTTGTGATAAGCTTTGTAGTTTTTTTGGTATAAATTTTGGTTGAATTTTTTGAAAATATGGCAAGTAAATGTACTCAAATATTTTAGGGTGCTAAATTCATATAGGTAGTGAAAAAGACATTTTCAAAAACAAAAAATATTGTTGGAATAAAATTTGTTTTTATTGAATGCTTAAAATGGATGTCCCATATCTCTAGAAATTATAGATAAACATCATTATAACTATTTTTTAATAAACAACACTATCTAATTTCAAAAAATAAATTCTTAATAACCATCAAGAGGCGCCCAATATGGTAGAGATGTTGTAATGCAATATTTAACATTTTGTTTAAGTCGAATTACATAGAAATAAATAAAAAAAAATAAAAATAAAAATAACTAAAAAGATTAATGTAATGTAAGTATTTTAGCTTGGTCAAAATAAAGTAAAAGTAAAAATAAAAATAACCCTATAAAAATAAAAATAAAAATGGCCCATGGTATTAAAAACCTGTGGTATTGACCCATGGTATTCATGTGGAATTTAGCCTATTTAAAGGGAGCAATTGATCCATTTTAAAGGGAGAAATTGATCCATACTAACTCGAGATCTACCATGCCTTGCTAGAAAAACTTCTTTAAGAGTGAAAATATATTTGATCTCTTTCTAAGCTCTTGGTAGATAGAAAATTAAGATGGATCTATGCTTATCCATTCAAATAAAAAGTGCAGAAAATACATTAAGAACCATATTTTGAGAAGAGTTGGGTCAATTTACGAAGTGAGAAAAGCTAATTGAGTTAGGATTTTTATCTTTAAGAACTAGACAAAATCCACAGAATAAACTACTTGAGCTTATGTTGTACAATATTTTATGGCGGTAGAAAGATGGGAAGATTTTTATGTTTAGAACTGAACAGAATTCAAATGACTCGAGCATATGTTGTACAAAATATCTTGGCCACAAGAAGTAGGAAGCTCTGCTACTGGAAATGCATTATGTTTTTTTACTTTTACATTAAAGTTTGAGTGTTGTACCTATACTCCAAATTGATTACACATTACCATTCTGGTGTTATGGTAGTGCAGCTTCAGGTCGGGCCATTAACTTGGTTGTACGTGGATGGTTCTCGATGCCACTTGTCGTCTGTGATAGGATCGAGACAACATACAGGACATCCACCTAGCAAAATCTCCACGGTTGATTTCTCCGATATTGATCTGACTGTTAGGGTAACCAACCACCCAATTCCCCACTGGAGTCACTCATTTGCAGCTAGTCAATTTGGAGGAGGTTCCACAGTTGTCGAGGGTTTGCAGGTTTCTTGGGCGTTTACAGGGCTTTACCAATTATCGCCTCCAGTTAAGTTTAACCTCTTGTAGTTTTTATATCCCTTTTTATTGCGAGTTGTCACGGCTGAAAGTCTTCTTTGGTTTCTTCTGTGTATTATAGTTTATTATTTTTTTTTTCTAAACTGTTACTGGCTTTTAACCATGCTCATCTTGCATCCTTTCCATGCCAGGAATCACACCAAGATTAGTTCAAAGGTTGGGGTTATGGAACGAGTTTGTTTGGCCTACAACCAGGGGCAATTTTCCCAACACTGCTCTGTTGCAGCTGACACCTCATTTCTCAGGTAACTTCCTGTCCCACTTTTTGGTTTCCTTGACACATATATTTCCAGTTTTTTGTCTGAGACTCAGGTTGGTTCTGAACTAAATCCACCATGTCCTTGTGGGGTTAAGGTCTTGTTCGACACTCTAAATTTAGGTATCTTTGTTTCCTTCCTGTTAGGTTCGGTCAATCTGTAGCCTAGCTCCTTGACTAAATGTGGCACACTACTCTACACAAAACCAGGTTCTCCAATAAATTGTCGTGTTGTTCTTTCTTACAAGAATATTGGTGTTTGCATTTTTAAGGCTGTCACTTCGCAACCCTTTCTCGTCGTGCTACCTAGGATGTAAGGCAAATTGAAACAATTGTATATGTTATTGTCATTGTGAATATAATAGGGTCAAATGTGCCATTTTCTATTAAGAGTGTCTAAGAGTGGTTTAAACTCTCTTCAGGGTTTCATTGAAACCCTTTGCAGCGTCATTATTCATGGATATTTACTTGCACGCACTGAATGATGGAATAATTATAATTTTTTTCTTTTACTCTACCTTAGATACTGATTATTCTCCATTTCCTAAATGAGACTACTTATCTCACTTGCTAATTGAACAAAAAATTTCCAGAATAGCCAAAGACAAATCTAGAAAACTGTCTGAGGATAGCTTATTTTTGTTTTGGTTCCCATTAACACATATCTTGACCTCTTTATGCCAGCTACAATTATTTGTTTAATATTATATATATATATATATAGTAAAAGTCACCAGCGAGGTAGTTGTTAACCAGTGCTCATTAATTGACTTCAATTCTTTCTTCCTGGCCATTACAAACTTCTTATGGTTCTTTGATCTTAGGTTTATCAACCCACTAAGGTTTCTTATCGATAGCAATAAAACCATATGTTCCAATTATTTCCAGAGGGCAATTACAGATTTCTCCTATAAGTCTTTCGCATAGACCATTAATAAATTTCCACGGGTCATTCACAATGTAAAATACTTCTCTAAATACATACTTAACCATATGTTCCAATTATTTCCGGAGGGCATTTACAGATTTCTCCTATAACTCTTTCGCATAGACCATTAATAAATTTCCATAGGTCATTCACAATGTAAAACACTTCTCTAAATACATACATGCACAGATAGGAATCTTTTCGTCGTAAAATATTTTCATATTTACAAAGAAGTATTCAAATGAAATCTTTACCCAACATCTTGCTAAAAAAAATAAATCAAAAATGAATCACATGCACACTTATGCATACTTATATGCTATGTTGATGACCAAAAATTTACAGAAGAGACACACCACCCTTTCAAAGATGTAGTGGCAAGAAGTGCCAACATAGGTAAGAAATAAAGTTCGAATGTCCTATGAATTTGATCAGTTGGAGCTGAGGGCATCGTTTCGAGGATGTAATAGCAATCAACACCAACATTGGTAAGAAATAAGGTTCAATTGTCCAATTCTGTAGGCTATCAAGCTCATGTTTTACTTCTCTTAATTCTTCTCAATCAATTCCGCTTGGACACCATAGGAATTCGTTACACCATTCCTAAAATACAAATTGTGTTACTCAGATTGGGAATAAATTGCTCTTGGACACTGAAGGGAAGTCATTACACCATTCTTGAAATACAAACTGCATTACTTAGATTAGGAATGAATTGTGCGTGGATAAACCATTTGTAAACATTACTTAGATTGGGAATGATTGCGAATGAGATTATAGCACATGCAATTTTGGGAGATTAGTTGGCAGTCGTTACACGATTCCTGAAGTACAAACTGCATTACTCAGATTGGGAATGATTGGGAATGAGATTATAGCTCTGTTACACTAGAACCGTTTCCAAGAGTTGGGAAACCCGTTCCAATGGTTCCTGTGCTCCTGGGAGCTGTGCGACTGTATGAGAACGTTCCCTTTTCAGGGGGAGTTGCAATGGGAGCTTGGGAAAGTTTCAGGAGCTTTGAAAACTAATTTTTTTGAGTTCCCACATTCCCTCGGGTTGGGGAATACAAAGCTTGTAGAGAAATATGCTGAATTGCCCACAAAACATGAGCCTAAGTTGAAACCTTCGCAGGAAGAAAGGCCAAAGACATCCTTAACACTGATATCCTTAATTGAGAAATTGGAGCAATCTCTTGATGGGTTAAGGAAGTGTGTGGGACCTCGATGTAAGGGCGATATCTGGGATGTTATGCTGATGAGTATTTCTTTTGTTGTTTATGTATATATATGGCAAAAGATTGTGTGTGCACATTGTATGTGGCAGTCAATGCTTAAACATTAGAGTTTCTTTACTTTTTCTCTTAAGAATAACTAGAAAAACATATGTAAAATTGTTCCTTTGTATTTTTAAGCCAGATTGTTTCAAAGACTCGTCATGTGTCATAATGTTAATATTTTATATATATAAAAGGGAGAGACTCAGGGAGAGAGACACCCAAAGAATATATTTATATATAAGAGAGATTATATATTTATTATTTATATATTTAAATTGATTTTCATATTTTCATATTTTGATTCAATATGATTTTTTATTATTATAAAATTATATAATTAGAAAAAATATTTTACATTTTTATATTTTATATTTTTTATTATATAATATTACCACTCCCGATTAGTCATTTCCTATAAATTTTGGGGAAACCTCTAGCCGTTCCCGAAACCCATACCCAAGTTCCCAATGTTCCCACGTTCCAGAAACTCATGCAACATAGGATTATAGCACATGCAATTTTGGGAGATTGGTTGAAGAATATGGCGTAAACCAAGGAATCAGTTGAAAGTTCAATATTCGAATCCAACTATTAAAGATGTTTCAATTTGCATTACTCAGATTGGGAATAAGTTTATAGCACATGCAGTTAATTTTGGGAGATTGGTTGAAGAAACTGGTGTAAACCACCAATGAATCAATTGAAAGTTCAATGGTGGGATCCAACGGCTCAAGGCATGTTACTTTTGGGAGATTTTTTGAAGAAATTGGTGTAGACCAAGGAATCAGTTGAAAGTTCAACGATGGGATCCAACGACTCAAGAAGTTTCAATTGTCTAACGTTAGATCCAACACCATAGACTAGGACAAAGTGGAAGCTGAGGAAATTATTTTCAATGGGGAACGCCTTACGGCGTAATTATTTTAACTAAGTCATAATGTTAAACATTTCAATGGCACAATAATTTTATTTTTGTTAATTTAGGAATAAAGTTAATATATTAAATATTATTTTATAGATATTTTTTTTAATAGATTTAATAATAGATTACATTTTTTATTTGCAATATATGTTCTATGTTTTTTCTTCTTAGTTTGTATTTTAAAAAATAGTTAGGATTAACGGGTGTCTTGAAAAACCAAAGAGCTAGGGACATTTTGATATTTATGATATCAAAATAATCGAAGATCAAACTTTTCATATGCCACACAAACCTATACTCATGGCTGGATTTATACTCACTTTGTTGTGAACCAATAACTTTTTCACAATAAAATACATTATCAAAACACTATTTTATACTTATAAAAAATCTCAACCATATATCAATGGAGGTTAAATCCCTACCATCCACCTAATAATTATTGGTAATTAAATTAAAATTATGAAATACCTGCTCTAATTAGATAGCCCTATCTAAATAGCTGTTAATTTAACAAACAAAAAATTCCAATTGGAAGAATCTTAATTTTTATCATAAAAAATGGAAATTACATTCTACAAATGCGCTACTATGCATTCAAAAATACCTTGTACGTCCCCTCAAAATATTTAAACAATAGATTTTATATATACCTATATGCATAAGGGATCCACAAATACCCTCAAATAGAAAGAGAAAAAAAATTAAGTATATTATAAAATCCCCTCAAATACCTGTCTAGCATGAAAGGTAGCTCAGCCAAGCCAAACACGAAATTGGTGTATGAGATCCCCTTGTTTGTGGGACAAGGGACCCACCTTCATGCAACAATTTAACTACTAAGTCTACAAAGGCATACATACTCTACCTCGTCTACTTTTGAGCTTCTGGCCTCTCAGGAGGAAACACATGCTCTTAGCCATTAGGCCCACTCAAGTTGTATATATATATAAACAAAAAATAAATGTAAGTGTAGGCTTTGATTATGGCTCCAACTACATGTCCTCTATAAATGACCTGTGATAGTACTTATAAGATGTGTTCCCTATCCATTATGTGATCTTCTAAGTACCCATAGCATGGCAAGCGCTAGCATTAGAAAGGGCATTAGTCGCTACATTTTTCTCCCTCTACATATGACAACAAAAACTTATGTCGAATTAATTTTCAAGTTAAGGAATTTCCTCTAAGATAGGTGCTAGTGTGCATGTGATATCTCTGAACATTTTTGAACCAAGTAACGATAATCATGAATCCCCAAATATCTAAATATATTGAATATTTTTCTATGATGCAAATAGAAGGATCTTGAGGATAATAATTTCAGAATATTCATTTGATCCTATGCCCAAACCATTTTTAAGGTTAAAATTATGGTTATTCTAAAAATGAAGAACAAACCTCCCCTACAATCACCCTCTTGAGAAGAGGCCACAATTTAGCTAACTTTAAAATGATAGCATTATCATTATGAGAAATGAAAATGTATAATTATGGTAGAACAAACATGCTTTTGACGATGATAATGATGATGATGAATTTCCATTGATATGAGAGTTTATTATGCGACCTTAAGGAACGTAAGAGAATATTTAGATTTCTATAGAATTTACTTTTTTACATGGAAAATATTAAGAAGCATTGCAAGAGCACCATAGTTTTGATAACTTATAAGGTTAAGAATGTTGGTAATGTGACCGATATTTTGAAATTGGGATGTAATTTTGGGATAGATGGGGCACATTAAGAGAAAGTGTTTTTCATCATCAACCCTCTTAGTGTCACAAAGATGACACATTATTTTATCCTTGCTAAGAGTTTGTTGTTACTAGAGAAAACTTTTATTTTCTTCATTATGATAGTCAAAGATTGAAATACTTTATAATTTTCTTTTATCCTCTAATTCTTTATCACACCATAGTTTCGCAAAAAAATTTAGATAAAATGATCTTTTCAACAGAGTGTCTTCCTCTTTTATCCCTTTATGATTTAGCCAAAACTTCACATATTTGTTGCATCCGCAATTGAGTAATGGTAGCGTTGGTAGTTTTAGCTTGTGTTTGATGCAATTTTGAGGAGCCCCTTCACATCCATGTTGTTTATATTATTTTTGAACATTAATTATTGAGTCAAAATTGTGTTTTTAGTGAGGGGAAATGTCACATTTATGTGGAAAATATGATATAGATTATTACCTTTAATTTTCACATTACATGTTATAAAATTATTTTCAATGTGTTCTATCTTTCTCAAAGATTCTCTAGAAAAAATATATCCCCAAATTCACATCCATATAGCATAATGAAAATAATTAAAGTCTCAAAGGATATTTGTTTTCATTTTCACAAAGCCAAAAGTTTATTTATTTACAATTTTTTTCAAGTGTATAGTGATATCTCCAAACTCCATTTATCATTTTCTAAACATTATAGTTCTAATTGAGCTTATGATGAATCTAGATTTTGAGATAGTTCTATGAAGGAACCACCTCCAAGATACCTTCATCATATATGAAAGTATCATTTGTGATCATTTTGGATTTAAATATCATGAAATTAATTTTGTCATTGTCCAAAGTTATACTTCCAAGCGTAAAAGCTCTTCAAGTCACTTAGTTGTTTATCAAGGTCATAGGAATAATAATAATAAAAAAATGGTCAATATCTCTCTGTCTTTATATACATATATATAAAATACCCAATGGAAAAATTAAGTTCAATTTCAATCCATTTTGGTTTCAGTTAAATCAATTTGGAACAAATCCCATAAGTGAAAAACATATCCTCAAATTTTTACTCATTAATAATTATTTTTCATCTAAATCTGTTTGAAACTTAAGTTCTAAATGGATATAAACTAATTTAAACTATTTCATGTACTTACTAAAAAAATGATATCCTATTTTACTTGTAGTTTGAATAGAATGCATTGTTTCTTTAGGATTTTGTATTTTTTTTTAACCTGTAATTTCTCAATTCCAAAAATATTTGTTTTTTGAAGTTTTGAAATTTAGAAATATTTCAATCCCTTTCAATCTTACATTGTCCGTTTAATTACATGGATCTTCAAATAGACCTAATTTTTTTGTTGTTGTTGCATGATATGATATTTGGAATCTATAAGATAGTGGGTATAGTTTTTATAATAATATTTGTATACAATGACACAATGGAGAATTCAGCAATTTTGGTAGCCTAATAAGAACTAATAGAAAGGCATGATGTGTACATGAGATGTACAAAATAATGTTGGCATGGATATATGAGGATGATTGAATATAGACATAGCATCCTTAATATGTTCTATATCATTGCTGAAGATATTAGCAAAGCTAATTAAGGACCACTAGTTGGATAAATGGAAAAATCTCCTCTCATTGTATGCCATCATGTTGTAGAAGAGTGTGGATTACCAATCTTCCATGGATAACTCTATTTTACACTGTGTTGAATTTAGTAAGGTAATGTGAAAGGTTAATCTTTGTTAAAATTCATATAAGGCTTACTTGATGTAAGAAAATCACATCATCATATAAGATTGATGGCATGAATTTAATGACCATAAAAGTGTTAATGGGTACACAAGAATGTAGACATACATCAATTCACTTATGTTCCTAGAAGCATGAACATATATACAACAACGATGTTTTGAAAACCACCACATAAAGCAACCAACTGAATGCCAAATTAATATTTTCAAGAGCATTTGTGCACTTCTCAATGCACACACATTCCTATGGCTTTTTAATAGAAAAATAGATCACGGTTAATCCAATGTTACAAAATTGACCATGTCGTGAATTTTCTCCTGCAATGAGAAATTTTAAGATATCTTGATGACGGATTGTTGGATTTAAGTTTTTCTCTCTTTGATTAGTTCAAAGAAAGTTTTTGTACTTTATTGTTCTTGTATTTCAATATTTTATACTTTATTTTTCTTGTATTTCAATATTTTTCTTAATTATAAAAAGAAAAAAAAATATTTTCCTATTCATAAATACAACATATTGTAATGAAATTGAGCTTACAATTGGATAAACCCAAATATATCATCATGAAATGATGATAGACAAAATCCAAATCCACAACTAGGAACTGTAATCTTTGTAATTGATGTGGGATTGAGGTCATTGAGCACACTTATATAATATTAAATAAACATCAAAGTGCCTTCACTCCTTTCACTATCCCTAGTATTGTTGTTTCCTTTACAAATCCTAAGACAAGTTATCCCATCATTCTTAATATGAGGCCAAAATGTTTGATCATTGTAGAATAGATCTAGATAAAAATTAGGTGAAAGAATTGAACATTTAAAAGCAATAATTGATGGCATTGTTTGTTACATTTAGAAATGGGATATAATATCTACTCAAAGGAGAAAAAAATAATATTTCCAATGACCAATTCACCTACCAACCTATTGTAGTCAACTAGATGGATATGTGGTTCATTGGTTTTGAAAATAATCGTTGTAATAATTGGGAGGCACCCTTTTATTTTGCTAGGAAATTATGTGTTGAGTTTATCGTAGGTTACCATGTCAATGAATGTGACGTTGGGGAATTGCAAAGGGTAACTTTTGTGTCCATATAAGATAAATAAAATGTTAGGAATAACCCATTTCTAGGTCCTCATCCTCTAAGGTAGTGGCCTAATTCCCTTACCAAACATCTTGCCATATCATAAAAAGTTAATTATGTCTAGTTTCCAATTTCCACATAGACCCATAGCCTATTGTAACATAGCATATTTAGAGAATTATTTTGTTAGGAGGAATCTTAAGATGATGGTAGGGGATGGAATAGTATCCTTCTCATTTGGTTTACAACATTTATAGTTATTGTGGAACTTTATTCATCCTTGTAGTCATGGTCTATAAAACAAAACAAACTTCCTTATATAGACATATATACACGCAATTTTATGGATTTGCTTGAATAAAAGAAAAATTTTCTAATATACTTAGGAATTGAAAGAAATACATCAATGATGTTATAGGTATAAAATAGATTCATAATGAAAAGAGAATAGTTACCCTTGTAAAAAACTCCAATGAGTTTGATGCATCACTCCTTTGACAACATCATCAATATTTAATAGTATGAAGTAAAATATTTGGAATCTATTTTCAAAGGATAATAGTAATTCCATTTTAGGAAAAAATATCCCTTATCGGATATTGAGAACTCCAAAATATTTGGTTAGGTAAAACAAGAACAACCATTGAAAATAATATCTAAATATTCATAAAAAAAATGTGGCGACAAGATCTATTGCATATTGAAAATTTTGATTTCCCTTGCAATTTCCTTCTTCTTTTGAATTTGTACCTGCAATACCATCATCATGAGAATTCTTGTATGCGTTCTCAAAATTATTACCTAACTCATCCATTTCCCTTGAAAATGATATCTATCTTGTGCTTTCATTACTTATTTAAAACATAGCAATAAGTATATACCGAGAGTACCTCAAATGGAAACCCTAATGTGAAATCAATGAAATTAATTTAACATGATGCTAGCTATCCTAAATATGGATGAGGTGTGTGTATATGTGTAATGATACTTCCCATAAATTCATACATACATTTAGAATCATGCTATGTGTCCTTATACTTGGTTATGGATTTAAATATGGAGATATTGAGTTGAGTTTCATCCAAAATTATGCTCTCCTTTTGAATATCATATTATCGGAAAAAAGAGGTGTATCTTTGGACCACAATCTTCACATGACATGAACAATACTTCTTGTCTTTGTAAATAAAATTTTCTGTAATTGAATTTCCTCCAAGCAAGTTGGATTAAAATACTCCCCATTTAAATGAGCGTGAAATTGTGTACAAAACCATAAAAAATGTTGTTACCACACCACCTCTTGTTACAATACACCTACCAAATTTGAAATTTCACTTTATTTATTACTAGAAAAATTCCTCTCACCTAGTTAATTGAGGGGAAGCAATGAAAGGTTACTTCAGTGAACTTTTAGAGAAGATCTTACCATTACCTTCAAACTATCTCATCATTATTTGAAAATTACTTTGTAAATTTATTTGATATTTTGACTTATTAAAATACTTCTTCTTTTGATCCCCTTAAATTTCTTGCCCTTATTTCATAAAAACTAATAATAGGACACCATAGCATTCCACTTATTTTATAATGACAATGACCATATTATCATGTTGTACAACACTTAATGTAATGGAAAGTTAATAAATCATGATATCATCATCAAATTGACAAGAGCATTAAAACACACTTCCTCCATATGTTGGGATAACAACAGGGTTTAACTGTAATCCAAATTCTTTTGAAAAAAATACATCAACCTGCTACTCATTCTATATATTAAATTGCTCAATTTCTCTTTTATACATATGCATCACATATTTTTTCAATCATATGATATGTGGAGTATTTCCTAATATTCTAAAATTTTCATCATATCTACCTCATTTAATCCATTAATTTGGTTGTCATGGCTGAAATAACTGTAGCGTTGAGCAAGATTCATTTTGCAATGTTTGGTCTTATGCTTCTTATGATCGATCTCGAAAGCGAATGCATCTATGCATTTTCCTTGTTTGCACTAGTGTTATTGTCTACCCTCATTCCTTCTCACTCATACAAGTAAGCCCACTGGTTGTTTAAAGATTATAGACACTTGTTTTATATGGTCAATAAATTCCAATGTTGCCTAATCTCTCAAAATGTTCTATGGACGCATTAAATTTAGTGATGCTTTCCTCACATGACACATAGAAGCAAGTTCCTATATTTATAAAAACATGGGAAAACAACCCCACTCTTAGGAAATTTTTGAATATAGTATGTTTGTAGACCTAAGACTCTCCTTAGACCGAAATATACCCATCTATCATAGCCCCATGTTGTGGTTTCCTTCAAGACCACCATGGGTGACATGCAACACTGGAGAAATTTCATTGCAAGTTCAAGTACTTTAACCCAACTATGCCTAACATCCTATGTGCCTTAATAGTTTTATATTTATACTCTTGTGGAATTAAATTGTTCATGACAAAAAACAAAATAGATCTTCATACACTAATAATCTTGTTCTCGTTCAATTCTTATCAACATTACATTCAAAATTAATGATGGTGTAAGAACTTAAAAATAACACATATGGGGGTGGGTGGAATACTCAAACACTTATTCCATATTTTCAATTACTTCAAGAATCCAAGAATTATAGTACAATAATTGTTACAATGATCAGGACAATTGCCTAGCTTATGCTAATGAACTCATCCAACAAAGTTAAAAAAATGGTCGTGCAACTATCGAATGACCTATACCTGTGACCTACCAAGAAACCCTAACAAAATTTTCCCTAAGAGAACCCCAACTCGGTTTTCCCAAATGTTACAGGTTCATTAGGCAAGCCTCACCTTCATCCTGCACTTTCTTCTCATGTTACCTATCTTGTGTGACTTACATTCTTGGCTGTTTGACTTAAGTCCTCTTTGGTTTTTCATTGAATTCTTCCTTGATTGAGTTTATGCCTTGTCCACATGTAGAGCTTTCCTAGTTATAGCCTCTCTTTCCTAATAGTTTGTGTGTGGGTTGACGCCCCTTCATGCATTTGGTTGACCTTTCATAATGTTTGCAAGCCCCTTGGTTAGGAAGGTCACACCCATGAGTCGACCCCTATTCTACCTTAATGTAGTGTGCGTGGGTGTGCCCATCATGACACCACTACATTTTTCTCACCGTGACATCCAGGAACTATGCCTTGGTGTAGACATGCCTAAGGTGCATGCCTCTCAACACGTGTACGCTACACTTTTTCACCGTGTGGACCTAGGCACCTTGTCTCCATCTCAGTGTGATCTTTGTGCTAGGTGCTTTCATGTCACGCACTCCAAGTTATGCCCAAATTTGGTTCCTTCACCCACACGTTGTAACAACAACCTCACCCATGTTCCCTGATCGTTTCTCCCACATTTCTTGTTTGGATCTTCCATCACGCATTCACTATCTCATCAGTTTATTGTGCACACAGATCACCGGAGGACCCCACCTGCATGTCAGTGCAACTAGGGTGCACACCTTCATGTCATGCACGTGATGGCCTCACAGGTCTACTTTGCTCCCTTACCTCGGTTTTTCACCACTCCAAGTGGAAATGGGCCATTATGGCCCGTCATGGGTTACCATTTGGCCTTGGTCCCAACTTTGGGCCCTAATGTCCTCCCCCACATTAAAACGGTTGTCATCCCTAACAACAAATCCGCAACAGCCTTATTTTTCAAGTTATCCATCTTTGTCACAACAATGAGATAGTTTCGTCTATGACCTCCTCCATGTCCATGACCATATCACAACCTTGTAAGAACAACATGTGCTGATTGGGTAGCTAAAATGTTAGTGGTATCTCCCCCACAAGAACACATGCATCCTAACATCATTGTAAGTATAGTCACATCATGGTATCATACAATGACCCATTTTTTTTTCCACAATGTTATGCTCATCACATCAAATGAGTATCGTTTCCCTAAGACGGTGACAATGAGCCCATTTTCACTCTATGTTTAGAAATATGGTGGGGAGGGGAGGGGTGATGACCTTCCATTCCCATCTTCATCTCATTCCAATATTTCAATCCATGTGTAGACATCCTCCTCTTCTAAATTTTTTACTTAATCCTCGTAGTATTCCTTCTGTCGATTCTTAGTTTCTTCTATGACCTTACATTATGTCGTGAAGTATTCCATTTCCTCTAGTCTCTCTATCTAATTTCGTTCACTATTTAACAATGTTTGTATTTGTTATGTGTTAAAATTGAAATCTAGGGCCAAACTCGATGTGGGTCATATTATTTATGGTAGCCGATATTTTTATTGGATCCCTCTAATTGAGAGGTGTAGGATTGATCTAAAGATCATCCGATTCCGATAAGTATTTATGAAGTTATGAATTTATTTATGTTATTGACAAATTGTTAAGTCAGCCAGCATCTTATGTAGGCTCAGAAGCCCAACAGTCATGTCTATTCAACCTCTACATTTTAGCATAAATAAAAGAGGACTTCAAGTCATTTCTACACATACTTGGATCTCTCCCTTTCTCTGCTTGTCTTTGGGTTTTAGTAGGAGGAGAGATCGTAAGGAAACGCTGGAACTTCCAGAAAAGCCGGAACTACCAGAAAAGTTGGAATAGCCAAAAAAGTCAGAAAAGCTGGAACTGTAGGAATGGTAGGAAAAGCTGGAACTGTCAGAATTGCCTGAAAATCCGGAACTGCTGAAAAAGCCGGAAAAGCCAGAATAGTCAGAAAATCTAGAAAAGCTGGAACTGTTGAAAAATCTGGAGAAGCTAGAACTGCCAGAAAAGTTAGAACTGTTGGAAAAGCTAGAATTGCTAGAAAATATGTAATAGCGGGAACTGCGAGAAAAACCAGAAAATCCGGAAAAGCCAGAAAAGCCAGAAACGCCGGAACTGTCGGAACTGCCAGAAAAGCCGGAATTGCCGGAAAAGCAGGAATAGCCGGAATAGGTGGAAAATAAAAAAACCTAGAACTTCCGGAAAAGCCAGAAAAGCTGAAATTGCTAGAAAAGCTGGAACTACTGAAAAAGTCGGAAAAGCCAGAAACACAGGAATATACAGGAAAAGCTAGAAAAGCCAGAAAAGCTAGAAAAGCCAGAACTGCCAGAAAAGCCAGAACTGCCAGAAAAGCTAGACTGGTGGAAAAGCCGGAAACACTGGAAAAGCCAGAAAAGCTAGAAAAGCTGGAAAAGATGGAAATGTCGGAACTGTTAGAACTGCTAGAAAAGCCAGAATAGCTAGAGCATTTGTCTTCAAGGAAGGCAGCATGATGTAGGAGATCATGGGCAGCATAATAAGCAGCGTGATGATGTGAGCATGGGCAACATAATGATCCATGATAATATGAGCATGGGCAACATAATGATGAATGAGATCATGAGCATGGGTAGTTTGATGATGAATAAGACCATGGAAGATGCAGCATGATGAGCAACATGAAGATGATAGCAACTCAGTCATCAAGGTTCAACACATGTGACAGTACAGCAAGGTGTCACACAGTAATGTGCAACAAATAGACGAGATGCAGCACTATGATAGGTGAACGTCACCTTAGAGAATCAGTTGAAGCAATATGTCTTCATTATCTCATGTTGATCTCAAAAATCAAAGTGATTGACTTCTATTGTAAATGTATTATCTCTCTCACTTTCTCTGTAGAAATTTTAAGAACATAAACGAAGAATTTATCAAGGGTTTCCCCACATTGTGGGGTTTGTCCTTGGCTAGCGCCACATCTTGTGTCCTCTTGTCTTGGCTTGTCTTCTACAATTTATATTTTTATTTTATCTGCAGTTTAATTTATGCTGATGTGATTGCTAATGTGGAAAAGAAATTGAAATAAATTTCTCTAGCATAGAACATACCTAAAACTAACATGGTTTCAGAGCTAAGGTGAAGACAATGCCCAAGCAAGAGTGAAAGAGCAATCACCAAACAAGACAAAATGATCAATGGGTTCCACATCTCTCTTCTATGTTCACAAAGGGTGAAGTCAACGCAGAACATATTATCAGAATGGCATATTGAAAGTTTCTGATGGCCCATCTAAAGATCACTTCATTGGGAAGTTCAGATCTAAGGGTGGAAGGAAAGGCAGATGCCTTGGTTGCAATAAGTTCGGCCATTATGCAAAGGATTATCTGAAGGTAATGCAGGTCATCAAGGAAATGGTCGACTCTTCAAAGAAAGCAAGGAACCTTGAATCACTTTTATGTACCTGATCGCAAGAAGAACCTGGTGTCCATTTCAGAAATAAAAGTTTAATGTTTCAGCGTGGCACTCATCGATGGAAAGGTACGTGTTTGAAAATATATTTTTCAAAGATGTTTTAGAGTTCAAGGTTGTATCAAGTCCACTGGGGACCATGTCCATTGACTCAGCGCCAAAGGTTTGTGAGTCAGATGGTGACCGGGATGCTTGAATTAAAAAAGAGCATGAAGGTACATATCTGAGATGTACCAAAGGAAAATATTACAAGGGGATCGTTCCCCTCATGTAGTAGGTCCACAGGTTTGGAATAACCTATGGATTTTGAGATTCATGAATGGGAATCTCATGTATATAGGTGGAAGAAAGCCCTCTATGGCTTAATGTAAAACACCTCGGGCATAGTATGAGAGGATTGATAGCTGTTTGATGAAGCTGAGATTCACTAGGAGTGAAACCGATCCAAACCATTACTCGAAGGTTGTGGATGATAGACCTCTCATACTGGCACCTCATAAGGATGACCTATTTTTGAGCAGACCCTCTCATTTGCATAAGTAAGAGGGAGTTGGATTCCAGATCTGGAATGGTGAACTGCAAGCCTGTGGCTACCTCGAGGATCTTAACTTTCAGAAGTTATATGGTAGTGATGTCGAACCAGATTTAGGAAATGCCTTTAAATCTCATAAACTCATTTGCATTGATGTTCTTCGTGAACTTTCATCTGGACATATGTTTTGCAGTTAGCATGGTGAGCTCATATTTGGTTGAACCTAACTAGATTGGTGCCAAAAATGTTTTGAGATGTCTTCGGGCACAATCTCTCATGGATTGAGATACACTGCCAGAAATATGAAACTACATGATTATTCGAATGTTAATTGGGCAGGCAGTGTGGAGGATCACTAGAGCACTTCTTAGTGTTGTTTCTCTTTGGATTCTTCTTTGATATCATGGATGAGTAGGAAGTAGAAGTCAATTGTTATAAGCACCGCTAAGACCAGATACATATCTACGAGTATGATCTCGTATGAAGTTGCCTGATTGTGGAAACTCTTTACTGAGTACACATGATGAATACCACTGTGATTCTCTGTGACAATGAGAGGTGGGATTCGATTATTAAGGAATCCCGTATTCGACGATTGCTCCAGCAGATGGACATCAGGTCGCTACATTTTGTCTAAGCCCTGGGAGAAGATCAAATCTGTGATTTTCCTAAACGACTTGGAGTCATCAAGAGACCCTTGTACAAAGGTCCTGCATGTTGTATACATTGAGCTCTAGGAGCTCTCAGGGCTTGCGGTTCTTACTGGAGCAACATATGACCACAGGGTGACTCACCCTCCCCTAGTGGTGCACACTGGGACAGGATGATTTGCTCTCCTCTGGATAGGATGAATCGCTATCCTGTGGACAAGATGATTCGCTCTCTTATTGGACAAGATGATTCGCTCTCTTGTGGGTAAAGATTATTCGCTCTCCTATGGACAGGATGATTCGCTCTCCTATGAACAAGATGATTCGCTCTCTTGTGGGACAAGATGATTCACTCTCTTATGGGATAAGATGATTCAATCTCATGTAGGACAGGATGATTCGCTCTACTGTGTAGCAAGATGATTAATTCTCTTGTGAGGTCTGGATGATGTGTTCTCCGTGATGATTGTGTAGCAGGATGATAAATTCTCTCGTGAGGTCTAGATGATGTGTTCTCCATGACGATTGTGTAGCAGGACAATTAGTTCTCTTGTGAGGTCTGGATGATGTGTTCTCCATGACGATTGTGTAGTAGGATGATTAATTCTCCTGTGAGGTCTGGATGATTTGTTCTCCATGACGATTGTGTAGCAGGATGATTATTTCTCTTGCGAGGTCTGAATGATGTGTTCTCCATGACGTTTGTGTAGCAGAATGATTAGTGCTCGTTTGAGGCTTGGATGATGTGTTCTCCATGGCGATTGTGTAGCAGGATGATTAGTTCTCATGTGAGGCCTGGATGATATGTTCTCCATGGCAATTGTGTAGTAGGATGGTTAGTTCTCCTATGAGGATAGGATTGATTAAGTTTTCCTGTCGAGGCATCCTACCCATGCAGTCTGGGACTCATGGGAAGTACCTCTCATCTGATCAATGAGCAAAGAAATGAGGATAGGGACCATAGTAGTACCGATGGACGCATCGTTGTATCTACCATACTCTCTATGCTAGGATGACCTTCATTGATCTAGAATCAATGATACTAGTCTTGGACCAGTGGTAGGAGTTGTAACCACTATGACACTGACTTCGGGTTTGTTGAGGACTGGTCTCGAACCAGTGGTACATACTCTGAGACTATCTTCGAGTCAGTAGAGTACTGGTTTGAAACCAGTGGTAGGTGTTGTACCTACTATGACACTGACTTCAGGTCGGTTGAGGACTAGTCTGGGACCAGTGGTACATACTCTAAGACTGACTTCGAGTCAGTAGAGTACTAGTCTAGGATCAGTGGTAGGAATTGTACCTACTATGACACTGACTTTGGGGTTGTTGTGGACTGGTTTGGGACCAGTGGTGCACACTCTGAGACTAACTTTGGTTCAGTGGAGAATGGTATGACACACTCGATCAATTCTTCTTCGTCATGGTTCAGCAGAGCTAAGTTGAGCACAGGAGAGCTAGCAGAGCTGAGTAGAGATAGCAGAGTTGAGTAGAGCTAAGTAGAGCTTAGCATAGCCAATAGAGCCAACAGAGCAGAGCAGAGCTAGTAGAGCCAATAGAGCTGAGCAGAGCAGAACAGAATAGAGCGAGTAGAGCTAGTGGAGCAGAGCAGAGCCAATAGAGCTAAGCAAAGCTGAGCAAAACAGAGTAGAACTAGCAGAGCTGAGAAGAGCAGAGCAGAGCCAATAGAGCTAAGCAAAGCTGAGCAAAACAGAGTAGAACTAGTAGAGCTGAGAAGAGCAGTCCAGGGCACTGATAACAGAGATAGTACAGTTAAACATATGGATCAGTAGATGGAGCTCTCCCTAGTTGAGAGGGAGTGTTGAAATTTGAAACTAGGGCTGAACTCCACGTGGGTCATATTATTTATGGGAAATGATATTTTTATTGGATCTCTCTCATTGAGAGGTGTAGGATTGATCTAAATATCATCCAATTATGATTAGTATTTATGAAGTTATGAATTTATTTATGTTATGGACAAATTGTTAAGTCGGTCAACAACTTACGTAGGCTCAGAAGACCAACAATCATGTCTATTGGACCTCTACGTTTTAGTATAAATAGAAGAGGAATTCAAGTCATTTCTACACACACTTGGATCTCTTCTTCTCTCTACTTGTCTTTGGGTTTTAGTAGGTGGAGAGATCCTAAGGAAAAGTCGGAAAAGCGAGAAAAGCCGGAAAAGCTAGAAAAGTCAGAAAAGCTGGAACTGTCGGAAAAGCCAGAAAAGTCGAAATTGCCGGAAAAGTAGGAAAAGCTGGAACTGCTGAAAAAGCCAGAACTGCCGGAAAATTCGAAACTGTCGAAAAAACTAAAAAAGCCAGAAATACCGAAAAAGCTGGAAAAGCCAAAAAAAGTTGGAAAAGTCGGAAACACCAGAACTGTCGAAACTACTGGAAAAGCCACAACTGCCAAAAAAGCTGGAATTTTTGGAAAGGACGGAAAAGCCAAAAAAGCTGGAACTGCCAAAAAAACCAGAATAGTCGAAAAATCCAGAAAGGCTGGAACTGTTGGAAAAGCCAAAAAAGCCGAAAAAGTCAGAAATAACAGAACTATTGGAACTGCCGAGAAAGCCGAAACTGCCGGAAAAATCGGAACTTCCGGGAAAGCCAGAATAGCTAGAAAATTCAAAAAAGCTGGAACTATCGGAAAGGCTGGAAAAGCCAAAAAAGTTGGAACTGCTAGAAAAACTGGAAAAGCCGAAATTGCTGGAAAAGTTGGAATTGCCGGAAAAGCCAGAACTATCGGAGAAGCCGAAAATACAGGAAAAGCAAGAAAAGCTAGGAAAGCTAGGAAAACTAGAAAAGTCGGAACTGCCAAACCTGTCGCAAAAGTCGGTCTAATGGAAAATATGGAAATGCAAGAAAAGTCAGAAATACCGGAAAAGCCAAAAAATCCAGAAAAGTTGGAAATGTTGCAACTGTAGGAATTGTCAGAAAAGTCGAAACTGCTGGAAAAGCCGGAACTACCGGGAACTACCGAAACAGTCAGAGCATTTGTCTCCAATGTAAGGCAACATGATGTATGGGATCATGGGCAGCATAATAAGCAGCATGATGATATGAGCATGGGCAACATAATGATGCATGATGATATTAGCATGGGTAGCATAATGATGCATGATGATATGAGCATGGGAAACATAATGGTAAATGAGATCATGAACATGGGCAGCTTGATGATGAATAAGACCATGGAAGATGCAGCATGATGAGCAACATGAAGATGAGAGCAGCTCAGCCATCAAGGTTTAACACATGTGACAGTACAACAAGGTGTCACATGGTAATGTGCAGCAAATAGATGAGATGCAGCACTATGATAGGTGAATGAGTCACCTTAGAGAATCAGTTGAAGCAATATGTCTTCAACTGATCTCATGCCAATATCAAAAGTCAATGTGATTGACTTCTATTGTAAATGTACTATCTCTCTCACTTTCTCTGTTGAACTTTGAAAAACATAAAAGAAGAATTGATCGAGGGTTTCCCCACATTGTGGGGTTTGTCCCTGGCTAGTGCCACATCTTGTGTCCTCTTGTCTTGGCTTTTCTTCTGCGATTTATATTTGTGTTCTATGTACAGTTTACTTTACGTTGATGTGATTGCTAACGTGGAAAAGAAATTGAAATAAATAGCTCTAGCATAGAACATACCTAAAACTAACATTATGCCTATCCCATGCGTGTTGACTCCATTCGGTTCAACCACTCATTGACTTATTTGTTTCGTTGATCCTTCTCCATACTCATTGTTGTTAACTTATATTTTCCCTTCATGGCCCCAACAGTCGAAATACTCATTGGTTCTTCCCTTCCATCATATATGAACAACCCATTTAAATTCAGTATGGTTGATGCTTCATATTGTTTCAGGAATATTCCCAAAACTGCTTCATAATTATCCAAATGAACAAACGTGAAAACAACTTTACCTTGCCACTCATCGATTCTAACTTGCATATTTTCTGCAATTCCAATAGCTTAGTGAGGTGGTGAGTTCATTGATTTAAGACATGCTTGATTTTACATGATATTTATTGTAACCCTCATCATTTCCTCTTCTCACATGAAGTTGTGGGTCACTCCACTATCCATCATGGTGATTAGCATGCCTTTGCCAACTTTCTTATCAACATATTCCAACTTGGGCCTTTCAAGATCATGCTTTGGGATGGCCTCTTCCACTAGAACAATGCCCAAAATTTGTATCACACCAACTAATGTTTAATTTTCTTATGCCTTCTTCCTTTCACCTACCTATGTAATGAATTTCACCCCAGTCTCAAAGGAAAACTCTTGGAAACATGGTCCCCTTCACACAACTAACACTTTAGTGGTTTCTTTCCTTTCATTTTTCCGCTTGCATTTGCTTCATCTTCCTTCAAATTTTATCATTTGCTTTATCTAGTTTCTTCTTATTATCTTCCATCCTTTCTTCATGATGTTAAATCAATATATCAACAATAATGAATGCCTCTTCAAGGGTGTTGATCTTTTATTATTTTACCTCATTATAGGCCCAAATTTCAACCCAATAATGAAGTTGAAAACGTTGTCTTTCTATGTTATGTTGGGTAACTCCAACATCACAGTTGCATATTCACGCTAATAAGCCTATAGACATTTATTTTTCTTCATATACTTTATCTTTATATGTGCATCCCACATTTCATCCTATGGGCTAAAGTGAGCTAATCACACTTCTTTCATTTCTTCACAAGTTGTGACTTCCTTAGCATCACCATGGGAAATTTGATCCATTCTTATCTGCCACCACATCTTCGCACCCTTTATTAGGAAATGCCCAAAAAAATTCACCTTCATTTCTTCAGAGGCAAGCTCCAATCATTCGAGGTATTTCTCAATGTCCCACAAAATGTTTCCAAGAATCTTGGAATTCCTCATACTATCATATGAATCTAACTCCTTTATTTTCAAGTTGGAAATTTGACCAATCGAACCCTATCCAACTTCCTTTTTAAAGATCGTAACTCATTTAGAGCTTCGAAAATACTCTTTTATAGTTCAACAATATGTTCAATACCTTGAGCTCTCCCAACTTCAAATTCCTTGATTTCATTCATTGTTTGATCATACTTCAATTAAAGATAGTGATACCTAACCTTGAGTTCTTCATGATTTTCTTATTTTTCAATGATCTTGTCCTTGAGTTCGATGTTTTCTATCTTCAGTTAGCCCTCAAGTTCAACCTACTTTGTTTTCATTTCATTTATTCGATCCAATTCCTTATTCAACAAAACTCGATAGTCATATCAGACTCACCTCTCACTTGAGGTTCTTCTCCAAGGCTTGTCACGAGTCAACTTGGTAGCCGAGTTGTAACCATAAACCACCAACTCTTAACTTCGTCACACTTCGTTCAACTTGGCTCTGACCTTGGCTTGTCCTTACCCCTACCAAACTAGACTCCACACTTTAGGATTCATTCAAATTCTACCCTACTTCAACAAGGCTATGATACCATATATCATGTTCGCTCATTATGGTTTTCATCAAGACCATTGTGGGACGTTATAACACCCTCCTCCCACATTTACCCAAGTTAACTGGTCCATTGGGGTAAACATGTGACAAGAGGCTACTACGATCTTATTCAAAGCATGATTTAGAGTTAAGGAAGTGGAACTCACACAACACAACTAATATGACCTTGCGCACATGTCACAGAATCTACAGGAGCTAACCAAGCCTTCCATGTGATCAATCTGATGAGCTCCAATATTGTAGCAATACTATTGCAACTCTTAGGGCTAACAATTTTACTTCATCGACCCGGGGTTCATACAAACTTGGGGGTGATTGTATTTTATACACAGTATATGCAATCGTATACTCCTGTCACATTTCGATTTGGGTGATAGACCACTAGGGTTTTTAAAACTAGTCTTCTATTGACTGGAAGGAGTCTAACTATTAATAACAAATGGAAAACTATCTGTGATGCAGAAAGGAAATGTTGTCTATTCTAGGAAATGAAAATGTTGAATGGGAAAGTAATGCGAAGTGATATGAAATTATATAGCCAATAATTTACACATTATTTGAAAAAGATACCTAATTTGACCTTGCATTCTAAAATATAGTTATTTATACAAATAAAGCATGGAAATTAACCTCAAACTACTCTCATTGTTGTATGCATGTAATAACTAGAAATTGCAAAAAATACTTTTTTTTTTCAATTTTATAAATCTAAATTCTGAGTGAACCAATCTAATATTGTGGAGGGGAGAAAGGCATGGGGAAATAGGTCCATAATAATTTTGAGGGTATGGAAGCCAAGTGGAGGCCTAACCTAAGCTTATATGATTGTTTCTACTTAATTCAGGCTTAAAACAGGCTGCTACAGGGTTTCCTGTAGTACTCCAAGATGTCCTTGTTTTTACAATAGGATGTCTTGGTTTACTATAGGAAACAAGTTGAAAGGTATAGGAGGGTAGGAGAGGTGGAATAAAGTGTGGGAAATGTGTCTGATGTTGGGATAAGGCATAGAGGAGTTGTATACTTCCCAAGGCTCAGCGCAACACTTCAAGAGGTTGGACCTCCTCGAGGGAGATGTGCACTTTTCTATAAAATAGAAATTCAGATTAGGGGTTGGTAGACTCAGGTAGTGTGGGTGAAGACAACTTGGATGAGGCTGGTGAAATGAGTTTTCCCTGTAAATCATAAACTCCTACAATAACATACATTCTTTACTTCATTTATGCATAACTTCATTTACGTATGGAAAAGATGAGTTGGATTTAGGAAAAACAGAGTTATTGATGGCTAATGGCGAAATCTGTGAAATGGAATGCTTTCTAAACTACAAAAAATTCAAACACCAAAATGACAATTGTAGGTTCCTCTATGGAATTATAAAAAGTAATCTACTCAGTCAAGAACCCTAACCATGCAATTCTCTAAAGAGACAAATCTATTTTTTGGGCTGTGAGAGTGGGCCCCTAAAACCATGATCCCATGAGGGAGATGAGGAAGAGGGCACTATCAGAAATTTTTCTGAAGTATTCACTTTCACTTTTGTACCATTTATCTACTTTTTCTACTAATTGGAGAAAAACTAAACAATCATTCATGTACTTGCAAATGGGTAAACAGAAATAACTTCAACAACTAACTATGAATGCAATCTAACCATACATATACAAAAAGAAGAGGAACCTTTCCTAACCCAAGATCTTTAGCCCCCTTATTCAACTCAATGCAGGACCAAAGAACCCCTTTCCATTATCACCAAAATGTCGAAAAATAACATGAGAATAATAGTCACAATCTTATGCTCAAAATTACCTCTTGGCTATAATAAAAAGTTGAATCCTAATCAAGCCCTAGGACTTCTTATTTATACAACTAAAGCTACCAACAACTTCCTTAAAATTATGGAGGCTTGGCTCTCAGACTCGAGATTAGCTTGTCTTCAACTATCACAGGCTTGGCTGCCAATGAACTTAGTGGGCTTGGTTGCTTGTGACTTTGAGTTGGTGAGATCTGGTGGAGGAATCTCTGAGCACTTTAGAAGTTAAGGAGCGATATTCAGTCTCCTAAAATCCCTCTTGCTTGTCTACTTCAAGTTCCTACACTTAAATTAGCCAAAAACTTCTCCAAATCTTACAATTAGTTCACATTAGGCCACATGACATAACATATCACCTTTACCCTTCTCACTAAGAAAAATATAATAAAATATGTAAAGAAATGTGAGAAAAATTGATTTTAATAAGTTGGAAGTGGCACTAAGGTCCATATAATTTACGTATTGAGGAGCCTCATCATCAGCCCCCTACGGAAAGGGTGTCTCATATTCTTAGCAACTTAACCTATGTCCATGTCATTCATTTCTCTTCTCACCTCTCTCACATCCGAGGCCTTTTTTGATGTAGTCTCCTCTTGTGAATAAAATCCTGCATGCTTCTCTATTTCCTACCACTGATTTCTCTCATCTTCCTCCTTTATCCCTTATAACATACCCAATAGCAATGGTGGACTGAGTTTCAAACCAATCCAATTGATTTCGAATCTTTGTAGTGCATTATTATACAATGCGGTCCTTTCTAGTGCATCTCTCATTCTTTTAGGGGAATGATACTCCCTTATCCTTCGACTGTATGGTAGGGTGCCCCATCTCCTTTGGAATTCTTGATGGATTTCATCCCCTACCAATCTCAAGATGTCCTCAAAATGAATTACTCCTTTCTCTTATGTAGCTAGGTATCTTGTTGCAAGTTGGAGATCATTGGAGATGATGTTGTGGGTGCTAATGATAGCCATAGAATTGATTTGTTATGCTCTAATGTAAAAGGGATGTTTTTCTTATCTTTCTAACACCTCTTAACTTCTTTAACCTTGACCTCCTCATGACTCATCCATGATGCAAGGGCCATTAGTTGTAAGTCCCCCAACTTTGCATTGAGATCCCACACATTCAATTATGTTAAGGCCAAGTTATGTAAGTAGAATTCAGATATCTTGGCCTTATCCTCTACGGTTCTTTGGTCACATAGCTCAATGAACTTCCTATAGCATTGGAAAGGAATAGTCCCCCATTGTGCTAGTGTCTTTATCTGAAATTTCAACCATTGATCTTCAGGGTACAAGGCATATGCCTTTAGTGGCATCCTTCACTAGAGTGCGTCCATAGAGAGGCTTTCCATAGTGGCTAATTACCTCTCTTTTTACTGTACCTACCTCCTTAGCCATGTGTTTTCGGCTTCTAGTTGAAATTTCATAATTCATTCCCTATCTCTTATCCTACTTAACTCTTTTCCCATATCTAATAGCTTCTCTTCCATATGGACCACTTCCTCTACATTCTTTGATTTAGCAATTTTCATCCAGCAATGTGCCCGTCCTATCTCCTTCTCAAGCTCAAAGAAGAGAGGGATGGAAAATTTCTATGGTATTACTTTAACTCCCCCAATGAATTTGTAATAAGAGCTCATATAGGGTTGTGTGCTAGGTTCCTACAACCCTTTGCATTCTCCCTCTGATGTCTTTGGAGCATCTACCACCTCCTGTACTTTTGTTGTTTCTTCTTGACATTTCCTCTGTCCTTTCTGTCCTTCATGCTGCTTTTTCCTTGTTTCTTGTAGTGTTGACATAGTTTCTTGTAGGATTGTTTGTGTTTCCTTTAGGAGACTTTTTCTTTTCTAAAATGGGTTCAATGGTTATTTGATTTTCTATTATGAAACCAGCTCAAGAAAAAGATAGAAAAGATAGATCAACGCCTTAGAATTCAGCCTCTTCGAGGGGGCAACCTCCTTTACGTTACATAAATGAACAATTCTTGGATGATTCAAATGAAAAAACCTCCTTTCTCTATATGAGAGTCTAAGGAGTCACAATATAACCTAGCCGACCTAACAATAATAATATAAAGCCAGAAAAATAAAAATAGAGGGATTCTATGGGGCACAATAATAACAATATGGGGATAATAGGGACACAAAAATATTAATTAGGGGTACAGCTACAATAGTAATGGGGTAATCACTAGTATTATAGGGACCCAACATGCCCCTCTCCTTCAAAAAAATGTTGTCCTCAACACTTGAGAAGTTTTGGATGCTTCTGTATAAAATTATCATCCTCCCATGTGGAATCTTCAGTGGATAAATTCTTCCACTTGATAAGATACTCTGAAATTGATCGATTTCGTAGCTGTCGAGTTCTTGTTTCTATGACTGCTTCCGGTTCCAATATAATTTTTCCTTCCTCATCAAGTTCTGCCAATATTGATTGAACTGGGAGCTTGTCGCCTATAACCTTCTTTAAACATGAAACATGGAAAATTGGGTGCAATCGAGACGCTGTAGGAAGCTCCAATTTGTATGCCATAGTACCAATCTTTTGCAACACCTTGTATGGACCATAATAATTTGGTGATAATTTATTATCCTTCTTAGCTTGCTTGAGGGACATTTGCTTATATGGTTGTAGCCGTAGGAATACCCAATCACCTACATCAAAACTTCTTTCACTACAATGTTGATCTGCCTGTTGTTTCATTCTATTATGTGCCAACACGAGGTTATCATTTAAGAGTTGGAGGACTTGTTGTTGATGTTCAATGTGATGTTCCACTGCTTGAACCTTAGAATTCTCTCTTAAATATGATGTGATGGATGGTGGCTGATACCCATAAAGTGCCATAAATGGGGTCTTTTTTGTTGCTATATGGAAGGAAGTTTTATACCACCATTTAGCCAGAGGCAACCATTTGACCCATTGTGTCTGCTTATCAGATACAAAGCAACGAAGATATCCTTCCAAGCATTTGTTTACTATCTCAGTTTTCCCATCAGATTGAGGATGATAAGATGAACTATGAGCTAACTGAGTACCAAGACAAGAAAATAATTCTGTCAAAAAATTTCCAGTGAAAATGGGATCTCTGTCACTTACAATAATCTTTGGGTTTCCATGTAGATTTTGAATTGTTTCCATAAATGCAGTAGAAACTGTACTGGCTTTAAATGGATGTGATAATGCAAAAAAGTGTGCATACTTGGTAAGTCTGTCAACTACCACCATGATGACACTCTTTCCCTCAGACTTGGGTAAACCTCTGATAAAATCCATTGAAACCTCCTCCAAATGTTGGCTTGGAATGGATAAGGGTTGTAATAGACCTGGTGTCTTAATTGTTTCAACTTTATTTTGTTGGCAAACCAAACATTCCGCCACAAACTTTTGAATATCTGATTTAAGGCCATCCCAAAAAAATTCCTTCTTAACCCTGTGGTAAGTTTTTAAAAATCCTGAGTGCCCTCCTAAGGGAGAAGTGTGCAACTCCATAAGAATCTTTTGTTTTAGCTGGGAATTCTTACAAAGGTATAAGCGATCTTTGTACCATAACGAATCATTTTTCCAGCTAAATGTACCAGACATACTGGAATCTTGTTACAAATTTCGAATAAGTGCCCACACTTCTTCGTCATTCTTCCATTCCTCCCTTGCTTCGATTAACCAATCTGGTTAGATAATAGAAATGGCTCACAACAATGCTTCCACATCCTCATCCTTTCTTGAGAGTGCATCTGCCACCACATTTTTCTTCCCTTTTTTGTAGATGATTTCAAAGTCATAACCCAACATCTTTGTGACCCACTTTTGTTGCTCTTCAGAGGATAATCTTTGTTCTAAAAAGTATTTAAGGCTATCATGATCCGTTTTTACCTTCAAGTGTCTTCCCATTAGGTAGGGTCACCATTTGTTAAGTGCATGGAGTATTGCCAACATTTCCTTCTCATAAATAGCTTTGTGTAAAAACTTTCCCTTGATTGGACGACTTTCAAAAGCAATGGGTCTTTCATCTTGCATTAAAACAGCACCAATTCCATTTCCTGAAGCATCACATTCTATAATAAAGGTTTTTGTGAAGTCTGGTGTAGCTAAGACTGGTGCTTGGCACATTTCCTCTTTAAGATGTTCGAATGACTTTGTTGCTTCTGGAGTCCATGAAAATGCATCTTTCTTCAATAATGTTGTTAGAGGTGTTGTTATTCTCCCATAATTCTTATCAAACTTGCGATAATACCCTGTCAACCCGAGAAATCCTCGCAGATGCTTTATGGATGTGGAAATTTTCCATTCCTTAATGGCTTTAATTTTGCTAGGGTCTACCTTAACTCCTTCATGAGATACAATATGACCCAGATATTCCACCTCTTGTACTCCAAAGAAACATTTGGATCTTTCTGCATATAATTGTTTCTCCTCCAATAGTTGTAGCACCCTGTCAACATGTTCAACATGATCCTTCCAAGACTTGCTGTAGATTAGTATATCATCAAAAAATACTAAAACAAATTTTCTAAGGAATGGTTTAAAAATTGAATTCATCAAACCTTGAAATGTTGAAGGTGCATTGGTAAGGCCAAAAGGCATGACCAAAAATTCATAATGATCCTCATGAGTTCTAAATGTTGTTTTCGGAATGTCTTCAATCTTCATTATGATTTGATAATATCTTGAATGAAGATCCAACTTGGTGAAGTAAATTGATCCATGCAATTCATCCAGTAATTCATCAATGACAGGAATGGGAAACTTATCTTTAATAGTGAGCTTGTTGAGCTCCCTATAATCCGGACACATGCACCATGATCCATCCTTCTTGTGCACCAATACGACTAGAGCAGAGAAAGAACTTTGACTTGGTTGAATTATACCAGCCTCTAGCATTTCTGCAACCATACATTCAATTTCACTCTTTTGGGCATAGGGATATCTGTACGGCCTGATGTTTGGAGGAACACTTCCTGGAATTAGATGAATAGCATGATCATGATCACGAATAGGTGGGAGACCTTTGGGAGTCTCAAATACCTTGGAATGATTTTCCAAGACTTTTTGGAGATCTGGAGAAATAGATGATTCCATTGTGGACACATCTAGTGAACATAATTGTGCAATTACACCTCTTTGTTCCTTTTTTAGAAGCTTTGTCATACCATTAGAGCTGATTATCTTTCCCGATTTCCCTGCAATACCCCTTAATTCAACTTCCTTTCCTTCCACAGAAAATTTCATGAAAATTTCTTGAAAATTAAAAGCTATTGTACCCAAGGATTGTAGCCATTGGACTCCTAGTACAACATCAACACCTCCCATTGGAATGGAAAGCATTGGGCTACTTAATACATATTCTCCCATGGATAGCTTGATATTATGGCACTTTCCCGAGCAATTTATTGTTCCTCCATTTGCAACCATCACTTGAAACTCTGGTGCTGGATATAAGAAGCAATTCAATTCTCTTGCTACCTTACAATGAATAAAATTGTGGGTACTTCTTGAATCAATCAAAACTATTACCTTTTTCTTCTTGATTTGTCCTTCTATCTTGATGGTTTGAGGAGTGGTAATTCCCGCCAATGCATTACAAGATATGGTTGGATTCATTTCTTCTTTATCTAGGCTTTGATCCTAGAGTATATCCTCTTCTTTTGACCTTTCTTGCTCCTTTTCTTCTTCCTCTTCACAATCTATGTAGAATAATTTCTTCTCGGCACACTTATGACCTTTAGTGTATTTGCTGTCACAACTATAACAAAGCCCTTTTGCTCTTTTTTCTTCCAATTTTTGTGGTGTCAACCTTATAGGTTGTGGAAGACTAGTGGCGACAACATTTCCGTCTTTATAGTTGTGAGTGGTATGCTTCCTGGTTACCATAATTTGCTTTCCATTTTTCTTGCTAACCTGAATGCCTTCTCTAATGAATCAGGTTCCCAAAGGCGAACATCATGTTGGATATTATCCTTTAAAGACCCTATGAACACATCAATCCTATGCTCCTCTAAAATATCTTTTACCCTTATGTTCAATTTTTGGAACTCCTCAATGTGCTCCATTATTTAACCCTTTTGTTTCAGACTTATCAACTGGCTAAAATAAGTGTTGCTTTTTGTATCTTCATAATGTGCTATCAATTCTTCCGTAAAAATTACCCAAGTGATAAATTTTTTACAAGAGCAAAGCCATTGATACCATACAAAATGATTTGGTTCCAAATATAAAGTTGCCATACGTACCTTTTTTGTGTTTTTCACATTATTGAGATTGAAAAATTGCTCCATCTGTAATATCCATGTTGCGGGATCCTTGCCATCAAACTTCCTCATATCGATTTTTGGAATATGGTGGGTCTTTGATCCAACATTAGAGTCTATGGAATCATGACTAACATTTCTTTTGTTCTCGTCATGAGTTTCATTTACTACCCTTTCACCATTAGTGATCCTTTCTTGTAGCAACTTATTCACATTTATCTTCAATTCTTCCATGCCTGTCTTAAAATCTATCTTCAAATCATCCATCCTAGCTTCCACGTCATTCATATTAGCTTCTACACCTTTCTTTAAACAATCCATATTAGCTTCTACGCCTTTCTTTAAACCATCCATCTTAGATTATGTTCCTTTTTGTGCAAGGGACAATTGTTGCACTTGGTCTTGTAATTTTGATATATCATGTTGCATTTCTTCCTCTTCTTCATGAGTCATACTAGAGCTTTTAGGTTCCTTACTAGGTGTTTGCATTTTCTTTCCTCAGGGCATCAATTACCAATAATAATGCTCTACTATTCCCTTTGAATTCCTTCAAAATAAATTTTCAAACCAGGCTTAAGCAAAAATTTAAGAAAATCTACACACCTTTTTTCACTTTGTAGGAGCTCGATATTGCCTCTGATGTATCTTTGTACTTTCCAATCATATAGATTTGAATTTGTGATCTGTAGTAGCCCTCTATGTCCTCTTTCCAATGCCACAAGTCTGACCCAAATTGGATTCTCCAAGGAAGAGTTATGCGAAATGTCCCACAGTGACTTGATTATAGACTAGTTCAGTAGAGCGAACTTGTACGACGTGCCACAAGTCACTGTTTCGACCTTTGGAACTGAAAAATGCATACAAGAAACTATAGTCTATCTTCTTTTTGTACCTTCTTATGAAATTTCAATCCGATCCCTAGAGAGAAAGTTATGATGCTTTTCCCCAGGTCACCTGTTTGGAATGTAATTCAGGGGTCTGCAAAAAGACCATATCTCCGAAAATATAGTGCGAACAGCTCTGAAATTTGGACCCAAGGTTCAGTGCGATTTATTCTCAAACGGGTTTTTTTTTGCAACTTCTGAAACATCGCAGAAAAAAAGTTATAGTGAAAATGCCACGATGACCAGTTTGGAGCAGCGAAACCCTAGAATCCAAAGCTCTGATACCAAATGTTATGAAACCAGCTCAAGAAAAAGATAGAAAAGATAGATCAATGCCTTAGAATTCAGCCTCTTCGAGGGGGAAACCTCCTTTACATTACATAAATGAACAATTCGTGGATGATTCAAATGACAAAACCTCCTTTCTATATATAGGAGTCTAAGGAGTCACAATATAACCCAGTCGACCTAACAATAATAATATAAAGCCACAAAAATAACAATAGAGGGATTCTATGGGGCACAGTAATAACAATATGGGGATAAAAGAGGCACAACAATATTAATAAGGGGTACAACTACAATATTAATGGGGTAATCACTATTATTATAGGGACCCAACATTTTCTTTGTTGATTTTGACCTCGTGACAGACCTCCTAACATAGGTGATTGGCGACTTTGGGGAAGCCCATTTTGATGTGCCCTCTTCATGTTTCATTTCTTAGGAGGCTGGTTTTTATTCCTCTTTTGTTGAGTCCTAAACAATTATAGGGGCCTTGGTGGGTGTTTGTGGTTTCCCTTGTTTGATGCTAGTGCTCCTCCTTGTTTTGAAATATAGGGGAGTCTGCCTCTGCCATTTTAATGTTGACTTTATGGGTGTGCTTAGGGCAGTCATGGCAGCAACTACCTCCCTCTCTATGGGTTTAGGAGACACTCTTGGAGATTCCTCCCTTTCCTTGCTATGTTTTTCATGGCTTGCCTCATCCTTCAATTCTTCTTCCACACTATTCTCTTCTCCTTTTTCTTCTTCAGGTTCTTCCTCTTTTTCTTCAGGTTCTTCCTTTTCTTCTTTAGGTTCTTCATGTTCTTCCTCAGGTTCTTAATCCTCCTCCTCATTTTCTTCTTCTTCATCCTCACCACTTAGAGGTTGGGTCCCTCTCATATTCGACGGCTTCAACTACATCCTCCCTATCGATGTCCCTAAATGTGGATCATAGAATTGGGACACTTAACTAGATCAAGGCGTATTCTAGTATGACCTTGATGAGTCCATGATGTGCCAACTGTTGATGTTTTCCTTCTTGTACCTTTAGGCTCTTGTATATTATCGAATTCAATAAGATGTAGGGTACACTATGTCTTTTGTCAAGGGGTAACTCCTCTCCAATTGTAGCTCATGGAGGAATCTAAATTGGTAACCATAGATTATAATGAGCCTTCCTTCATAAGTAATATATTTGAGAATGTCATAACTTACTTCATCCCACAGGTAGGGAAGGATCTCCCTTCTAATCCCATTTTTTTCCTCAATTGGGCCTTCATCTCTCAAGAAAAAGTTCTTCTTAGCAAAAGTGTTACTATCTTTACCCTCCTTTCTCCATTGCATGCCTAGAGGAAGCATAGTGATTTTGTTAATGATTTCAGGGGTAATTATTATTGATAATCCTCTTACCACAAAAGTAGCACTGATTCTAGCCTAAGGGGTGAGTGACATGGAAAATTCTCGACCTACATCATCATCATATCCTGATATAAAAATTAACTCGACCACCTTTTTGACTCATAATCTTTGATGTGATCTTGCCACATGGCCTACTAACTAGGAGTTTACTTTTTGTTTTCAAGTTGAGGGTGGCCAAGTTAACTGGCCACCTCTAGCTTATAAAATAAACTTTTTCATATTCCTACACTTTTATCATATTCATACATAGGAAAAAGTGTGGATGAGGTTCCATACATGTGCCTTCCTTTGCTTTGTTGATACATGCTGGAGGGTGGCTCTACTATGCCTCTTCTTGTTTATTTACATGTTTTTCCTTGGCTCTTGTTTTGTTGATTTCACCCAGTTGATATATTTGTTTTCTTTATTGTGGTGTGTAGGTGCTTGGCCTCTTCTATCATTGCTAATCTCTGGATAGGTGGCATAGTTCCTGCAGGGGTTCTTAAACTATTTTTATGCATGGATGCTGAAGGAGGAGGCATGGAGAACTGTTGTTGTCATAAAATAGGCTAGTATAAGGTTACTTGTAATACTACCTGAAATCATCTAGCTGCCTCTCTCATCATTTTTTATTTTATTTTTTCACTTAGAGGAGGGATGGTTGGTGACGAAGGATTGTAGGAGATGGAGTGGTAGGTGAGTTAGGCCAATGATGGCAAGACCCTTTGACTCTCTATTTCACCTGTTTTTTTTATCAGTCCTGACTTCTTTCCTGCATTTTTTTGGACATCCTCTAATACTATAGGAAACTCTATAGAAGTAAGAAAACTGCATAAAAACAGATTTTTGATGCTTGGAAGTGAGGATGGATGATGGAGACATGGTAGGTATGGAGGATATGAAGTGAATGGAGGAAGAATGGGTGTCGTTCTTGGATTTCTTTCCCTTTAACTATGATTCCTTTGTTGGCTTTGAAAAACTATAAAAATCATAGAATTTTATTAGTGGGCAGGTTTGAGGTCCCTACCATAGCATTTTCTTTTTTCTCTTTTTTCCCTCTTCTATTTGAAAGACACATAGGTCACCTATTAGGATGTTTTCAACCTGTTTTCCTTCCCTAGGAACCTCAAGGGAGGTTTTCACCCACGGATATTTTATTTTCCTTTTTTCACTATTGGGTTGCCTCAAGGAGATTTTCAACCCAAAATTTGGCCCCAGCCACATCATGGAGGTTTTCACCTAGGTCCCTTATTGTGTTTTTTTCTATTTGTTTTCATTTTTTTTTCAAAAATAAAACAGTCTTCAAGATTTCGGTGAGTTGGAAGCTGAGACACTTCCATCACATTCACTTCCTTATTGATAATACTGATAAACTCTTCCTTTTATAGAGGTTTTTTGTAGGCTTTCAATATATATCCATTGAAATGCAAGGGGAACCTTATTCATAAATGGTTCTGATATGAATAACCCCATTGTCATGGCACTTTTCTATCACATATGGGACCAACCATCTGCTAAAAAATTTTCCTTTTAAGTCCTTGAACCTAGAGTCATATAGCATATCCCAATCCCTCTTGAAAACATTTTCCTTTGATATTTTTGTCTTGCCAAACCTTTCTTTGTACATGATTCACCTGTGTGTGTAGGAGGGTCTGCATTTTGAATTCATCTAAACCATTGAGTAGGAGTAGCCTCTCTTGCTATGCCCTTGTAGCATCCAAATCCAACTGTGCTACCATTCACAAAGTGTTGTACTCAAACTCAATGTAGAGTAGAGCCTTCTTCCCATAGACCATATCATAAGGGGTGAAGCTAGTGGTTGTCTTCCAAGTTGTATTATACGACCAAGTGACCTCCACAAGTTTATCAGGCCAGTATTTCCTACTTCTACTCACAACCTTTGTGAGAATGTTTTCCAATTCTCTGTGGTAACTTCCACTTGTCCATTGGCCTGAGGATGGTAAGAAGTTGACTTCCTCTGCTTGATCTTAATGTGACTCAATATATTCTCAATTAGGTTTGAGGTGAATTGAGTGGCCTGACCAATTGCTAGCTCTCTAGTGTACCCAAACTTGTAAAACACATTATCCCTTAAGAAATTAACCACTTTCTCTTATGTTGCAACCTTGACAGCCTTGGTTTTATCCTACTTTGTCAAGTAACTGGTGCACACATTTATGTACTTTTTTTTCCCTGATGGTGGATCAATGAGCCCAATTAAATCCATGCCCCAATTTTCAGATGGCTTAAGAGTCATTCAAGCTTGCGAAGGAATTTCACCCATGGGAGTAGGTTTCCCCATTCTTTGGCACCAACCACATCGACTGGTATATCTTCTTGCATCTTGGTGGAGAGTGGGCTAGTAGTAATCATCTTGTAGTCCCTTGAAGGTTGTCCTCTTGGCTACAAAGTGGTCTCCACAAACCCCATAATGACAGACCAGAAGGATGTCGAAAACACCCCCCTCCTTAACACATCTCCCCATAATTTGATCTAGGCCTAGCTTGAAGAGATTGCCCCCAATCCAAGTGAATGGTGCACTTTTTCTTATAATTAAGATCTTTTCCTTGGAGGACATTTGGAGGGAACTGTGTAGCCACCAAGTAGTTGGCTATGTCAGCAAAATATGGAGAGAGAATTGAAATAGTTAATAAATGTTCATATGGTAGTTGATCATCAACCATTTCTTCCTCACCTCCAAGAAAATCAAGTCTGACAAAAAATCTACAACTACATTTTCTCTACCAGGCTTAACAATGATAGTTAGATCAAATTGTTGTAATAAACGAAACCATCTAATAATTCTGGCATTCACATAAGGATTTTTCATCAAATATTTAATAGTAGCATTGTTAGCATGCATAAAGGTCTAGTAACCAATGATGTAATCTCTAAATTTATTCAAGGAATGGATAACAATTAGGAGCTCTTTTTCAATCACAGTATATTTCAATTCACCCTTGGACAATTTTTTGATGAAGTAAATGGTATACGGTAACTTGTCATCTATCTAGCCTACAATTATTCCTATATACTTTTCAAAGGAATCAACATGGATGTGGAAAGGAAGAGCCCAATTTCCTCAGTGTATAGGTGTAGTAGTCAACTTGTCACTTAGGGTTTCTAGGGCCTCTTGGCAGTTTTTCGACCATAAAAATTTGAAGTCCTTGGCCAATATTACAAAACAAGGTGAGGCTACTTTTCTGAAGTCCTTTATGAATCTCCTATGGTATCCAACTAAGCCAAAAAGCTTATGACATCCCTATGCTTCTGAGCCATTGGGACCCTCTTTATGATATCAGTTTTATTTGGGTCCACTTGCAGTCCTTCCTTAGATATTGAGTGAACTAGAACAGTTCCTGCATTCATCAAGAACTCACACTTATCAGGACTAAGGAATAAGTTAATTTCAATGAATTTGTTTAATGCTTTCCCTATGTTACAGAGAGCCTCTAGGAAATCACACCCACAGGGGGTGAAATCATCCATATAAATTTCCACAGAGTCATGGACTAACTCTACAAAGATGCTCATGACTAACCTCTAAAAATTAGCAGAGGAATTAAACAATCCAAAAGGAAGGACCCTATAAGAAAAGGTACCCCAAGGAAAAGTGAAGGTGGTTTTAGCTTGGTCCTCTCTGATGATCTGGATCTGATGATAACTACTGAATCCATCCAAGAAAGAGGAACATATTTCCTGCAAGACCATCTAATACTTGGTAAATGAAGGCAGAGGGAAATGGTCATTTTTTGTGGATTTGTTTATCTCTCTGTATTCCACACATTCTCCATTTCCCATTCTTCCTTGGGACTAGAATCAGAGGGGACCCCCACTCACTATCTAATATGGGGTAAATGAACCCTACATCCAACACTTCTGCAATTATTCTTTAACTATATATTTTAGGGGTGGGTTGATTCTCCTCTGAGGTTCGCACAATGGCTTGCAGTCTTCCTTGACGTAAGTGTGGTGACCACACACTGAAGGGTGCACTCCCATAATTGCCTTATAAATCTAGGAAAAGGCATCGAAATGATCCCTTAGCATGTCACCTAAATCCTTTTCCTGATGTGCACAAAGAGGGGTTGATTTTCAATGTTATTTCTGGACCAAATTCTATCATCTTGACATGAGTAGGATTTGAGTCAGCTAGGCATAAATTAGTCCAAGGGTTATCTTTAGCTTGCTTTACTAACTCCTCAAGGGACATGGTTTTGGGGGGCTAGTTCTAGAGGATTTGATCAATCAGGTCATCTTCATCAGGTTTCCCACCTCCTATAGTGGCATCTACGGTATAGATTGGGTAAGAGGTGGTAGAGTAGACTTCATCTTCCTCCTCCTCTTCCAACCATAAAGGTAAGTTCTAATCTAGAGATGGTTGTGAAGGAGGCTACAAGACCAATTCTTTGGAAAAATGCCCATTTTTAATGGTCATATTCCCCACCTTGCAACTTATTTAAGCATCAGCAATGGCTAACCATGGCCTTCCAAGGATGATAGGATAACTATTGAACTTGGTCTTAGGTTAGAGAACTAAGAAGCCAGCAGGGTATTCCCAGGAATCAATGGAGGCTATCACATCCTCAAAAATGCCCTTAGTAGCTATTGTGGATTTATTTACAAGCTGTAAGATTGTTGTGGTCTTCCTTAATGATCCTTGTACATTCAGTTTTAGCATAGTCTCCTTAGTCATCACATTTATGGAAGTCCCAAGATCGATAAAGGTATGGGGGAAAATGATACCATCGATGCGCACATATACCACAAGACTTCCAAGATCTAAGTCAGACAACTATCCAATGAAATTAATGGTAGGGGTGTCTTTCTTTCACCTCCTAGTATTTTTGAAGCATTTCTTCTTGATTAACATTTTGTATATGGAGACATCCTTAATAACTTGGAGGAGTGGTATTTTAACACACAAGCTTTTCAATTCAGCCAGAAGTTCAGTCTCTTCTGGGGTGTGTTGGATAGGATGGATTAATCTCTCAGGAAAAGGAGGTGGATTGGCTTGAGGAACACTCTCCTCCTTTTACTCTTCAAGCTCCTTAAGTGGAGATGGAGGTTGATTATATCGAAGCACTATTCCAGACCCGTGGTTTATTTCTTGAATTTCCACAACATAGGTAGGGTAATATGTTTCCCCACTATAGGCATGTTGTTCCTATTTGTTGTTTTGCTTCAGATTTGGTTGAGCATGCATATGAGGTTTCTTAGGTGGAACAGGGTGAAGGAGTGGTGGTTTATATGGAGGTGGAGGAAGTAAGACTAGAGATTTGTTGTACGAGGGCCTCCACCCATAGGATGGTGTATTCCAATGAGGTTGTGGGGGAGCATATGGATGAAATGATTGCTTGGTAGGTTGGGAACAGTATTGAGGTGCAAAAGACCAAGGAGAAGGTGTGGACCATGAAGGATGATCAGGACAGTACCAAGGGGGAATGTATGCCTTTTGGTTAGGGTTGTAATATAAATATGACACCCCTTGCATGCCTTAATGGTATGGTCAAGGTCCTTGAGGCCTCCTTTGGTTGATATAGTAGAGTTGTTGAACCACACCTTATGTTCTTTAATACACAACTTTCAATCAAATCAGAGAAGGGCACCTATTTGTGGAGAGGTTCTCCCCACAGAGCGAGAAGATCTCTATAAGATTTTATGGACATTCATTTCTAGGGTGCCTTCTGGTGCATATAAGGCGAAATACAACTAAGGATTTTTCTGCCTCCTCCTGCTTCCTCTTAATCAGCATGGTGTCCATTTGTAGTGAAAGGGTATGCAAAATTTCACTATTGAATTCTTCAACCAGGTTCCCAATTTCACTTTTGATGGATGTGTTGGCAGAGGATGAATTGGACAAAGCTTGAGTAGCCCTACCCTTCTTTCTTGCTACACTAGAATTATTTTTGAAAACATTCTTGATATCATCATAAGATAACTGGTAGATGTCCCCTCTCATTAACATGTTTAGGGTTTCTAGGATATCTTCCCTGATCCCTCTAAGAAGGACTAGCTTGAGTGATTTAGGATCGAGTGTGCATCTGGCCCTTTTCTAGCTGAGTTGGAACCTTTCCTCATAATCTTCCAAAGACTCACCATGTCCCAAGGTAATTCTAAAGATTTCCTCTTTGATATATTTGGACCTGTAATAATCCTTGTACTTATTGTTGAAAGCTTGTTGCATTTGATCATGGGTAGTGATGTTGTCCCTAGGTAAACCAATGAACTAGTGCAAGACTACATCTTTAAGGGTGGATGGGAGCGATTTCAACTTCTGGTCGTCAGAGGTATAATCATAAGTTCTTCATATGACAACAAACTCAAACAAAAAGGTATCGAGGTCCTCTAAGGTTAAGCCATGGAAGTGAGGAAGGGCAAAGGGTCTTATGTTGTTCATCCTAGCATCTCCATTAGTTTATCTGATGGGAAAAACAACCTCAATTCTCTTTTCAATCTCATTTATATTTTCATCCATGGTGTAAATCGGTGGAATGGTTTCTTCTTCTTCTTCCCCAATAAGCTCTTCAAATATCTCTAGTTGTTCACCTAATGGGTCCTTTAGCTCACAACCACTGAAGAAGAGGTAAGGTTGGTTGTTGGATGTGGTGGGTGTATTTGGAAAAAAATTCCTAAGTTGTATCTACTCCTACAAGGCATGAAAGGAATTTTCTTTTTCTTTTTTAGGGTTTTTCATAACTACTTGTAGAATGTAAAGAAAACAATATTTGCAACTATTTTTAAATGGAACTACTTGCATAATGGAAAGAAAGCAAAGATTGCAACTATCTGTTGAATGAAACAAAAACAGAAAGTAAGAATTGCATCTATTTACTAAATGTTAAATTCAAAGGAAAGTAGAAATCACATCTACTTAGACACCTGCCTGACAATGGCGCCAAAAAGTGATGAGCTCTAGTATTGCAGCAAGAATGTTGCAGCTCCTAGGGCTACCAACTTTACTTCATAAACTCGGGGTTCGTACAAACTTGGAGGTGACAGTATTGTATACACAATATATGTAATGGTCTACTCTTGTCACTTTTTGACTTGGGTGATAGACCACTAGGGTTTTTCAAACCAGTCTTCTATGGACTAGAAGGTGTCTGACTATTAACAACAAATGGAAAACTATTTATGATGCAGAAAGGAAATGTTGCCTATTCTAGGAAATGAAAATGTTGAATGAGAAAGTGTTGTGAAGTGCCATGAAATTATCGAGCGAAGAGTTTAGAAGTTAATCTAACTAATCTAACTGTTGTATGCATGTACTAACTATAAATTTCATAAAAATAACCTCTCTTTTTTTTCAAGTTTATAAATGTAAATGCTAAGTGAACCAATCTAATCTTGTGCAGGGGAGAAAAGCATGGGGAAATAGGTCCAAAATGGTGTTGAAGGTATGGAAGGCAAGTGGAGGCCTAACCTAAGCTCAGATGATTATTTTTTATTAATTTGGGCTTAAAATGGGCTGCTATAGGGTTTCCTATAGTACTACAGGATGCCCTGGTTTTTACTACAGGACGTCCTTGTTTACTATAGGAAATAGTCTGAAAGTTATAGGAGGGTAGGAGAGGTGGAATAAAGTGTGGGAAACGTGTCTGATGATGGGATAAGGAATCAAGGAGGTGTATACTTCCCAAGGCTTAGCCCAAATCTTCATGATGGTTGGATTTTCTCAAGAGAGATGTCCAATTTGCTACAAAACAAAAATTTGGATTAGGGGTTGGTAGACTTGGGTAGTGTGGGTGAAGACAACTTGGATGAGGCTCGTGGAATGATTTCTCCCTGTAGATCAAAAACTCCTACAACAACATACATTCTTTCCTTCATTTATGCATAACTTCATTTACATATGGAAAAGATGAGTTGAATTTAGGAAAAACAGAGTTATTGATGGCTGGCGGTGAAATCTATGAAATGCAATGCTTTCTAAACTACAACAACTTCAAAAACAAAAATGACAATTCCATGTGCCTCTAAGGGATTATAACAAGTAATATACTCAACCAACAACCCTAGACATGCAATGATCTAAAGAGACAAATCAATTTTTGGGGCTATGAGAGTGGGGCCCTCAAACCATGATCCCATGAGGGAGATGAGGAAGAGGCCACTATCACAAGATTTATTTAAGTATTCACTTTCACTATTGTACCACTTATCTACCTTTTCAACTAATGGGATCAAAACTAAACAATCGTTCAAGTACCTGTAAATAGGGTAAAATAGAAATAACTTCAACAGCTAATTATGAATGTAATCTAAGCATACATATACAAAAAGAAGAGTAAGCTCTGATGCTAGGGTTGGGCCCTAACCCAAGAGCTTCATCCCCCTAAGTCAACTCAATTATGGATCAAAGAAATCCTTTTCATTACCAACCAAATGTTGAAAATAACACGAGAATAATAGTCACAATCTTACACTCAAAATTGCCTCTTAGCTATAATAAAAATTTGAATCCTAATGAGGCCCTAGGCCTTCTTATTTATACAACTGAAGTTACCAACAACCTCCTTAAAATTAGGAAGGATTGGATCCCAAACTCGAGATTAAATTGTCTTCAACTATCACTAGCTTGGTTGCCAATGAACTCGGTGGCCTTGGGAGCTTGTAACTCCGAGCTGATGAGATCTAGTAGAGCAATCTTCCAGTGATTTAGGAGTTAAGGAGGGACATACAATCTCTTAAAATCCTTCTTGCTTGTCTACTTCGAGTTCTTGCACTTAAATTAGCCAAAAATTCCTCCAAATTCTCTAATTAATGCAGATTGGGCCACATGACATAACATCTCACCTTTACCCTTCCCACAAAGCAAAATATAATAAAATATGTAAAGAAATGTGAGAAAAGTTGATTTTAATAAGCTGGATAGTGGCATTAAGGTCCATATAATTTTCCTATTGATGAGCCTCATTGCAATGCTTGATATAACTTGACACTTCATTTCCCTAAATCCTTAGTCACTCCCATTACATGGGCATGCATTGGAATGGGGCCCTCCACTCACTCTCACATCAAGGGCATGTGAGTAACTGGGGTCTTTTCAGCTAGTTTAGAGATTGTGACCTCAGAATTTGTGCCACTTTTTCAGGTCTAGGACTCAGTCCACTACACAAAACTTCATGAAACTTCCATAAATGAAAAGTAATATCAAAACAATGATACAAATGAAAATTCTTAAACAAGACTTGACTGGACCCCTACTAGCCATGACAAACATTTCGTCAAACATGTCACAAATATGAAATCTACATGTCACAAGAACAAATTAAAGCATAGGTATATCATACTTATCTTAGAATTTCTAAGAAGAATTGATTCCTTATCATATTAAATGAATTATCATCTATTAGGTCACATTTTCCTTACTCTTTCATTTACAAATCAAAACATGATGAGATCCACACATCATCATTTTCATAAAACATAATCATGACCAACATATAAACCACATAAATAATAAGGATACCAAAGCCATAGAATCCAGATATAACCAATATATTTACACATAATATACCAAGGATAAGGAACTCTTATTAACGAATGCATAGGCTGACCAAGTATGGGACTTCCATGAACCACCGAACCATAGACTAGGCCGAACCAAATATTTATTTTAGCTAGTCACCCCCGTTCAATATTCCAAGATGGAATGTGGGATCTCATGGAACAAATCCAACAAAACCAAACCAAGTCTTCCAGATTCCAGCTATGTCAACCCTCAACTAGTGATTCCACCTCACGGTTGAATATCACTAACCATCACTAGATTGGTATCTACCTAAGTTTTCCAAGGCTGGAGAGCATTTGTTCCTACCAAAGCTCCAGGACTAGTAAATCAACCCACAGTTGCTTCCGGGCTCTAGAGCATTTGTCCAACCAAGGCTCAAGGACTAGTAACTCAACTCTCCAAGTGCTCTAGAGCATTTTCCAACCGAGGCTCAAGGACTAGTAACTCAACCCAAGTTTTTACACGATGCCATAGCATTTTTCCAACAAAGGCTCCAAGAAGTAATAACTCATACCCTAGCCAAAGGAACATGAGAACCAACCAGAAAAAAGAAGAAGAAGAAGAAGAAGTAAAACCCACAACACCATGTCTATCCAAGAAATGGCAAGGCTAAGTAAATCCATTGTTAATCCAGGCATTTCTCCATGCCAATGACAGATCATAACTAATAAACCACATGTGTATTCCGCACTTGCCAAAACTAGTAAGGAAATCATACATGCAATTCGATACCTGCAAGAAAATCCCATTGTAGTTGTTGATCCAAATGTCATCTTGCACTTTCCTACTCTTCCTTCTCCTCCTTTCTCCAAAGCTCTAAGTATGCTACACTCCTCCAAGAGTGCTCCAAGAAAAATCTAAGTGCCCAAGAGTATGAGAGATAGAGAATAGAGAGAGAGCTATAAAAATGAACTCACAAAAGTCTCTCAGTTGATCCTAAGAAGCCTTTTTATTAATTAACCCTCTATTTTATTCAATTTTCCATTATTTTCCTTCAATTTCCTCCTCACATGCAACCTGTGACCTTTCACCTTCCTTTTCTCCTAATTTCCATTATTTTAGTAAATAAAAGGATAATTAATGCTACTTTGCCTTTCCAAATCCTTTTCCATTACCTTTTCCAATTTCCTTATCCATTAACTAACCACACATTATCCTAATCACTATGTTTTTCCCAACATTCAGCTTGGAATAGGTTTCCCATCACCATGGTTATTATTTCCCCTATGTTAACTTTATTGCATGGAATTTCCACTGGGGTTGTTATCGACCCCCCCTGGAGGAACATTATCCTCGATGTTCAATGACTCCTACAACCAACAAAATTGTTCTGAGAAAAACATACTTCCCATGGAGCTTTATAACTTAGGTCATTACAGTATTTACATTGACCAACATGCTGGGAAACAACCAACATGACAATTATAATGAAATGATACCCATATCACTTATTCTAGCTTTATAGCAAAGCTCATGGCAGTATTTACATCCATATACATATGTACATATACCAAAACATCATACCAAAATATATGCCAAAACATTCGCTCAACCAGTGAATAGAGAAGGATGCATAGCTCGCATCTAATCTGCCATCTCCCATGTAGCTTCATCAGGCCCAAAGTACTTCCACTACACTTTAACTTGCTCAATTTATCGGTTCTAGGGCATGAGAATATTTCTCTGCAAAATGCATTGAGGTTCTAGATGGAATTCTCCATGTGGATCCACCTGTAATACAAACCATTCAATCACGAAATCAACATATTTAACATACTTCTTAATTAATGACACATGGAAAACATCATGGAATTTCACTACCGGAGGCATTGCAAGTCGATAAGCTACTGGTCCAATCCCCTCAAGAAACTTGAAAGGTCCACAAAACTGAGGTGCCAACTTGGCACATGATCCATTCCTCAAGGATCTCTTCTTGGGCTCGAACACAAGTACACATGTTCCCAACATGAAACTCCTTAAACAACTTGTTCAGATATGCATAACTTTTATTCCTATCTTGTGATGCCTTCAAATTCCTTTTTATTACATGAATTTCATGTTCTATCTTTCCCAACATGTTTGGTCCGATCAACACCATGTTAACTAGATCACTCCAACTGATGGGACTATTACAAATCTACCTATACAATGCCTCAAAAGGACTCAGCCTCAAAGATTCATGATACCCATTTTTGTAAGTGAGCTCAACTAGTGAAAGATAATATTCCCATTTCCAATGTTGATGCATCACATACATCCTCAACATATCCTCCAATATCATATTGACCTTCTCTATCTGTCCATATGTCTGTGGATGATAAGTTGTGCTGAAGGCAACCTCTGTACTCAAACCTGCAAATAAATATTTTGAAAACCTAGAAGTAAACTTGGTATCCCCATCTGAAAAAACCTTCTTTGGTACACCATGCAACCTCACTACATCTCTAATGAATACCGTGATACATCATTAGCTGAATATGTAGACTTCACTAGAAGGAAGTGTGCTACCTTTGTCAACCAATCCACCACAACCATGATGGAATCATGTTCTCTAGGTTTCCTTAGAAAACATATGATAAAGTCCATGGAAATGACCTCCCATTTCCACTTGAGACTCGTAACCAGTTGTAGCAGTCAACCTGTATGCTTACAATCTACCTTTATTGGCTAATAGTCAAAGAATTTGGCCACAAACTCTACCGCGTCCTTCATCATATTCGACCAATAATAAAACTTCTTCACTACTCTCAACATCTTTTGATATCCCATATGACATGAATACGGGTTAACATGAAATTCCATCAAGATAAGATTCTTGAGCTCATTATTATCTGGCACATATATCATGTCCCTAGATCTAACCAAGTCATCTATTGTAAGACGATAGTCTATATCATGTGTACTAGTAGCTGCATCTATACCTATACCTATACCTATAGTCTATTGTAACATGTGCACAAGCTCCTTGTACCTACCATCCTGCTGACTTGCCTGCAAGATCTGATCCTACAAATCTATCCCATAATAACTCATAGATGGTATGCGATATACATGTATCTTCCTACTAAGAGTATTTGCAACCCTGTTATGTTTACCTTTAATATACCTGATCTCAAAGTCAAATTCACTGATCGTAACCAACCATCTATCCTTCCTAGAATTCAAATTCGGTTGGTCAAATAGATACCTTAATCCAATGTGATCACTCATCAAGATGAATCACCTACCAAGAAGATAGTTCCTCCACATATTCAAGGCATGGATGATTTCTTCCAACTCAAGATCACATGATATATAATTCTTCTCGTGCTCATTCAATTTCCTTGATTCATAACATACTACATGTCCCTCCCCAATAAGGTTTCCATGAAGTCCTCTCTTGCAAGCATCTGTAGATACCAAAAACTATTTGTCTAGGTCTTTAATCTTTAGCACTGGATCATTTGTCAACAACTTCTTTATTTTCTCAAAACTAGCTACACATTCCTCTATCCATTCAAACTTCTTATATTTCCTTTGCAATATTGTGATAGGATAAGAAATGTGAGAGAAGTTCTCGATGAACCTCTTACAGTAACCTGCTAGTACCATGAATGCTTTTACCTCATCCACATTTCTAGTAGCTACCCATTCCATGATAGCACTTATCTTCTCTAGGTCCACTGCTATGCCCTCCTTGGAAACCACATGCCCCAAATCATGTACCTCTATCTGAAAGAAACTGCATTTTCTTATCTTAGCATAAAACTGAGGCTCTCTTTGCAATATCAATGTTACTTCTAAATTCTTAGCATGGTGTTCTTCATTTTTAGAATATATCAATATATCATCAATTAACACAATAAAAATCTTGTCCATATAAGGGAAAAACACAATATTCATCAAGCACATAAAAGTAGTTGGAGCATTAGTCAAACTGAATGGAACTACAACAAACTCATAATGTTCATTCCTATTCTAGAAAGAAATCTTGTAGATATATTCTTCTTTGATGCATACCTGATGATATCCTGATCTCATATCAATCTTTGAGAACACTATTGTTTCCTTCAACTAATCACACAAGTCATCAATCCTTAGCAACAGATACCTGTTCTTGATGGTCACTTTATTCAACTACGCTTAATAAATGCATAACCTAAGAGTACCATCCTTCTTCTTTACAAACAACACTAGTGCACCCAAAGGCGACACCCTTGGCCTAATGTATCCCTTTTCAAGAATTTCCTTCAACTGTAATTTTAACTCTACAAACTCTGGTGTGCTCATCTTGTATGGTGCTTTTGATTCCAATGCTGGCCCTGGTACTAACTCAATAGAAAAGTATACTTCCATGTGTGGTGGAAACTCTGAAATATTTTCTGAAAACACTTCCTAAAACTATTGTAGAACTGGGTACCTTCTCAAGGTATTTGCATCTTCAACTTCCTTACCTTTGTCACTAAAAATATGCACTGTAACTAACACACACCCTTTCCTATGTCTATGCTTCTCCTGCATAGATGTCACCATTCTAACTCATGTTGCCTTTTTCTTACCCTCCAAGGCTCTTTGTTCTCCATTGTCATCCAAGAACTCAATGGCTTTTTCATAAAAATCCACTTTAGTACTACAAAGATACAACTGGTCCATACCCAACAACATACTATATGATCCCAATGAAAATAAATTCAAATATGCTGATGTAGGAATCCATTCAACTCAAATGCACAAGATCTTACCCAATGATGAAATCTCTTCTTTATACCTATAGCTAGCTACACTAACCAAGATTATGGATGCACCTCTTTATTCAAACTAGTTTTATCCACCAGGTCAGGCCTATCATAACTATAGTTAGATGTAGGTTCAATCAAAATAGAAATGACTTTATCACAAAGCTTACCGTCCATCTTGATATTATACATCTCCCACTATTTGTGCGTCCTACGCATTTTAGATCTATGTTATACCACCTTGATATTGTGTAAAATCTATCCTACGATGATATCCTCGATAATTCAAACACCTTATGGGCTCCCTATCATCACCCTTGCTCTACTCAGACCAAATTCCGTGTCCTCTCTCAGATGCATTGAACTTCTTAGGTGGCGCTGCATTTTCTTTGTTACGTGGACCTTGAGGACTTGTTCGCTTCTTGTCACATCTTTCAAAATTCTTTTCATTACCTTTCCAATTCAACTTAGCCTTATTATTTGCGCTTTTATTTTTTAAAATAATTCTTTAGCTTCCAGATGGCCTTCTCCAATAATCTAGGCTCATCAAACTCAATCCTCTCCTTGAATTCTTATCACCAAAAAATGATCACCTCGTCATTTCTAACTAGCTAGATCAAAACACACCATTTAGGTTTACTTTTACCATAGTAAAATCACTTTCGCTATGAAAAATAATTTAGTAAACCATTTTTATTAAATTATTTTATGATTTAAATAAAAAATCCATGATAATAATTAGATAAATCATTATTTATTTAATTTTCTCTAGGAATAATTATTAAATCATTGTTTAAATAATTATTCCTTAACACATTTGACTAAATCCCCTAGGAATAATTAAATAAATCACTATTTAATAATTATTTCAATTTCACACCATTCTTAATCCTCACGAAATCATTAATAAATCATTTTGTTTGTTAATTATTTCTAAATAAAGATATTTAACCATTTAAAATATCTTTTCGCTTTCCAATAAATATAATAAAGTATTCCTACCAATTAGATCTTAATTTGGTCAATATTATTTTCTTATTCTCCATTTTCAACATTAACTCAATACTTTGTTATAAATAGGAGAGGTTTCTATTCATTCTTCACCATGATCATTATTGTCGTCATCATTATTGCCTCTTTTCCTTGAGCTCCAATTTGAGTTGTCCACATTGTTTTGGTTTTTCTCACAGATTGAGAGAGAATATTGATTATTGAAGCATCAATGACATCGAAGGACCTATCCCACTGGTGGGAATTTACAAACCCTTTTTGTAGATCTCCTTGACTAGGCGTTTTCAACAAAGAATTTATTGAATTAAAAACTTTCCATTTGGGTTATTGCGTTTGATATCTTTACTGTCGTTTTCTATTCTAGATTGTATATGTTTTGTCGCAGGTTTTTCCATTTTTATTGTAGATCTAAATTGTAAGTAGCCATCAAATTATTGTTAGGGTCACTTGTCACCTAGTGACTTAAGAAAATTGTTTTTGCTACACTTTCTAACAAATTTCACACTAACAAATGGTGACTCCACTAGGATTTTAGTTCCATTTATCATCAACAAATCGCGACTCCACAAGTGTAATAAAATCACTCTTGGGTGGCTAAAGTTTTAGTAAATTTCAGGGTTTTCTACAACTGCATTTTGCCTCTCAATTTCGATTTATGGTATTATTCCCTTTTTTGTCAAATTTTCATATTGTCGTGGTTTCCGGGATCTTTCTATAGGTCACAAGTACCAGCTGAGCAGGAGATGGAAAAATACTTTTGAGATCTCTCGACTGAGAGTCCCAAGAGAAAAATCCACTTTTCATCCCTTGATCTGCATTTCAGAGTGGACTGTTTGGCCCAAAAACCGTGTTTTCCACTGTTTGAGATCAGTAACTACATTTTCGTATTTTTCCAAATTTTTTTCAAAAAAAAAATCAGATTTTCCAAGAGTGTTGTTTGCAGACTTGTAAGGGTACTCAACCTCTGTTTTTAGTCTCCCTTAGGCCTATATACACTTAATTTTTCTCCTTGAGGAAGGGAAAATTCCCCTAGGGTTTAAAGTACACCTCCACATTGTTAGGAAGAGATTAGTTGAGTGAGGAGTCTAAGGTTTTAAAATTTTTAGCAACTCGTTTTCAAAGTCCGAACCATTACTCTTTAGCACTTTTGGATATGTTTATTTTACTTTTTCTCCCTTTATAGTTTGGGTTTTCCTTTCCCCCTTAATATCCCCTTGCGCATCCTAGGGTTCAGAGTTTCACACCTATCCTTTGCAACATTTTTCACCTTTGATTTTTGTTGTTTGTATGCACCATTTACAATAGATTGGTGCCTATAAATATAAGTCCCATGGTATTACATATTTTAGGCCTTTTTATGTGCCTTTGAGTATAATTTTTTCCCTTTCTTGCTTAACTTATTGGTAACCCTTGTGGGTGGAGTTTTGTTTACTTAATTGGTTGTTTATTTTCTGCCATTTTTCAGATGTATTTATAGTATTTCAACACTTTATTTTTAGGAGAAAATGGGATCATAAAAGATGCTCCATTAACTCATGACTTTGACACAATAATTTTACACACTCACACTGTAAGAGAATGTGCTCTTGGTTAAAAACGCCAAGCCACGACTTGAAACACTACATCTTAATAAATCAACACAAATAGACTAAGCCCACTTGGGCACGAGGGCCAAACAATATTTGTAGTGTAGGTGTAGGACCAGTCGGATAGGCTTCCAATAACACCCATCGATCAATTTCATTGAGACATAGATGTTGAAATATTAGGGAGTTTAAAATACTTCACCAACTCACATTGCAAAGATGGAGTGTGTCAGAAACCTGATTTAGAGGGGGTTAGGCTAGGTCATGATGTGAGATTTTCTCCTTAGGGCTACCCAAATTGTGGCAGGGAATCCCATGCATTGGCTGACTACTAAGAAGGTCAAGACTCTAACACCCCCATGGGATGAAGGTAATAGTAGTGACCAATCGTAGGAAAACAACCTATAGGACTGGCTGTGGGAAGAATTTGATTATCTACCCTACCTTTCTCTTGACAACTCTGCTTGAGGTGATGAGATTTTGTCAAGTAAAAAGTTCTTTGGAAGGTCATCTAAAATAGTATATAGTTTATGATTATTTGAGGATCTGGACCACTATAGGTTATAGGTCTTTTTCTTTGATAGGATGTTTTTTCTCGTATTAGAGTAACATCATTAATATGGTTAGTTTACACTTGGAAACACTGCACTAGGTGTTTTCTTGTTGTTTGTTTCTCTTTTATTCCTATCATTACCCTTTAGTCCTTAGATTCATTATTGTCTTGAAATCATTGCGCCCCTTAGGCATTTCTTGTAGAGACTTCGAGGTCTTCATCCTCAATTCCTATTAGGACATATTACTCCTCCCTATTGAGATAGAGTACATCGTCCTAGTTCTCCGTTGAATCATAATTCTGATTCTCATTCTACAGATTCCTCCAGTTCTTCCTTTCACTCCACGTTTTCTCAACCTGTACTACCACCATGTTAGGCGCCAACATGGGTTCATAAAACCAAGGTGGTAACCAAGTACCAACCAAGGTAATGCCACTAGCGGAACCCCCACCAGTGTGGTCACTCCTCCTCCACTGATTCCTTTTATCGCTGGTTTGTCTCCCTGATTTCATCTAGCTCATCAATTATCCTCTCCTCAATGATCCCAATTAGCCAGCTATGCCTACTAAACTCTCTTCAGGCATCCCAAATTTTGAAGGTAGTCCTAGAGAAGATCCCACTAATCATGTTTTCTCATTCCATATATTGTGTTCATCCAATTCTATCACTGAAGACTCCATCCGTCTTCGTTTGGTCCAACACACTCTTAATAGAGTTGTTGCTAAGTTGTATGTCGATCAACTCAAAGCCACTCATTCCATTTTTACGACTCTTTCCAAAGCATTTCTTTCCTATTTCCAATTACCTCTCCTTTATGACATTGGTACCAAACTACGTACTTCTTTCTATCAAACTTCTTCTACCCACCTATCTGGCCATGTTTAGGAATAGTGTAGAAGGAGAAGCCCTTGTAAAGCTCCTGAATTCGAAGACCATGCCTATATCGATTGGTTCCTTAGATCGCTTTTGGCCCCTATTGCTAAATATGTCATGTCACACTTCCCTAAGTCTAAGGAATATGTGTTGTAGGTAGCCTTAAAATTCTATCTCATCTAAGCCCAGTCACATTATGTTTATGGTGTCATCCTCGATATTCCTCGACTTGGTGCTGCTAATGGAACGGGGGCATCTCATACTATGGATGGCATATTTGGAACCATTTCACACCCTCAACCATATTCTCCACCTCTGATGATTTATGGTCAACCTCAAGGAGGGACCAGTTCCTCTTACATTTATCCCTCCCCCAATCCTCCACATGGCAACTCTTATCCAGGTCCCTACACGCCATATGCATATACCCATCTACATCAATAGATTCTAAGGCTAGCTATTGCACCACTTATTTATCCCAATATTTCCCCATCTCCTTATTATTTATATGCACTGCCTAGCACTGCAGCCCCTCCAGCACCAACACCCCATCCTTGCATCCCTACTCCCCCTCCACCACCACAGCGACCTCCTCCACAAGGTCATGCATATGCTTAGTAGAGTGGACCCAATCCCCCTAAGCCCAAGAAAAGGAATAAGGGTAAAGGCAACCACAACTAACAATCTCAAGGTAATCAAGGTAGCTAAGGTCCACCACCTAATGCACCTCAGGGACCCCAACCTATTCCTGCAACCCAACAATAAGGTGGACAACCGAAGAAAAAAATGGTCTTCATACGAACAAACCTTGTGCTTGTTGCAGCGTATATGGCCATTATACTCATGAGTGTCCCCTTTTACCTGAAAATCATCAAGTATGGGAAGCTAAAGCATCCACTTCTCTAGGATTGTAGCCCATCGCTCCTTGTCCCCCTCTTGCTTCATCTCAACCATTAGTGCTCACCAATCCTTTCCATCATGAAGGATACATTGTTTCGAAACCTACACCAGGTTAGGAAGCATAACCAACTCCACGATCTGGTCACCATAATTATCATCTTCTTATGATGAATTATCATGAGTTCAATATCGAGCAAGTCAACCTCCAGACTCGATCACGCCAATACAACAAGCAATCCGCTAAGTGAGCAACTGAGTCCCAACCCCAAGTTTCTAATGAACCTTTATCATCATCCAATGGTACCTTACAGATCCCTTAGCCTAAGGTCAAGATTATTCCCAAGATCCACAAAGGTCCATTACGTTGAAATGTTCCTTCCACTCAAGCCGCCCATACCTATAGCATAGTAGATAACTTGGCTAGTCTCCTACTGCCGTGTCAATGCTAGAAGTCCCTGGGACATGCCCATCCCAATAGAAATATCTACTCTCTGATTTGGGTGTCGTGGATACCCAAGATGATCATATGATTAGCTTTCATGTTTACAAGTTGGAAAATCCTCCCCTACCTTCATCCTTTTCAATTCAAATACTAGACTCCATTAGAAACGTCACTGTCCAAAAATGTATCATAGACGAAGGCACCTCCACGTGTGTGATGGTTTCTAGTGTTTGGAAGCAACTTGGTTCCCCTGATCTATCCCCATCCACCATCACTCTTCATGCATCATATTTTAATTTTTCACATCCCCTTGGCTTAAATCTTAACTTCCCAGTCATGGTTTTCAATAAGACCTTCTTTATTGACAATGAAGTCATTGATGCTCCCTTAGAATATAACATTATTTTGGGTCATATTTATGCCTATGTTATGTCACCTGTCGCATCTATGGTTAACCATAAGATGTGCTTTCACCACAATGGAAATATCTTCACCTTTGATCAGTTGAAATCCTATGGTCCCAAAGCCCAAACTTCACCCGAGTCTAACATATCTTCCATGCCTCATAATAAGCCTACCTCGTCCCTCACCAATGTCTCTCCTAGAGTCTACAAATATTCTACTTTTCTTGGTGCTTATTATTGTCCACCACCTACTCCTTATGAGCTTAGCTCATCTAGTGTTTGCATGCTCCAAGCATCACTGGTCACCCACAAATGATCTATTATTCCTTCACAATAGACAAAACCTCCAAAACTTGTTGTTCCAAACTCAACCCAGCCTTCTGGTACTACTCCTCAAGGATTATTTCCTTCTACTAGAGTCTCTCCTAATTCATTTTCTCCCAAAACCATTGCCCCAAGTCTTAACCATCTCAAAGCAGTTCCTCTAGGCCATTATCATTATGGTCAGATATCGTTCTTCTCCCCCCCCCCAAGAGATTATTCTACAGCTGTCATGGCCACATTGAGTTTGTCTAAAATTAACTTGGGGATCCTAGTTTGGTACATTGATCCTCTCGTAAACACTCCACCCAATAAAATTAAACCTTACACTTCTTTGACCCTAGTCCAACTTGTTGTTCATACCCCTTCCTTTGCTTCAGTTCCACCGGAACATCAGCAAGAACCCAATTTTTTTGCGAAAGCATCTAGCGAGGGGGGAAAAACCTAGAAAATGCAAACCAAAGGCAAGGCACCCCCAACAACTCCATCTCCTTCTAAGACGCCAAAGCCTATTCATCCATGTGATTTGTGTTATGTTGTTGGTCATACCACCCATAATTATCCCAAACTCCCTCATGTTAATAATTTGGTCTCTGATATCTTCCCTAATCCTAAAATTACTGACGTCCATGCCAGCTTACTTGAGTCAACTATGAAGAACAAATCATTATGAAAAAATCACCCATGTGCTTTGTGTGATAATTATGGCCATTATTCTCAAAACTTTCCTCATATCAAATATTTTCTTGATACACTGCAAGTTCTTTGGGAATTAGAGCCCACACATAGTGAGTCCACCTCTCCTCTACCCGCGAATTCTAGTCCCACTCCTACATTCGAACATGAGGCCTCTCAAAAACACATTGTGATCCATCCCGCTGATTTCGAGATGATGAATAGTACTACTACCATTCTCTACATGTCATCAGCTATGAGATCAATGCATTAGAACTCCCTTGAAGTCTCCTATTGTGATTATGTTGAACCTTATTTGACGAACTCCTTGGTCTCAACATTGATAGATATTCGATCTATTTGTATCCCGACCTTGAATATGGGTATGTGAACCTTGACTCTGATGAAGATTCCTCGGGTAGCTCTTCTGCATCATATGGTCCCTCTTCTTCCAGTCCACCCATATTCCATTCTGATGAAGACATCATGGAAGCTGTGACTACTGCTAATTATCCTTGGCATGATATGCACCATCATGCGTACATCCCTCTGCAGCAAACCCATGACTAATATGTTGTGGAGTTTAACATTTTCCTTACCTACCTTCAACCCCATAAATTTTCTCCCCACCTCACTCATGATGATCAACGATGTATTCGAAATCAATCCCTCCACTATGTCCTCATCGGTGATGATATTTGTCATCGTGGTGTCAACACTGTCCTTCATCTTGGTCTCATCCATTCATTATCTTCTTGCATATTTTAGATGGATCCATAATCCCCACCTTATATTGGTTATGTCGATGGTGTGAGTTGCTTCACTAGGAACCTATCCTTGACAACTTGGGCCATTTTTACCCCCTCGCTTTCCTTAGTCCACTTCAACGACATGTGCATTAGATCTGTCACCAATAACTAGGTTGAATACAATGATGTGATAGGTTTGTTAGTCGATGCCCTTGATCATTGCATTCTTCACCTTCATGGTTTTCTTGATTCCTTGCTAATTTTCATGCAATTGAATGGCATTTATCATGTGCATAATCCTATCCTATTTAGAAAATATCTTCGAGTTAAGCTTTTGGCATGTGAATTTGAATCCATTTCATTCAATCATGTTCCTAGAGCATATAATCACTATGTACATATCATTTCAAATAACATTCTAAATTGGCATTTATCACATGTAAGAAGACATCCATAGACAAATGATGAACCACAATCATCACACAAAGAAGATGCATAATTATAAATATGTATCAGCATATCGTGTTTTGAGTCCACGACTCTAAATACATCTGACATGATCACTCGATCTTTATCATGAAACGAAAATGGGTACCCACATGTCCCTATGCATAATCACTATCATATCGAGGATCTTGAGACAATGGCTCCATCCCACCATTCCGTAGATCTCATATTGCCTAACTAGCCAAAGTAATGCACTACATGATTCCTTTCCACTCTGAGGAAAGACCAATACACTCATATGTATAACCATTTTCTAGACCATGCCACCCACACTCTATCACTGCAGTCAGTTTGACATAAAATCTACTTTAGAGAGCCTCCAGTAGAGCATCACTCCCTCATCTCTATTGTGATGTGGCCACACCCTAATTTGTAACCCCAGGAACTGCGACTCATCCCATGTATCCTCTCGGCCCCATCAATACTATATTTGCATACTACAAAGTTTTGAAATTAGAACCATATACACATATTTATTAAACTATAAATTCATCAAATATATAGCAACTTTCACTTACCATTTGGACCCCATGCTCATCCCAGTGGCGGTGGTATGTCAAGATCCCCTTGATAGTTCATGAAACTATATGGATAGTCATCTATGTACAGTGGAATTTGGTCCTAGTGATAAAAAAAACTTAGTTTGGAACACTCATCTCACTACCCCTCCTCCACCTCATCTTAGTAGCCACCCCCAATGGCACATCCTAGGCTACTGTGGGCCCCTATCATAGATATGTACATCAAGTCGACTAGCGGGGATCTTCTCAAAGAAGAGTGAACATAACATTGTCCCAAATTAACAATTACCATTTGTCCTTTGTCTACATAGTGTCAACTATCATTTCAATGACGAGAACATCATCTAGGCTAACCCATAGTACATCCCTCCCAAAACACTCTCCATCAGCATCATTTTCCCTCTAGTGATATGGTGGAAGGCATGACTACCCAAGATCCGCAACACTATTGCAGTTGTATCTCATGTCTCAAGCCTCTCTAGGTCACTGATCTATATGGTCATGCCCTTTGCATGACCCCCTGGTACACAATGGTGATCAACAAACTCACCTATATGCCTCCCACAAGGTAGCACTGGATGTATCTCCCCTACCACCCATAAGGGGGAAGCCATGTCAGAAAATATATGTCCTGGATCGTGATCTTGATCCTATGCCCTTGTACTACAAAGGCCTCATGATTTGGGTCCCAGTAACTCACAATCCATGACAACAAGGGCTCAATATCCCTCATCATATGGTTCTCTAAGAACTTTAGCACCCGATATCATGCCAACACCCCTCTCACTTCTTGATTATGTCGAATCTCAGCACGGAGGGACTCCAAAACTCATTCTCACCATGATACCTTTAGCTTTGCCATACCTGCAAAATACCACTATTTTTTTTCAGTCAAGAGTCAAAGGCATGCATGTCTAGTACTTAGCTTCATCTCACAATAAACAACTTGTCCTGCCAATCCTCTTAGCCCAGAACCCAATTTTTTCCCTCAAAACTACGTTGGGCGCACTTGTGGGCCTATTTCTTATGATCCAGAGTGTAGAACATTCCCCCCAAAATTGTGTTGCAACCTTGAGGATGAGCCAAGGTCACCCATAGTGAATTGAAGCCCTAATCTGAAAATCTGATCCTACCTTAAACTTTCATATCATGATTCCAAGAGTCAGTTTGTCCACTACGATCTCCATATGGTTTAGGGTGTTCTCATCCTCTACAAATTCTCCATAACTCACTATGAAAATGAATTAGATTTGGGAGAAAAAAGCCTTTTTATAAGAGAAACTCTAGTTATTTCATCACCCATTGCGACCAAACCGTAGCTCTATTTGAAGAACCATCAGAACCGTTGTGAACATTTCACCGAGTTATATTGGATCTCTATTTGTTTTTGGTAATTTGACACTTGACTGGGAAGCCATTTTTTCCATGAGGTCTCATTTTGCCACCTATTGAAACAAAATTCTTCATTTGAGCCACCTATAATCTGGTACCACTTTACCTTTTTACTGGTTGACTTATGTGTCGTTTTTCTTCATGAGTAACAATCATTTAATCATGTTTTGATGGTCCCCTTTGGGCCTCCCCGTGGCAGCCTAATTGAGTCACCCTTATTCAGAGCATCCGAGATGAGTCACCCTTGTATCTATGGATTTTTTTCTATGTCCCCTTGAGTCTAGTTACAATGTCCATATATCATCGTGTCACATCCATCCCATATTTCATATTTGGCATGCATCTCTACTTCTTCATCTTTTCCAAACCCCCATTTGAGCTTTTTACCATCCCCTTCAGAATCAAGTCAGTCGCTGCTAGGTCAACCATCCTTGTTATGCTCTGACAAGGGAATTTGTCAGTCTACCACCCATATTTTTTCCTTCCATCATCATCCCTAGTGTCAGTATATAAATCACTCTACTATGTTTCCTCGTGCCTTTGTGAAGGATTCCTTATTGCCTTAACTTTGGTAGGCTCTCTTTTGTCCTCCTCAATACATTTATTCCAGAAGAGTGGTCTAGAGGGTGGTGCACCTTGGTTCTAGATCTCATCTTTGTTTGGTGCCTCAGATCAAGCAAAGGGAATCTTTATTTTTCTTTGACTTGGTTGTTTCTCATGTGCTCAATGCCAACTCCTTATTGCATGCTTGAGATTCATTATACACTTTATGGCTTGGTGATCCAGATGATTGTACCAATGATTCCCGGGTATGTGTGATATGTTCTAGACCTCATGACGGGGTGTACCTTTAGATATCCCCCCACATACCTAAATGACCATAGATTTTGATCGAGCCTTCGATGCATTTCCATAGATGTGATGGGTTCAGTTTCTGCCTCTTGCAGTGCCCACAACATGGATCTCTCCTTTAGATGACGGCTTCAGATCTTAGATCCCTTTCCTTTTCAACAGATCTTATTTGGTTGTGATCCCCCTTCACCATGCCAGATTGAGGGGCATTATGTCTCATGTACTCAGATATTATTGTATTCAGTCCTAACCTATGTTTTTCAAGGAAAATTATGTATATCATGTATATGCCAGTATATCATGTATCATGTACTTGGTAGCTTAGTCCCACATTGTTGGGCTCATAATTATTTTTTGTACACAGCTATCTCGATGGGTATGGGTATGCCTCCCTTGTATCATTTGAGATCATGTACTTCCACATAAAAGGAGACTTATATCAGTTTAGTAGGTCTCACCCCCTCCATTTTTTTCCATCCTTACCTTGCTTCAGTTCTCTCTCTCTCTCTCTCTCTTTGACTCCCCTTTGGTGTCTCGTGGAAGTGTAACCTACAACGTATTTTAGACATGAGATTTTCTCCTAATGCTCATGCTTTGGGGGCAATCAGTTATCAACAAAAAAATGATCACCTAGTAATTTTTAACTAGGTGGATTGAGGTACACCATGTAGGATTAATTTTACTGTAGTAAAATCAATTTCACTGTGGAAAATAATTTAGTAAACCACTTTTATTAAATTATTTTCTGATCTAAATAAAAAAGACCATGAGAACAATTATTTAAATCATTATTTTATTTAATTTTCTCTAGGAGTAATTATTAAATGATTGTTTAAATAATTATTCCTTTTCACATTTGACTAAATCCCCTGGGAATAATTAAATAAATCACTGTTTAATAATTTTTTAAATTTCACATCATTCATAATCCTCGTGAAATAATTAATAAATCATTTTATTTGTTAATTGGTTCTAAATAAATATATTTAACCATTTTAGATATCCTTTCCCTCTCCAACAAATATAATAAATTATTCCTAGCAGTTAGATCTTGATTTTGTCAATATTATTTTATTATTCTCTATTTTTGAGATTAACTCAATACTTTGTTATAAATAGGAGGGTTTTCTATTCATTCTTCACCATGATCATTATCATTGTCACCATTATCGTCTCTTTTCTTTTGAGCTCCCATTTGAGTTCTCCACATTGTTTTTGTTTTTTCACACATTAAGAGAGAAGATCGATTACTAAAGCATCAAGGATATCAAATGACCCATCCCACGAAGGGGGATTTATAAACCCTTTTTGTAGATCTTCTTCACTAGGTGTTTTCAATAAATAATTTATTTAATTAAAGTCTTTCCATTTGGGTTATTGCATTGGATATCTTTATTGTTGTTTTCTATTTTGGATCGTATATGTTTTTGTCACGGGTTTTTCCATTTTTATTGCAAATATGAATCGTAAGCAACCATCAAATTGTTGTTAGGGTCACTTGTCACCTAGTGACTTAAGTGAAGGTTTTTTGGTAGACATTCCAAGAAATTTCACACTAACAATGTTAGTGGTAACCCACTGATGAATATCTGAATCTTGGCCTTCTCCTCCTTGAGGTAGGGCATACACCTCAATAACTCTAAGAATATTTTAGTGTACCCCTCATCAGTCATATATCCCATCTTAAACTCATAAAATTGTTTTTCCCTATCATCATAGTATCTCTCTAATAGATATGTATTCTTGAATAGTCTCTCGAACTCACTCCAAGTCAAATCCTCTTCATAAATACATTTGAAATTCTTTACATCTTCCCACTAGATATTTTTTTTACATTTAGGACTAAATGTCACTATTCTGGCCTTATGTTTTCTGAGTAATCATGCAACTTAAAGAACTTATGCATACCAAGAAACTATGCTTATTCATCCCGTGACTTCTTCATATCCCCATTGAATGTAGGTGGCTTTTGTAAGTACGAAAATTCTAGGAATATGTACCATAAACCTTCACTTAAGTCACTAGGTGACAAGTGACCCTAAAAACAAGTTAATGGTTGTTGTTATTCTAGATCTATAACACAAATGGAGAATCTGCAGTAAAAGAAAATGAGATCCAAAACAAATAGTAACAAAATAATATATCCAGAATAATAACCTTGTGGAAAGATGATTTTAAACAGCTAAATATTTATTGGTAACACCTCATGAAGGAGATATACAAATTGGTCTATAAGTCCCCCTCCGTGGGATGGGTCCTTTGATATCCTTGATGCTTCAGAAATAGATTATCTCTCTCAATAATGTGAAAAACCCAAATAAAGTGAAGAACTCAATTGGGAGCTCTAGAAAAAATGATGATAATACTGACGACGATAATGATCATGTTGAGGAATGAATGAAAAACACTCCTTTATATAGCAAGGTATGGAGTCAATCTTGAAAATAGAGAATAATAAAATATTATTAACGAAATTTAGATCTAACTACTTGTAATACCTTATTATATTTATTGGAGGGGGAAAATGAATTTAAAATGGTTAAATTGCTTTATTTAGAAATAATTAAAAAATAATATGATTTATGAATTATTTCACTAGAAAGAAGAAAGGTTTGAAATCAAAATAATTATTAAATAATTAATTAATAATTATTAAATAATTATTTAATAATTATTCTAATAACATAAATAAGGAAATTTAGATAAATAGTTATTTATTTAAATATTTCTAAGGGATTTAGTCAAATGGGACAAGGAATAGTTATTAAACAATGATTCCTAGAGAAAATTTAATAAATAATGATTTATCTAATTATTCTGATGGGGTTTTTATTCAAATCATAAAATAATTTAATAAAAGTGGTTTACTAAAGTGTTTTCCATAGTGAGAATGAATTTACTATGGTAAAATTAAATCCACATGGTGTATTTTGATCCACCTAGTTAGAAATGGCTAGGTGATCATTTTTTGGTGATAATAGATTGCCCCCACATGTATGAGTGTTAGGAGAAAATCATATGACCAAAATATGTTGTAGATTACATTTCCACAAGACATTAAAATGGGAGTGAGGGAGATAGAGATAGAGAGATCTGACGAAAGTCAAGTATGGACAAATAACAAAGGAGGCGAGACCTACAATATTGATAGAAGTATCCTTTTATGTGGTAGTACATGAACTCAAATGAGGTGGGGGAGGAATACCCATACCCGTTGAGATAAATGATTACAATGAATAATGGTGATACCAACAATGTGGGAATCAACTATAAAGTACATGATACATGATACATGGTACACGATACACTGGCATCAATGGGCCAGAAAATAATACAACAGATCCCATATACATAATGCGCCTAGAAAAAACATAGGTGGGGAGTGAATACAATAATATCTAAGTACATGAGATACAATGACCCTTAAACTTACATGGTGAGGGGGAATTACAACCTTGGAAGCCCTGCTAAATAGGAGAGGGCTCTGAAAATCTTAATGGATCATCTACAGGAGACATGCATGCTATGGGCGCTACAAGCAACAGAAACCGAACCCATCAAATTTGTAGAACTACATCGATGGTTGGATCAACATTTTGGTCATATGGGAATGTCGGGGGCTACTTGAAAGGCCACCCCCTCATGAGGTCTGAAAAATCTCACATACACCCCAGAATCACTGGGATAGATGTCTGGATCATTGAACCATCAAGCGTACAAATTTCAATCATGCCTTAAGGAGTTGATGTCAAGAACGTGAGAAAGAAACAAAGTCAAAGGGAAATAATGAGTCCCGTTGCTTGATCTGATGCATTGAACAAAGATGGAAGTTGGAACCAAGGTACATCGCCCTCTAATCTACTCTTATGGAATAAATGTGTTGAGGTCAAGAGAAGAGAGCACACTAGAGTTAAGGTAATGAACAACCATCAACAAAGGCACGAGGGAACATATCAGAGTGACAGATGGACAAACAATAGGGATGAAAATGGAAGGAAAGATGATGGATGGTGTAATAATGACTTTCCTTGTCAGAGCATAAATAAAAATGATTAACCTGGCAGTGACTGACTGGAATTTGAAGGGGATGGTCAATAACTCAAATGGGGGTTGAATAAATATGGAGTAGAAGGACTGAAGGAAAAATAGGAGTAAAATGGAAGAAATTTGGCATGGCGACGAATGAAACACTGTAATGGGACACAATGTGGACTCGGAACAAACTCCATAAGTACAGGGGTGACACATCTCATATTCTCTGAGCAAGGGTGACTCCATGATGCTGTCACATGGGGAAGGCCTTGTGGGGACCATGGAAACATGAGTAACTGATGGTTACTCATGAGAAAAATTGACATGTGAGTCAACCAATGCAAAGGTAAAGTGGTACCAGAGTATGGATAGGTCAGATGAAGAGGTTCAGTTTTAAGAGGTGGCAAAGTGAAACTTAATGGAAAAAATGGCTTCAAGGTTAAGTATCAAATTATTGAAAACAAAAGGAGGCCCATTATATAACTTGGTGAGAGATTTCCAATGGTGCTGACATTTCATCACATGGAGCTACGTTTTAGTCATAATGGGGGATGGAAAAACTAGGGTTTTTCCTATAAAAAGGATTTTTGCTTCCAAATCCAATTCATTTGGATAATGAGTTATGGAGAATTAGGAGAGGAGGAGAAGGCCCTAAATCTTGTGGAGATCATAGTGGACAAACCGGCCATTGGAACTAGGATCTGCGAGTTTCAGAAGTGGCCTTACTCGTCTTAAGATGGCCTTAATGCTTCTTGGAAGAATGGTTCCCAATGAAGAATTATGGTAAGAAAGGAATGCAGGAATGAACTATAATAGAAGTTCTAGGATCATCCCCACCTATCAAGTTATAGTTGGGGACCAGGTGGTAAGTGTGGCATCACCTAGAGTAGAATGGTTGAATATATGGTATCAAGTATCTATAATATTTGATGTGTATATGGCTCATCGGAGAGGCTGTAGGACAAACCATCCAAATAATGGCAGGGTAATCGACCATACCTCGATTGCTGGGGTCTAGGGTGAGACTTATGTTGATCAAGTGAGAAGGTGGATAAGGGGGAAGCCATCATGCCACCTAGCATATGTGATGGAGTGGACTGATCTAGTATGTAAAGGTGGACATGATTCCCCTTAGTAGGAGGATTTTATGGAGCGCCAATGTGTTCTAGGTGATCGAATAAGGGATTCAAGCATCTTAGCCCAACTGACATGTGATCCTGTAAAGGCTGATGAGGAGATCAAGGGGCATATGTGCCCGCTAGTAGGGATAGATGGAGTATGCTATGGGCATACCAAATGTATTTAGAGTAGTGGAATCAAAACACATTTTTATGATTGTACATAATATGGTTATGCATGATGTGGTTCATCATTTGTTTATGGATGGCTTCTTATGGGAAGAATGGATATATAAAGTTAGAGAGAAATGGTGGATTACCAATTTCATTTGGTACTACATATATGAATCAAATGGACTAAATTTATCAGTTCGCATACATGGTGTTACTATGTCAAAGAGTGGCTTCAAAGATAATGAACTGATTCTCACTTAGAAAACATGGTGGTTGAACAACAAAAATGTTGGAGGTACTAGGTTGTTGAGGTAATATGGAGGGATGAGTAAGTGGATCATCGCAAGAGTGATCTGAAGTGATATGAGACTCTAGGGGTTCTTCTAAATGGGGAAGAATGATGGTACTAGAGTTAACACTACCAGATGCACTAAGAGGGTTGAGGAGAATTGCTTCTCCTAGACTCTCAAAAGGTAATGATCCATTACATAAACATTGAGTGGTAATGTAATAGCCACAAGATGGACGTGGTTTTAATTCATGGGTTTGAAGTAAGGGGTGGTTAAACCAATTGACCTCACTATGGATGAAGCCTTTAGACTCCACAACATATTGGTCATGGGTTTGATGCATAGGGAAGTACACAAGATGGTGCATATCATCCCAAGGATATTCAAGGGTGGTCATGGATTCCATGATGTCTTCATCAGAATGGAAGATGGGTGGATTGGAGGAAGAAAGGCCACACGATGATGAAGAACTAGCTGAAGTATCTTCATTAGAAACGAGGTTGAAATATGCATCGTCATGACTCGGAGACATATGACTATTAGAGGGGACATCTACCAATGTTGAGACCGATGTGTTCACTAAAGAAGGTTCAATATAATCATGAGAGGAGATATCTAGGGAGTGATCTCATGAATGATGATACATAGAGGATGGGAGAAAAACTATCTGTCATCTCGACATTAGGGGGAGGGGTCACGATGGGTGGTTGGGAGACCTCCTATTCTGGAGTACTGGTGGGACCAGAATGTATAGGTAAAGGAGAAGGGGACTTAGCTTAAGCGACCTCTATTTTTTGAAGTACTTGAAGTGTATCACAGAAAATATTTAAGACGAGGACAATGATGGGAATAATGGTTGTAGTTATCGTACAATGTGCAAGGGTGGTTTATGCGTAACGAATGGATTCTCTTAGCTGATCCAGGCAAGGTTACTTGGACCTTGGTGATGTTAGGATTGCAAAATGTATTAGTGACAACCTCTTTAATGTGAGGGAGTTTAGAACTATTATTGGTGGCATGACCGACAATATCACACAAAGAAGAAGGAGGAAGAGGCTTTGGGGGCTTAGGGGAAGCTGGAGTTGCTGGGGGAGCCTCGTCTTGAGATCCTTTCTTTCAGGATTTTCCCCCTTCGCCAAATGCTTTCACAGTAGGAGTGGGCTCCTACTGAGGTTGTTGTGGAACTGAAGCAAATGTAGGGGTAGGAACGACTAGTTGGACTGGGGTCAAAGTAGTTTAAGGTTTCAACTTATGAGATGGGGTGTTTGTAAGGAGATAAATGTACCAGACTTGGATCCCTAGGGTGATATTAGGCAGATAAAATGTAGCCATGACAGGTGTAGAAGAAGCTCCGAGAGGTGGAAACAAGAACGGTATCTGACAAAAAGGGTAATGACCTGGAGGAACAACTCTCACATGGCTAAGTGTTGGGGGAACAGAACTAGGGGGAAAGGGTTATGAGAGATACCAACAAAAGGAGGTGGTCCTTGAATATTTGTACTGTTAGGCATTTTTGAGTCAGGCACAATTGGTCGTGAATGTGTGGACTATTGCGTAGATATAATGGCCCATTTGTGGGTGGTCTATGATGCTTGGAGCATGAAAACACTCGATGAGCTAGTCTTATAAGGAGTAGGCGGTGGACCATAGTAAGCACCAAGCAAAGAGGAATATTTATTGTGAGAATGTTCAACGAGATAGTCTTATTGTAAGCCATGGACGAAATGTTGGTTAGAAGTTAAGTATGGTCTTTTGTATCATTATATGTCAACTAATTGATAGTGACGATCTTCATGTTATGGGGAAACCACATCTTAGAGTGAACCGCAGATGTGAAAATTGACATGGAATAAGTATAACTACAACCCAAAAGGACATTATAGTCAAGGGGAGCATCGATGACTTTAATGTCAATATAAACGGTCTTGGCAATAACTATGACTGAGCAGTTGTGATATAAGCCAAGGGGTTGTGAAGGATTACCATACCATGCATGAAAATTGATGGTGGATGGGGATATATTAGGGGAACCATGTATTTTCCAAACACTGGTGGCCATCACATAAGTGGATGTGCCTTCGTCAATGATACACTGCTGGATAGTGGCATTTTGAATGGAGACTGGAATTTGGAAAGAAACGGATGAAGGTAAAGTAGGATTAGCCGACCTGTCAACATGGGAGAAAATCATATGATCGTATTGAGGATCTACGATGCCTAGAGAAGATAGTAGAGCTCTTCATTTTGATGGGCATGTTTGGAGGACTTTTAGCATTGACATGGCGGTAGGAGACTATGCCAAGTCATCTACTATGCTAAATATCTGGGCAACTTTGGTAGAAGAAACATTTCGACGTAATGAACCTTTAAGGATCTTGGATATTCCCTCAACCTTAGGTTGAGGGATCTTTAAGGTATTGTTGGGTTTCAATAGAGGTTCGATAGATACTTTGGGTTGGGACTCAATCGCAGACTTAGCAGGTGACTTGATATACTGATGTAATCGAGTGTTAAGGTTGACTTATTTGGTATTTACTTCATCAGAGTTCATCATGAGAATCTGATAATCACAATGACTAGATGGAGGAGATGGTGGAGCAGCCTAAGCTTGTGGAGGTTGGGTAATAATATACCCTTTGTGGGGAAAGGGTTGGTAAGCATAGTAGTTTGTGATGAAGCAGGAAGTGGAGGAGGAGTGGAAGGTTGCGATCCTCGAGAAGCTGCTTGAGCTTCCCATACTTAGCGCATCTGAGGTAATAGGGGACACTCATTAGTATAACGACCATAGACTCCACACTAATCAAAAGGTTTTTTTGTATGAAGGCCCTTTTTCTGCCTGGGCCTACCGCCCTATTGCTTGGTTGCGGGGTTATGTGGAGGACCCTGAGGGGCATTGGGTTGAGCACCCCAGTTGCCTTGATTACCTAGTTTCTGTTGGTTCCTATTTCCCTTCCCCTTATTCTTTTTGTTTGGATTTAGGGGACTGGGACCACTCTGCTAAGCATACACTTGTCCTTGGGGAGGAGGTGCTTGTTGCGATGGAGGGGGAGCATGAATGGGGGGATGAGGCACTCGTGCCAAAGGAGATGGAGCACTAGGTTGTTCATATGGATAATATGGAGATGAGGCAACATTGCTATAAGCAGGTGTTGCAATATTTGTTCCTGGCATCACTTGATGCAGACGGGCATATGCATATGGTGTGTTGGTACCTGGATAAGTAGTGGCCTGATAGGGATTTGGGGAGGGATAATTGTACGTGGGACTGGTCCCTCCCTTAGGTTGAGCATAACTCATTTGTCAAGGAGCATATGGTTGGTGATGTGAAAGAGTTCTAACAAGGACATCCACAACATGAGATTCCCCCAATGCATTAGCAGCAGCGAACCAAGGCAGATTGGGGATGATAGTGTAAACATAACCTGATTGGGTATAAATATGGTCAAATTTGAGAGCTATTTGGAGATCTTCTTCCTCGGATTGAGGAAAGTGAGAAGTGACATCTTTTGCAATGGGGGCCAACAACAATCTAAAAAGCCAATCCATTTAGAGTCAGTCCTAGAATTCAGGAGTTTGATAGACACTCCTTCTATGCCATTCCTAAACATGGTTAGAAAGGCAAGTGGTAGAAGTTTGACAGAATGAAGTCAGAATTTTATTACCGACATCATAATGGAGAGGTATCTGGAAATATGAAAGAAAGGTTGTGGAAAGAGTCACTAAAGTGGAATGGGTTGCCTGGGGCTTGTCTACATACCACTTCAGAGCAACTCTAGTGAGCATGTATTGGAACAATCGAAGACAAATGGAGTCATCGGTAATGGAATTGGATGAACACCAGATATAAAAGGAGCTAACATGATTGGTTGGATCTTATCTAGGATTACCCTCAAACTTCAGGATGTCCGAGGGGAGTTTGCTAGGCATTGTTGGCCATGTTGGATTGTGGAGAATAGGATCATTCATAAGTTGGTTAAAATCTAGGAGACTTAGACCAATGACAAAATGAAGTAAGGGAGTCAAAGTGACCAAACGAGTTGAGGTTCCACTAGTGGGGGTACCCTGGTTTGCACCTGGGTTACCTCCTTGGGTTCCCGCACATCCATTGGTGCTTAACATGATGGTGGTATGAGGATGAGGGGGTGCAAAATCAAAGGATGTATCAGAAGAATTCAAATCAAAATTAGAATGGTGACTCGATGGAGGACTGGGATGATGAACTCTCCCCTGATACGGAGGATTGATATGGCCTAATGGGAACTAAGGGTGAAGCCCTTGAATTCGGTGTGAAAAATGCCTTGGAGGTGCTATGATGTCTAGACTAATTGATAATGGTAGGAAGAAAAGAGAAACAAACAACAGGAAAACACCTAGTGCAGTGGTGCCAAGTGTAAACTAACTCTTTTAATGATGCTACTCTAATGCAAGAAAACATGTCCTATCAAATAAAAAAATACCTCTAGCCTATAGGTGATATGAATCCTCAAACAATCATAAATCTATTGTTTTAGATGGCCTTCCAAAGAACTTCTTACTTGACAGAATCTCATCCCCGTAAGCAGAGTTATCCAGAGAAAGGTGGGGTAGACGACCAACTAATTCCCACAACAAGTCCTATAAGGTGTTTTTCCTAAGATGGGTCACTACGGTTACCTTTGTCCCATAGGGGTGGTTAATCCTTGAGCTTCTTGGTAGTCATCCACCGCACTAAATTCCCTAGTACAGGTTGGGTAGCCTGAAGGAGAACTGCTCGAATGATGACCTAGCCTAACCCCCTCTAAGTGGGGTTTCTGACGCACTCCGACTTTGACGATGGGATGGTGAAGGAATTTAAGCTCCCTAATATGAAAACTTCTATGTCTCAATGTAAAGTGACTAATGGGTGTTATTGGAAGCCTATCCCATCGACCCTGCACCTACACTACAAAGATTATTTCGCCCTGATGCCCAAGTGGGCTTAATCTATGTGTGTTGATTTATTAATGTGTAGTGTTTAATGTCTTGGCTTAGTGGTGTTAACAAGGTGTGAGTGTGTGAAAAATATTTATCAAGTGTAAGATTTAATTAAGCATGTTTCATGATTCCATGTGCTGTTGAAAGTAGAATTTTGAAATACTGTAAATGAATATGAAATAGCAGAAAATTAAACAGTCAATCAAGAATACAAAAAACCACCCACAAGGGAGACTAGGAAGCTAAGAAAGAAAAAGAAAACATGCTACTCAAAGACACATAAAGAGGCCAAAAATATATGATTTCAAGGGTCTGGGATCTAAATGCTCAAGGCTATTGAAAATGGTGCAAACAAACAACAAAAATTCGAGGTGACAACAACTGTAAAGGACAAGTATGAATCTCTAATACCTACGATGCTCAAGGGGAACCTAGGGGGGAAAAGGCAAACCCAAACTCTAAACTGAGAAAAGGAAAAATAAACCTATCTAATGGATCTGAAGAGTAATGGATCAGATCCAGAAAACAGAGGCTAAAAATGTTGAAAATCGTAGACTCCTCACTCAACAAATGTCTTCCTAACAATGTGGAGGAGTACTCTAAACCCTGTGGGGATATTTCCTTACTCAAAGAGAAAAAACAAGTGGATGCAGGCCTAAGGGGGACCAATTAACAAACTTGTAAAGCCCAAACCAATCTATAGACAACACTTTCAGACAATCTCTAAAAAAAATTGAAAATTTTCAAAAAAATAGGGAGCACGAGTACTAACCTATTTTTTGATGTAGCACAATTTCTGGGGCAAAAAGTGCACTTTGGATAGAGGGAGCATAATAAACAGGCAAAAAGTGCACTCTATTCCTGCTTTTCTCGGCTAACAACTTTAAGATAGATGTTGTTGTCGCCTACTCGGATGCTACTTATGTCCTGCGAAAAAGGCCAAAACTCTTCAAAATATGGAAATAAGATGAAATAGGGCTTAAAATTGGAAATATAACTAAGAGGCCTAAAAAATAGTCAAAGGAACCATGAAAATTTTGAAAATCTAGTCACCCAAGAACGTGTTATTAAATCGGTGGAGTCATCATTTGTTGGATGAAAAACATTAGGGGATTTTTGACCTCTAAAATGGGCCTCCTAAGAAAAATGAACAACCGAAATAAAATTTATAAGAACCAATAAGATTTAATATGATGATGTCAACCATGGGGGATGATTCACCATTTTTGGAGTAAAAAGGTAAAAATATTAAAAAATAATAAAATAATAAAACTACTTTTTCAGCTCGTATTTTCAACTTATCTCCCTAAGGTCTTATTCAAATTTCTTGTGGGAGTACTCGACGGATGAAAAAATTATTTCTTCATCCAAGGAGTACCCATGTTGCATACTTTCAATCGATTCTACTACATAAAAAAATGAGATTTACATGAAAACACGTTATAGCAATCACAATTTTCATGTATTTCTCATTTTTCATGTATCATGGTCCATTGAAAGTATGCAACATGGGTACTCCTTGGATGAGGAACCAAATTATGTATCCAACGGATGCTTCCACCCAAAATTTGCGTAAACACATAGAGAGATAAGTTGAAAATACGAGTTGAAATATTAGTTTTTTTTTCTTCCCTCTAAAATTTGATGATGTAATCTAATCATATTTTATTATTTCTACTATTATTTTATAATTTCCTTAGGAGGCCCATTTTAGACTTAAAATTCCCCTGATGTGTGTAACTAAAGACCTAGTGGAGTCACCATTTGTTAGTATGAAAATTCTTGGAAGATGTACCAAAAACCCTGAGTTAAGTCACTAGGTGACAAGTGACCCTAATAGCAAGTTAATGGCTATTGTCATTTTAAATATGCAACACAAATAGAAAATTTGTAGTAAAAGAAAACTAGATCCAAAACAAATAGTAACAGAATGGTATATCCAGAATAATAACCTAGTGGGAAGACGATTTTAAAAAAATAAATCTTTATTGATAACACCTGATGAAGGAGATCTACAGATTGTTCTATAAGCCCCCCTTTGTGGGATGGGTCCTTTGATATACTTGATGCTTGAGAAATAGATTCTCTTTCTCAATCGTGTGAAGAACCGAAACAAAGTGAAGCACTGAAGTGGGATATCAAGAAAACATTATGATAATATTGACGATGATAATGATCATGGTGAGGAATGAATGAAACTTTTCCTTTATATAGCAACGTATAGAGATAATCTTGAAAATGGAGAATAATAAAACATTATTAACCAAATTCAGATCTAATTACTTGGAATACTTTATTATATGTATTTGAGAGGGAAAATGAATTTAAAAGGGTTAAATACATTTATTTAGAAATAATTAACAAATAAAATGATTTATTAATTATTTCGTGAGAAACAAGAAAGGTGTGAAATCAAAATAATTATTAAATAATTATTTAATAATTATTTTAATAGCAGAAATAAGGAAATTCAAATAGATAATGATTTATTTAAATATTCCCAAGGGATTTAGTCAAATGGGACAAGGAATAATTATTAAATAATGATTTAATAATAATTCCTAGAGAAAATGAAATAAATAATTATTTATCTAATTATTCTCATGGGGTTATTCATTTAAATTAGAAAATAATTTAATAAAGGTTGTTTACTAAAGTAATTTCGACAGTGAAAATAATTTTACTATGGTAAAATTAAATTCACATGGTGTATTTCTATCCACCTAGTTAGAAATGGCTAGGTGATAATTTTTTGGTGATAAAAACTTTGCTTTCTTGAACTCATCTAGAAAATATACCTTGTCATTCCTCCTATAAGGATGATAATGATGATGACCATGATACCTCTCAGAACCAGAACTAGAATAGTGTTTGTCGATCACCTCTCTTATTTGGCTTATCCAAGAACATGCCATCTTTATTCATGTCATCTCTATTGGATATGTTCCCACCATGAGATCTACTACCCTATGCCCCATTAGTTATGTCTTCCTTCTCATGGTTGATACGAAGAAATCCTTCTCTCTGCAATTTTGACAAATTTTGAAGGATTTTTGCATTAACTTCTGTTTGTTTCTCTTGTGCTTGCATGATTCTGTCATTATATTCTTTGCAACTTCTTATTTCTACATTCAAACTTCTCAATGTTTCTACTATGTCAGAATAATTCCCAACACCAAACTAATCATAGGGAGAGTCTCGAGAACTATAATCTACCATATTTCTAGTCATCTTTGTTGTTTTATTCCTGCAAGGTATATCATGTAAACTAAACCAAACTATAAACATAATCAACATACCTCAGTATAGTTCAAGGAGGATATATCATATGCAATATTAACCAAATTAGCACAATATGTGTATAACCATAATCATAACAACATATATATGTGATCCTGACCATAGTCCAGTCATCAACGCATGATCGTATCAACCACACATCATAACCTCATGCATGGGAATTACAACCATGTCAATGTATGCATAATTAACATATGTATGACATGCATGCATACATGAAACATATAAACATTGTCATCCATAACCAGTGCACAACCAACCTATACTCATGATAAACATATCCAACAGAACACCATTATATTTCACATCGAGACACCACTTCCACCATGACTAACACCATGCATATGAAACAAGCACATAAACCGAAATCATAGAGAACACATAAGCATCAACATGAATGCATGACCAACACACCGCCCGTCTAGTCCACGAGGTGAACCATGCTCTAATACCACTCTATAACACCCTCCTCCCACATTTAACCTTGTTAACTGTTTTGATAGGGTAAACATGTGATGAGAGGCTACTACAATCTTATTCAAGTCCCCATTTATAGTTAATAAAGTAGAACCTGCACAACACAACAATTCTGACCTTCTGAACATGTCACAAAAGCTACAGGAGCTAACCAACCCTTCTAGGTGATTAATCCATGAGACAACTTGACACTTCACTACACTAGAGCCTCAGACACTCCCATGACATGGGAATGCGTGCACTTGGGGCCCTCTAGTCACTGTCACAACAAGGCCATGCGAGCGAGTGGGGTCCTTTTCAACTAGTTTAGAGCCTACGAACCTGAAATCTATGCCACATTTTCAGGGCCAAGACTCAAGCCACTACCCAGAACTTCATTAAACTTCCAGAAATGAAAAGTAATATCGAAACAATGATACAAATCAAAATACTTGAACAATACATGACTGGACCGCTACTAGCCATGACAGACATTTCATCAAACATGTCACAAATATACAATGTACATGTCATAACAACAAATCTGAGCATATGGGTCTCATACTTATTTGAGAATGGCTAAGAAGCATTGATGGCTTATCACATTAGTTGCATTATCATCTATTAGGTCACATATTCATTGTTCATTCATTTACAAATCAAAACATGATGAGATCCATATATCATCACTATCATAAAACATGCTCATAACCAACATACAAACAATAGAAATAATAAGGATACAACAACCATAGAACCCACATATAATCCAATATATTTACACATAATACACCAAGGACAAGGAACTATTATTAATGAATGCATAGGAAAACCATGTATGGGACTTCCACGAACCACCCAGCCATAGACTAGGCTAAACCAAATATTTCTTTTAGTCATTCACTTGCGTGCCATATTCCAGGCATGAATACGAGATCCCATGGAACACATCCAAAGAGACCAAACTAGTGCTTGAAAAGTCCAACCACCTCAAACATCAACAAGTGTTTCCACTTAACGGTCGAACATCACTAAAAATCATCGAATTGTTCTCTAACCAAGTTGTCGAGGCCTCCAGAATGTTTGTGGTGGGCTCCAGTATTGTAGCAATGACGCTAAAACTCCTGGAGCTTCCTATCTCTAATTTTATCAACCCGGTAGTTCGTAACAAACTTGGAAGCGACGGTGCTGTATGCACAAGTACTAGCTCTTTTCGCAGCTGTCACTTGGTCAGCTGGCACAAGTTCGCTAGGGCTCAAGCCAACTTCTATATGTTCTCAGAAGAAGCTTTCTAAATGATGAACGAAGACTATCTGAAAGGAAATTAACCTACTTTGCAAGAATGAACTGAAAGCGAACAAAACATGGAAACCCTAGTAAACCCTAATCTGACTAGCTTAGTCCTTACGATGCAACGATGGGAATGTAACTCCTAAAAATGATGCCATTACTTCTAGTGATATGAGATGCATGAGATTAAACTACCTCCATTGAAAAGAACATTGTTTTTATATTTTTGCTTAAGTGGTTGGAGTTATTATGACTTGTTTCTTATTAGGTTTTGACTGTGCAGGGGTCGTTCGAAGGGAAAGAAAGCTTGGGAAAGGTCAGGAGGGCTAGGAGAGGTTCCAGGGGATCCAAAACATCATTCCACAGAAGTCCACAACGTTCAGGTGCTCGGCAACCGAGTTTGCGGGCTTCTACAGGATGTCTGCAAGGGATCCTACAGGAAGCTCGGGATTTCTACAGGAAGTCTACTAACTTCTACAAGATGTTCTGTGGTTGGTGTTTTGGGTGATGGAGGAGTGGAGGAGTTGTATGGGTAGGTAGGTAGGATGGGAAGGGAGCTTATGATGGCTCAGGGACAGAGATATGAGATGAGGAAAGAGTGGGTACAGTTGGTTGGTGGATAGAAGGGTGGAAGCAATGAAAAGCCAAAGGGATGGAGCTACGTGAACAGTAGAAGTGCTGGAAGGCAAACGAGCTGAACAGAGGTTGGGTAGGTGACTTGGGCGCGGTTGAGAAGAGGAAGAAGATAACAGAGTGATGCAACGCAGTGTAAAGGAAACAAATCTGCACCAAACCGAGAATTCATCAACCTATCCTAACTGTGTTATTAAATCAACGAACAGCAATGTAAACTTCAGAGAAAAATCATGCATGGAGTTGGAATGAAGAAGTACTGCTCAAGATCAGAATGCATGGATGGATCTACAATTGAAATGACTGTGTTGCAGCTTGAATGAAAGTATAAGACTGCGTTTTTTGGTGGTTGGTACGGTCTACACCCCCAATCTCTAAACAGAGATGGCAGTGAGTGCACTGTCAACCTTTTCTTGGAGCTCTAATGAATGCTAATCCTCCTACTCTAATCTAAGCAACTAAAAGCACTTGAACCGTGAACTAATCCTACTCAATCACATGAAAGAAATTAAATCAGCAGACTGTGTTTCTCAAATGCATGTCAAAGCAAAGAAATGAAGTGCTGAAAGGAAAGACAAATAGCAATACAAGGGAAAGGAGGTCTATTGCTCTCAGGTTGGGCCCTAACCTGAGAGCTATAGCTCTCTTAAAAACTCAGAATTGAATCCAAAGCTGCCTGCCTTTATTGAATAATCATGAGTCTAACATCATGCCAAAACTGGCTTACAAAAAGCAAAAACCGAGCTGTAGCTCGTGCTTAGGAATTGCAACAGTAGTTCAAAAGTTCAAAAAGCTCCTATCAAAGGCTACGACCTTAATATTTATACATGATGAGGATCAAGATGGCTTCCTCAATATGTGGAGCTTGGCTGTCCAACTGAAAGTTAAACTGCTGTTCCTGTAGAATCCGTTGGCTGCCTTTAAGCTCGGTGGGGAGAGCTATTGGAGCTCGGAGTTAGGGTGGAGATCACGAGGGAGGTCATTTAAGGCTGTAGACAACCTCCCTATAAACCTGAAATGCCACCTTTGCTGTCTCCTTGTCTCCTTCTGCGTGGTCTTTGCTCCCTTTAATGCCAAAAAACCTGAAATCATCATGTATTAGCCACATAGATATAATGCCTGCCCTTCTTTCTACAAATAACACGAATATACCAAGAAATGAATGCATAAGTGATAAAAGATGAAGGGTTGAGCAAGGTAAGTAGGCCAAATGAGCCCAAATTGTTACCAAAAATTGGGGCTCATCATCACCCCCCAGGTAAAATCTTTGCTCATCCTTGAGCAATTTTGCCCTAGCTCCTTGTCCTTGGCCGAGAACTAGGCTCCGGAATACGCTCTTTCTTTCCTACTCTTGGTGGCTCTACCTGTTCTGCCCTTGGTGGCGATGAGGGTGCCACTCCTTCCCTCTTCTCTGTTTCCTTGACCTTGAGCTGGGCTTTTGAAGCCGATTGGTCTACCCTTCCTTTCCAAGTAGTTGTTTTTGGGCTCCCCCTCTCGTAGGTGACCGATATCTTCGAGGGGGACCTCTCACTGGGTGAAGTAGGGGTATCCCCTGTAGTGATTTGGCTGCTGGATGGGGGCTGTGGCTTGCCCATCTCTATTCTCGCACTTCTTCGAGCTTCAAAGTATAGAGGGGTCTCCCTCTTTCTCTTCTCTTTTGGCTTAGGTGGCGTGCTGAGGGCGGCCAGCACAGCTGCTGCCTCCCTTGCTAGAATGTCCGCCTTCTTCTCCTTGGGTTTCACTTTTCCGGGGCTTCCTGTAGAAGACCCTATTTTAGCCAATTTCGGGCTTCCTGTAGAAGACCCTGTTTTAGTAATTTTCGAGCTTCTTGTAGAAGACCCTTTTTCAATAATTTTCGGGCTTCCTGTAGAAGACCCTTTTTCTGTTAATTTCGGGCTTCCTATAGAAGCCTGTTACTGCTTTCCTGTAGACACAGGTGTCACCACCTTGGCTTGCTTTGCTTCATGGGTTTTTCTTTTTGGTTTGGTTGCGGGTGCTGATGAGGTACTTTTGCTGATGTGGACCTTCTCAGCTTTGTCCGTTCTGCTCTGCAACCTTTTCTCTCTTGCTGACAAGATGGGTGTGTCACCTTTTTCCTCAGCATCCTTTTTCTTTTGTTTCTTCTCTTGCTTTTTCTTCTGCACTGTGGTCGGGGTCTTCTGGCCTGTTTCTTTCTTTCCCGCGGCCACTGATTCTTTTTCCTCACTGCTGGAGGAACCACTTTCTTCAGTCAACATCCTTATGTCTCCATCTCTTGTCAAATTTCTGAATGCTTCCCATGAGAGGGGAACCTTATATGAATGAAGCGCATCCTCCACAAGAAGTTTGATCAATCCATGGTGGGCTACCTGATTTGGTATGCCTTCTTTTAACTTTATGGCACACTCAATTAGAGACTGTAGTAGGAAATAAGGGATGCTCAGTTTATTTTCTACAGGAAGATCAATCTAGTGTCTCAATTCAGTGAGCAACCTGAAGTGATACCCGTACACAATGCTAAAACGGCCTTCACAGGTTATATACTTCATGATCTGCAGGCTAACTTCATTCCATGGTGGCAGCAGACTGGTTCTACGCACCCCATTTTTGTCATCCGAGAATTCCTCCTCAGGTGGAAAGAATTCTTTCTTTGCCTGCTGGCTCAACTTCCTTTCTTCCTTATCCCATGGCAAACCCATTGGAAGTTCAGTAATTCGACTGATATATTGCGGGGTGAGCTTGAGGCTTAGGCCCCTGAAGTTCACGGTGGCCAATGCTTTGGATTTCGGCCTCAAAACTTGTAAAAATTATTCTGCCACTTCATCGTCATAACCCTGCAACTTGTCACAAAATGATATCCATTGCACCCGTGTGAAGAGCTCCACCACCTCCTGGTTTTCTCTTAACTTTGATGAATCAGTGGGTTCACGTCTAATAAACCCACCCGGCATGATAAAAACTATTGCTAGAGGTGGCGAATGCGGAAGAAATTTGGCCTACTGAGACAAAGCGTAGAATTACGCCTCTGTCATGAACATAATCCACGAAACTTATCCCTGAGGACTTTAACACAGTTTAATTACACTGACATCCTGTAGAACGACAGTTTATGCATGGCAGACAACAATTGCAACCATTTCCTACGACCAGACTGTAGACGACGATTCTGCCACCTTTAAAAATCAATTGCATGGAGAGTTCAGAGTTACCTTTTTATCTGCCACCTTTTTACATGAGGAACCCGCCTTCCTATAGAAACAGCTTTCCTGTAGGAGCAGCGCATGATTCCTGGGGAAGACTGCAGTTGGTATGCGCTCTCGGTGTTGCTCCACAGCCGTTCTGATAGCCAAAGGCTCAGAGTTTCGAACTGCAGAGGGATTCGAATGTTCACTCGAGTTTCAAACGGTGAATGATAAATGCATGCGGGCAATCTAGTCGATTAGATTTGAATAGGCGGAATCCGTGGTGCGGGGGTGAGCTGTCCCCGCCGGACCGTTGGATGACGTTGTTCCATCTTTTGTCTGCGAGTTCACTTACTACCGCATCATCCCTCCAGCAGTTCCGCCACCGTTTCTTCTGCTAAATCCGTTTTTCCCGACGGGGATTGCTCTCACGTGTGTGCTGCCCATTCCTTTTGTCACGGCCGCCACCCAAACATCTGACTGGACCATTAACCGGTCGACGTGGCCAGTCAACTGGCCATACAACCACTCAACCCATTCACTTCACACTTTGCAAACAATTCAAAGTAAAATTCATGCAATCTGACGGAAGAAAGGGTCGAGACACTTACCTGCGCGGCTGCAACACGATTTTTCGGGTTTTGGACGATGATGAATGGATCTATCTGCTGCTGGTGAATTTGCATAGGCCCGAAGGTTCACGTTTACAGGCTGCCGATGATGGAGTTGATGCTTGGCTGCATGCGTCCGCGTTTTCATTGCATATGGCTAGCGCTGTGAATAGTATACACTCTAGTGGGCTTAACTGTTACAGGACTCCCGCGGGATGTCTTGTAACAGTTCTCCCTCCTTGGGTGCATGCTGCACGACGAAGGATCTGGCCTCCCGATCATGCTCCCAGGGCTTCTGGATGACTGGGATGGATATGGTATGAGATCTCAACGTTTTTTTATTTAAAAATTGTTTTTTCTTGATAACTCATCGATCTGCTTTGCTGGTGCAGGTAACTTCGTTGCATGTCGACAAGGATGGCAGGACGAGGTGACAACAATGTGCAAGGGAGATAACAATAGCTTGCATGCGTCCAAACCAATCCTTAGTCATTATATCTCCTCATAAAATGGATTCTGGGCCGTCCTGAACTTCTACAGGAAGTTTCCTGTAGATATACAGAGCTTCCTGTAGAAAGTTTGCGTTTCCTGTAGAGAGTCTGCACCTTCCTGTAGAAAATCTGCATCTTCCTGTAGAAAATCTGCGTCTTCCTGTAGAAGACTCAAGCCGTGATAAAATTGCACATACCTTGGAGAAAATGAGTATTCTTGGAGGAGGTGCTGGTGAGGTCTCCTGACAGCATGATGAGGATCCTTAGCTTTGAGTTGAGAGGCTTCCTCTCCTCCATAGTACACCTGCAACCTACATGGAACTTTACATTATGAATTTGCTGACCTTCTTTTTTTTCTTATTGTTTTTTTCTCTATTTTTTTTTTTTTTTTGAAAGATAACAGGGGCGCCTCAATGAGGTTTTAATCCTTGCCATCTGCCTTAAGTGCCTCAGAGAGGTTTTCACTCAAGGATCTTTTTTCAAATCTCTTTTTTTTTTTCTTTTTCTTTTTTTTTTTGAGAAAGACAATAGGGGCGCCTCAGAAAGGTTTTCACCCAAGGATCTTTATTATTATTATTATTATTATTATTTATTTATTTTTTAGATCTTTCAGGGTATGCCCAAAGGAGAGGCAGAACCCTTCTCTATGACCAACACTGATTTCTCCATAGTTTTGATGAACTCTTGTCTTGAGAGAGCCTTCCTGTAGATCTTCAATCGATGCCCATTGACAAGCATGGGGATGGCTTCCTCATCAATGGTCTGAATAAGAAAAGATCCATTTTCATGACATTTTTCCACTGCATATGGTCCTAGCCATCTGGTTCTCAGCTTCCCCTTGAAATCTTTGTATCTGGAGTCATACAACAAGGCCCAATCTCCCAGCTGAAATTGCTTGTCATGGAGATGTTGGTCATGCCACACCTTTCTCTGAAGTTGAACCACTCCCGAGTGAAGGAGGGCCTGCATCCGGTGCTCCTCCATTCCATTCAGCTGCAATAACCTTTCTTATTGTGCATCGCTGAGATCTAGATCTAGCTGAGCTGCCATCCTCAAAGTGTTGTACTCGAACTCAATGGACAACAAAGCTTTCTTCCCATAGACCAGCTCATAAGGTGTGAAGCCGGTGGTGGTCTTCCAGGTTGTGTTGTAAGCCCATGTGGCCTCAACCAGGCGATCTGCCCAGTCCTTTCTGCTGCTGCTCACCACCTTAGTCAAGATTCCTTCTAATGCTCTATTGGTGACTTCCACCTGCCCATTTGCTTGAGGGTGATAGGGGGTGGAAGTCCTATGCTTGATCTTGTGATGAGCTAGTAGGTCTTCAACTAGGTTGGATGTGAACTGGCTCCCTTGATCGGTGACTAGCTCTCTTGGGTAGCCAAACTTGTAGAAGATGTTTTCTCTTAAGAACTCGGCCACCTTTTCTTCTGTTGTTGCTTTGATTGCTCTGGTCTCTGCCCACTTTGTCAGGTAGTCAGTACACACAATGATATAAGACCTTTGCCTCAAAGGAGGGTTGATTGGACCCACAAAGTCCATACCCCACTTCTCAAATGGCTCAAGAGTCATTTGAGGTTGGAGAGGCATCTCATCCCTTTGAGTCGGTTTCCCCATTCTTTGGCATTGGTCACATTGGCTGATGTATCTTCTGACATCTTGATGAAGTGTGGGCCAATAGTAGCCTGCCTGCAGGATCTTGAAGGCAGTTCTCTTTGCTGCAAAATGTCCTCCACAAGGCCCATCATGACAGGTGAGGAGGATATCAAAGACTTCCTCCTCCCTTACACAACGCCTTAAGATCTGATCAAGGCCAAGCTTGAACAGATTGCCCCCGATCCAAGTAAATGAGGCACTTTTTCTGATGATTCTGCTCTTCTCTCTTGAAGATAGGTGCGGAGGGAACTGTGCTAAAACAAGGTAGTTTGCTATATCAGCAAACCATGGAGGGAGTGCTGAGATAGCAAACAGATGTTCATCGGGCATCTGGTCATCCACTGTCCCATCCTCATCTGCAGACAAATCCAATCTAGATAAAAAGTCAGCAACAACATTTTCTTTACCTGGTTTGTCAACAATGGTCAAATCAAACTGCTGCAACAAAAGTAACCATCTAATAATACGAGCATTCACATCTGGTTTATTCATTAAATATCTAATTGCAGCATGGTCAGTATGTACAAATGTTTGATAGCCAGTGATATAATGTCGGAACTTGTTCAGTGCATGGACCACAGCCAAAAACTCTTTCTCAGTTATAGTGTAATTCAGCTCAGCTTTGGACAAGTTTTTACTAACAAAGTAAATGGCATATGGAAGTTTTTGTTCAACTTGTCCTAAAGCTGCACCTATGGCTTTGTTCGAGGCATCAGTGTGGATGTGGAAAGGTAGGGCCCAGTTTGGACCTATCAAGATTGGGGCTGACACTAACTTGTCCTTCAATTCATTCAAAGCCCTCTGACAATCGTCAGTCCATTTAAACTCCACATCTTTTGCCAACAGGCCAAACAATGGTGAGGCTAGCTTGCTGAAGTCTTTAATGAATCTCCTGTAATACCCTGCTAATCCTAAGAAACTCCGAACATCCCTTACCTTTTGAGGAGGTGGAACCTTCTTGATGAGAGGAATTTTGGTAGGATCCACCTGTAACCCTTGGCAAGAAATGGTATGGCCTAGCACGGTCCCTTCAGTCATCAGGAATTCACATTTTTCAAGACTAAGGGACAAGTTCATCTTAATGCATTTGGTTAGGACTTTTCCTAGATTGGATAATGCTTCCTGGAAGTTGGCCCCATAAGGAGTGAAGTCATCCATATAGATTTCCACTGCATCATGGACGAGCTCCGAGAAGATGCTCAAGACAGCTCTCTGGAAGGTAGCAGGAGCATTGCATAGCCCAAAGGGAAGAACTCAGTAAGCAAAGGTACCCCAAGGACAAGTGAAGGTGGTCTTATCTTGGTCTTCCGAGCTGAATTGAATCTGGTTGTACCCGCTAAACCCATCCAGGAAAGAGAAAAACTTCTTTCCTGCCAGTCCATCCAACACTTAATCTATGAAAGGTAGAGGGAAATGGTCTTTCTTGGTAGCTTTGTTCAGTTCTCGATAGTCCACACAGATTCTCCACTTCCCATTCTTCTTGGGAACCAACACCAGAGGGGACACCCATTCACTATCTGAGATGGGGTAAATGAATCCGGCATCCAACAGTTTTTGCAATTATTCCTTGACAATGTCCTTAAGGGCTGGATTCATTCTCCTCTGAGGTTGTCTAACCGGTTTACAATCCTCTTTGATGTATATGTGATGGGTATAGACCGAGGGATGGACTCCTTTCATCTCCTTATAGCTCCAAGCAAAAGCATCTAGGTGACTGGCCAACAGGCTACACAACTCCTTTTCCTGGGAAGGAGATAGGGAGGAGCTGATCTTTAACGTTCTCTCAGAGCCGAACTCCACATTTTTGACTCTGGGAGTGACAGGGTTGGTCGTACAAAGATCCACTAAGGTGTTGGCTTGGGCATCCTCCACCAATTTTTCTAAGGATAGTGCACTGGAAGGTGGATTCTGGATCAAGGTCTCAATCAAGTCATCCTCGGTTGGGGGGTTTCTTCTAGTGGTATCTAGGGTGCACAAAGGTGCTGAGTACACTTCATCCTCTTCTCCTTCCTCCAACCAAAGTGGTAAGTCATGCTCTAAGGAAGGTTGGGCAGGAGGGTATAGGACTAGCTGCTTGGACATGGGACCATTTTTGATGGTCATATTTCCTGCACGACAACTTATGTAATCATCTGCAGTGGCTAACCAAGGCCTTCCCAAAATAAGAGGATATCCAGTAAGCTTTGCCTTGGGTTGCAGAACCAAGAAATCTGCAGGGTATTCCCAAGAGTCGACAGAGACCAAGACATCCTCCACAATCCCTTCGGGAGTCACAGTGGAGCGATCTGCAAGCTTCAGAACTATCGAGGTCTTCCTCAAGGAACCATGAAGATTGAGTTTGAGCATGGTATCCCTGGTCATCACATTAATGGCAGCCCCCAAATCAATCAAAGTGTGAGGTATGATGGTGCCATTGATGTGGACATCTACTACAGGACTCCCAAGATCTAGATACTTTGGGCAGATGACTTGTCCTAACATAAGGTCAGACAGTTGTCCTGAGACATTGATGGTTGAAGCATCTCTCTTTCGCCTGCCTGGGTGTTTAAAACACTTTTCCTTAACCAGTTTGTTGTATATTGGCACATCCTTGATGGCTTGGAGAAGTGGTATTTTCACACACAACTGCCTGAGCTCACCCAGAAGCTCATCCTCCTCTGGGTTGGGTTGTGTGGTGGCTGTTAGTCTCTCAGGAAAGGGTGGAATAGCCTTTGGTTCACTTTCCTGTTTATCCTCCTCGTCCTCTGGGGGAGGAGGTTGGCGATCCGGAAGAGTCTTTCCAGATCGAAGATTGATCTCCTGGATCTCCACAGCATAAGTAGGGCATGATGTTTCCCAGTGTATACCTGTTGGGCCTGTCTATTGTTGGGGTTCGGGTTCAGTTGAGCAGGTATTTGAGGTTGCCTCGGAGGAGCAGGAGGTAAGGGTTGAGGTTGAACTGGTGGTGGAGGCAAAATGGCAGGAGGAGTGTTGTATTGGGGCCTCCACCCCGACTGAGGTGCATTCCACTGAGGTTGTGGCTGGGCATGCGAATGATAAGAATGAGTAGTGGGTTGAGTAGGGTACTGAGGTGGATAAGACCATGGAGGAGGCATAGACCAAGAAGGATGAGCAGGGGGACCCCAGGAAGGCATAGGAGTCGATTGGTTGGGGCTGTAATAAGCTTGAGGTGCCCCTTGCATCCCCTGCTGGTAAGGTCTAGGTCCTTGTGGCCTCCTTTGGTTGAGGTAATAGAGAGGTTCAGTGAGAGCTTCTGTCCCTTGGTACATGGCTTTAAATCCAGGTAAGGTTGGACATTGGTTTGTGGGATGGTCCTCCTCACAAATGAAACACACTTCAACCGAATGCAATGGACATTTGTTCTTAGGGTGTCTCCTGGTACATCTAGGGCAGAAGATAGCCAAGGCTCTCTCAGCTTCTTCCTTCTTCTGCTGGATCTTGAATGTGTCCAGCTGCATGGCAATGGTCTGTCTCACCTCACTCTTAAGATCTTCCAATTGATTTGCAAACTCATGTTTGGAGAAAGGGACACCAGTTGAGAGGAGGTTTCCTCTACCTCGTTTCCGAGCTGCCTTGGAGTGGTTTCTAAACACAGTCTTGATGTCCTCATAAGGCAGTTGGTAAATATCCCCCCCAGCTAACATGTGAAGGGTATCTAAGAGGTCTTCAGGGACTCCTCGGAGCAGGACCAACTTGAGGGATTCAGGTTCAAGTGTGCAACTGGCCCGCTTATAGCTAAGTTGGAACCTCTCCTCATAATCCTCTAAGGACTCATCATTTCCCATGGTCATCCGAAAGATTTCTCCCTTGGTTTCCTTGGACCTACAGTAGTCCCGGTACTTGGTATTGAAATCTTGCTGCATCTGAGCCCAAGTAGTGATACTATTCCCAGGTAAGCCCATGAACCAGCGTAATGCTGCATCCTTAAGAGTTGAAGGGAAGAGTTTCAGCTTTTTCTCATCTTTAGTATAGTCATAGGTTCTACAAAGGACATCAAACTCAAACAGGAAGGTATCAGGATCTTCAGTAGTCAGTCCATGGAAGTGAGGTAGGGCGGAGGGACTAATGTTTTTAATTTTCATGTCTCCATTGGTCTCTCGGATGGGGAAGGCACCTTCTATTCTCTCATCTTCTCCTCTATTGTCAGCCATAGCTTCAGATGGGATGGTCTCTAATTCTTCTTCTGCTATAGGATCTTCGTATATCTCAGGAGGTTCACCTATAGGTTCTTCTGGATCACTGTCACCGAAGAAGAGAGAAGGGTGACTCAGTGATGTGGTGGGGGTGTTGGGTAAGAATTTGCCTGTTTTATCTCGATTCCTACGAGGCATGAAATGGAAAGACTTTTTTTTTATTGCTTTTGCTTTTCTTTGGTACCTGCAAAACTGAAACAGATTGATCTACAACTAACTATCTTGCTGAAATAAAAATGCCGAATTGAAATGAAAGAAGGAAAGGACTAATCTACTTTGCTCAAATGAAATTGCAGGAATGGAAATGCTAGTCTACGCTTGCAGAATGGAAATGATAATCTACACTTGCAGAAATGAAATGGCAGAATTGAAATGCTAATCTATGAAAGCAGGAAATGCTAATCTATGAAAGCAGGAAATGTCTATGCTACTTTTGCAGAATGGAAATGAAATAAACTACTTAGCAGAAAGCAAGAGTAGGAAAGTAGAAGAAAAACAACAATTACTAATACTCTGACGCTTCCCCGGAAACGGTGCCAAAAAGATGGTGGGCTCCAGTATTGTAGCAATGATGCTACAACTCCTGGAGCTTCCTATCTCTAATTTTATCAACCCGGTAGTTCGTAACAAACTTGGAAGCGACGGTGCTGTATACACAAGTACTAGCTCTTGTCGCAGCTATCACTTGGTGAGCTGGCACAAGTCTGCTAGGGTTCAAGCCAACTTCTATATGTTCTCAGAAGAAGCTTTCTAAATGATGAACGAAGACTATCTGAAAGGAAATTAACCTACTTTGCAAGAATGAACTGAAAGCCAACAAAACATGGAAACCCTAGTAAACCCTAATCTGACTAGCTTAGTCCTTACGATGCAACGATGGGAATGTAACTCCTAAAAATGATGCCATTACTTCTAGTGATATGAGATGCATGAGATTAAACTACCTCCATTGAAAATAACATTGTTTTTATATTTTTGCTTAAGTGGTTGGAGTTATTATGACTTGTTTCTTATTAGGTTTTGACTGTGCAGGGGTGGTTCGAAGGGAAAGAAAGCTTGGGAAATGTCAGGAGGGCTAGGAGAGGTTCCAGGGGATCCAAAACATCATTCCACAGAAGTCCACAATGTTCAAGTGCTCGGCAACCGAGTTTGCGGGCTTCTACAGGATGTCTGCAGGGGATCTTACAGGAAGCTCGGGATTTCTACAGGAAGTCTGCTAACCTCTACAGGATGTTCTGTGGTTGGTGTTTTGGGTGATGGAGGAGTGGAGGAGTTGTATGGGTAGGTAGGTAGGATGGAAAGGGAGCTTATGATGGCTCAGGGACAGAGATATGAGATGAGGAAAGAGTGGGTACAGTTGGTTGGTGGATAGAAGGGTGGAAGCAATGAAAAGCCAAAGGGATGGAGCTACGTGAACAGTAGAAGTGCTGGAAGGCAAACGAGCTGAACAGAGGTTGGGTAGGTGACTTGGGCGCGGTTGAGAAGAAGAAGAAGATAACAGAGTGATGCAACGCAGTGTAAAGGAAACAAATCTGCACCAAACCGAGAATTCATCAACCTATCCTAACTGTGTTATTAAATCAATGAACAACAATGTAAACTTCAGAGAAAAATCGTTCATGGAGTTGGAATGAAGAAGTACTGCTCAAGATCAGAATGCATGGATGGATCTACAATTGAAATGACTGTGTTGCAGCTTGAATGAAAGTATAAACTGCGTTTTTTAGTGGTTGGTACGGTCTACACCCCCAATCTCTAAACAGAGATGGCAGTGAGTGCACTGTCAACCTTTTCTTGGAGCTCTAATGAATGCTAATCCTCCTACTCTAATCTAAGCAACTAAAAGCACTTGAACCGTAAACTAATCCTACTCAATCACATGAAAGAAATTAAATCAGCAGACTGTGTTTCTCAAATGCATGTCAAAGCAAAGAAATAAAGTGCTGAAACGAAAGAAAAATAGCAATACAAGGGAAAGGAGGTCTATTGCTCTCAGGTTGGGCCCTAACCTGAGAGCTATAGCTCCCTTAAAAATTCAGAATTGAATCCAAAGCTACCTGCCTTTATTGAATAATCATGAGTGTGACATCATGCCAAAACTGGCTTACAAAAAGCAAAAACCGAGCTGTAGCTCGTGCTTAGAAATTGCAACAGTAGTTCAAAAGTTCAAAAAGCTCCTATCAAAGGCTATGACCTTAATATTTATACATGATGAGGATCAAGCTGGCTTCCTCAATACGTGGAGCTTGGCTGTCCAACTGAAAGTTAAACTGCTATTCCTGTAGAATCCGTTGGCTGCCTTTAAGCTCGGTGGGGAGAGTTGTTGGAGCTCGGAGTTAGGGTGGAGATCACGAGGGAGGTCTTTTAAGGCTGTAGACAACCTCCCTATAAACCTGCAATGCCACCTTTGCTGTCTCCTTGTCTCCTTCTGCGTGGTCTTTGCTCCCTTTAATGCCAAAAAACCTGAAATCATCATGTATTAGCCACATAGATATAATGCCTGCCCTTCTTCCTACAAATAACATGAATATACCAAGAAATGAATGCATAAGTGATAAAAGATGAAGGGTTGAGCAAGGTAAGTAGGCCAAATGAGCCCAAATTGTTACCAAAAATTGGGGCTCATCAATTTGTTCAAACGAAGGCTCCAGGACTAGTAACTCAAATCATAACTGTTGTCGGGATTGGGAGTGTTTGTCCAACCAAGGCTCCAGTACTAGTAACTCAACCCACCAAGGGCTCCAAAGCATTTTTCCAACCAAGGATCCAAGACTAGTAACTCAACCTAAGCTATTACAGGGCTCCAGAGTGTTTGTCCAACCAAGGCTCTAGGAACTCATAACTAAACCTAGAGCCAAAGCAACATGAGAACCAACCATAAAATAAAAGTAATGGTTATTCAAGAAATGGAAAGGCTAAGAAAACCCATCCTCAATCCATGCATTCCTCTATGCCAATGATAGATAATAACCAAGAAACCACATGCATATGCCATGCATGCCAAAACTAGCAAGGAAATCATACATGCAATTCGGTACCTGCAAGAAAAACTCATTGTAGTCGTTGATCATGAAGTCCTCTTACACTTTCCTCCTCTTCCTTTGCCTTCTTGCTCTAAATATCTAAGTATGCCACACCCATGCAATGGTTCTTCAAGAAAACTCTAAGATCGCAAGGGTAAGATAGAATGAGAGAGAATAGAGAGAGAGCTCCAAAACTGAACTGATAAAATTCTATCAACTGATCCTCGTTAGCCTTTTTATTAATGAGGCCTTTATTTTCTTGAATTTTCCATTATTTTCCTTCAATTTCCTCCTCACATGCAAATTGTGACTTTTAACCTCCCTTTTCTCCTAATTTCTATTATTTCCATAAATAAAATGCGAATTAATGCCACTTCTCCTTTCCAAAGCCTTTGCCATTGCCTTTGCCAATTTCGTTAGCAATTAATGCCACTTTGTCTTTCGAAATCCTTTTCCATTTCGTTTCCATTCAGATTGGAATACATGTCCCATCACCATGGTTATTATCTTTTCTCTATTAACTCTTTTACATGGAATTTTCACCAGGGATGTTATAGAGGAGCGCAACACCGATGAGATTTTGTTCCCTATTTAACTACATTAACTTGGATTGTGCCTAACAACCTATGTGCCTTAACAATTTTATCTTTAGAATTTTGTTGAATTAAAGTGTTTAAGGCAAACAACATAATAACTCTTCATTCATTTAATAATCTTGTTCTCATTCATTTCTTATGAAAATTTCATTCAAAATTAACGATGGTGTAAGAAATTCAACAAAACACAGATGGGGCCGAGGGAACGCTCGAACACTTATTTCCCAATTTCAATTACTTTAAGAATCCAATAATTATAATACAACAGTTGTTATAATGATTAGTACAATTGTTTGGCTTGTGTTAGCAAATTCATCCAACAAAGTTACAAAAATGGTTGTGCAATTGTTGAATGTTCTGTACCTACGACTTGCCTAGAAACCCCAAGAATATTCGCCCCAATAGAACCCTAACTTGGTTTTACCAGATTGTGCAGGCTCGCTGAGCTAGCCTCACCTTCATCCTACACTCCCTTTCTATTTTCCCTATGTTGTGCCACTTATTCTTGGTGATTTCTCTTAAGTCTCTTTGGTTCGTCCTTGATCAAATTGATTCCTCGTTCATATGTCGATGTCTCCTACTTATAGACACTCTTGCTCAATAGTTTGTGTATTGGACAATGCCCCTTCATGTGTTTGGTGCACTCGCCATAATGTTTGAAAACACCTCGGTTAGGGTAGTCATGCCCATGGGCTGACCCATTTTATACATTCAGCCAGTGTGGGAAAGCGCAACCATCGTGATGTAACGCTATGTTTTTCCCAAAATGGCATCCAGGAATTCCACCTTAGTGTCGATGTTTCTAGAGCATGTGCCTCTCAAATCATGGAAGTTACACTTTCCTATTGTATGGACATGGGCTCCCTATATTCATCTACATTAGGGAAATTTTGAGGTAAAAAATGGGCCTCAAAAGAAAAATTGCACAACAAAAATCAACTCTAAAAGAACCATTAAGATTCAATATAATGTCACCATGGTGGATTATTCATCATTTTTGGAGTAAAAAGGTAAAAGGATAAAAAATAAAAAAATAAAGATCAACTTGTGTTTTCAGTTATCTCCTTACAATTTTACTCAAATTTCTAGCAGGAACACTCATTAGTTGCAAAACTTAATTTTTCATCCAAGGAGTACCCATATTAAATACTTTCGATGGACCCTCTTATATGAAAAATGCGAAATACTTGGATAAACATGATTGCAATCACATTTTTCATATATTTCACATTTTTCATGTAGTATGGTCCATTGAAAGTGTGCAACATAGGTACTCTTTTGATGCATAATTAAATTATGGTTCCAATGAATGCTCTTGCTTGAAATTTGAGTAAAATTGTGGGGAGATAATTGGAAAGTATGAGCTGACAAAGTAGTTTTTTATTTTTTCCCTCCAAAACTTGATGAGGTAATTTAATCTTATTTTATGATTTGCATTATTATTTTATAATATTCCTTACGAGGCCCATTGGAGACCTCCCAAATTCTCTAATGAGATTTTCTTTTGTACTGAGAACTTTTATGTTGTGCACTCCAAATTATGTCCAACTTTGGTTCCTCCACTCGCATGTCCTGCCAACTAACTCATCAGTGTCACCCAATCCCATCTCCCACATGTCTTGTTCGGTTCGCCTATCATGCACTCACCCACCTGTTGTCGTATCATGCAGATAGGTAGCCAATGGGCACCCAATCTCCCCACCTTTGTGTGGACATGACCAGGGCGTGTCCCTTTGGTTCATCCACGCGATGCCCCCATGGGTCTACTTTTCTTCCTTACTTTAGCTTTTTACCACTCCAAGTGGGCAGATGGAGCCCTACCTTTCTAACCCGGCCAAGGGGATCAAGTCGAGAAGCTCCTAAAGTCGGTCGGCGGATAAGCTGTTATTAAGTTATTCTTCACCGCAACCGATAAGCTGACCCGCCATCATAGGTGCCCGTTTGGCCTTGGTTCCAAATCAAAGCCTTGACACCAACTAACACAACTTTCATTTAGAGTGAGTTAACCAAAAAATATAGGTGAAATTTTTCATTATTTTATAATTAAAAACAAATAAACATTTTATAATTTTATTTTCTAAATTTAAACTATTATAATCATGACAATATATCTCAATCAAAAGATTAAGATTATCTTTTTATATAATTATAAATTATAAAAATAATTACCATACCATGAATATAATTTGTATTTAATTTGAACTCATTTAATTTTATTGTTCATTAAAATAGCTAACTATAAGTTATCAAAAATATATTATTAAATAATAAAAATATTTTTTTGTTTGAGTTGAATCTTTTATTTTTTATATTAATGATTACCGAAAAATGCCAAGATTATCAATACCAGATTATATTATTAATGAGAATATTTATGTAACATTAATATTAAAATTAATATACTAAATATTATTTTATTAATATTATTTTAATAAGTGTTAGATAATGAAACTAATATGTATTTAAATTGAATTTCTATTTTTTAAATAGGTTATTATTAATACTACTTAAAAAATGTAAAATAAATATAAGCATCATAAATAATAAATTAATATATTAAATATTAGTTTTTCAATATTTTTTAAAAATATTTAATAATATAATATATATTGAATAATTTTTTTTGGTTAGTTGTTTTTAGAAAATTTGTGTCGATGCACTTGGGGCATCTAATATATCAAAATATCATGGAATTAGACACGGTACCAATCTATATATATTGTTGGATTTGTATTTATGTAATTTCAAACCTTTTACTTTGATATAAGTCTATTTTTTTTCAATCTATATTCATTGTTGGATTTGTATTTATGTGACTTCAAACCTTTTACCTTGATATAAGTTTTTTTTTTGGTAAGTTTGGTAGGACTTTCTGATTTTTGTGTTTTACATGTCTATTATTCACCCCGCTATAGAGAAGGGTAGCATAAGATTCGAACCGAAGATCTTTGGTTCAGTGAGACATTTTTCCACGATCAATGTCACTTAAACTACCCCAAACACACTGACATAAATCTGCTTTATAACCAATAAATTCTATATAATATATTTTTGAAAATAAATATTTTATCTATTTATAGCCCCCAGCATTTATAATAAACTTTTATATTAGAAAATTAAGTTAACTATAATATTATATTGTAAATTTATTTACATCATTGTATATTTAAATAATAAAGGGTTTTTTGGGGGCTTATTTGCTCTTCTTAGGTTTCTAAAAGTGTACATTAAGATGAACATACAAGAATTATTAGAATATTGTACTTTAAAACTATTTACCTTAAAAAAAAAAAAAAAATTAGGATTTCTAAATCTAATTTTATTTTATTTCATTTTTTCTTTTTAGTTTTTACAAATTAAGCTAATATAGGTATTTACATTAAGTAGTTTGTAAAAGCAAAAATACATCAATTTATAGTAAATATTGAAAAACTTATCTTATATGGTTAATAATAAATAAATCATAAAAATTAACTAAGTTGTAACTTTATTTCAAATTATTGTTATTATTAATTATAAAAATAATTAATATATGAGTTAAACACATATATAAACATGTAACAAGAAAAACATAGTAAAACAATAATAAGTAAATCGTGATATTTTTTTAATTAGATTTGAAGGAAAGAAGGACATAACTACGTTTGGGATAACCTAAATCATTTATTGCTAACTAGCACTAAATATATTCCATTTATACTTAGAGAAGGTCAAATTTGTAGCATCCACCTAGTAACTATTGATAGTTAAATTAAAATTATTAAATCCTTATTTTGAAATAAACACACTATCGACATAATTATTAATTTAAAAAAGTTTAAAACGATATCATCATCAATATGATGAATGAAAATATACCATCTTAGATCTATCTTCAAATCTATTAACCCTCGATGATGGTGACATATGAGGCAAATGGAGGATAGTGAGGGTCATTTACTCCCCTGCCTGTGCGTTAGGTGCATTGATGAAGCACGTCCTAGAAGCCCCTTGGAACTATCGCCAAGAGATGGTTCCAGAAAATGTCAGCATTCTAAGAGTTAATTGTGACCCTCCTCAATGATTTTTGTTCTGCATGGTGATGGGAGTTAGGGTGGTATGTGAGATTATTGCTTCAGGTCCGTACAGTGGCCTTCTACCTTTTCCATCCTTGGCCCTTCAATATGTGATGAGAAGGAAAGGAATCTCACTTGGCTTGGGATTTAATTCTCTTATCTCTCATGGGATCAAGAGTGGAAAGGCTTGGAGTATGAGGTCGTGGTTGTGTGTGCGACCTTCAAACGCAACCCTTGAAGCTTTATGTGGGTGGCAAAACATGTGTGAGGCAACCAAGGAACCTTTGCTAGACCCATTAGTATTTTCCATTTTCGAAGCAATTTCCCTTTTTTTAGTTGTGATTTTATTTGACAATTGTTCTAGCAAAGAGTATATTGGTTCTCCCATTACGATTGTATCTTATTTCTTACTTCTTACATTCATCTTTATTGAGGGTACTAGGAAGAGAGACATAAACCATTCTCATGTAGTTTGGCCAAATCCCGTGGTTAAATATTCTAGAATTTCCAAATTTGGTGTTGTATTTTTCATTGTGTATCCCCAACCATTTCTGCATTGTTCCCTTCCATCTGGGTGGGGCTTTTTCCACATGGCGTTTTTGGTAGTCTCGATTGAATTATTTTGGCATCTTTTTTTCTCCTCTAAACACTTCAATTCCTTGGAGACCAATGAGCTCTCCTAGCTAGGTCTGGGTGGCAATATTTCTAACATTGGAAAATCCTTTAACAAGTTGCAAGCAGCAAGAAGGCCCTCTCCTCCTATTTTTCAATGCTATCTTTGCTAAAATCTTGGGCTTACAAGCCAGGGGTGGAACAATTGGAAGAACTAGAATATGGGGTGTTGGACATAGGTTGGCTATAATAATTATTGTCCCTTGCATGAGATGAAAGGGAAACATGGTCATGCATGCCGAGGTGGTGAACCGTGGGGACCTGTAGTAGAGCCCAAGGTGGAATTGAGGGACCTTGGTGTGGAATTATACAAACAAGATGTCCACTCTCCAAGGCAAATAGAATTTCCTCCTCCTCTCATTGCATTGGAAAACCACCTTCATCAAGTTACTGAGCTCCTAGAACAAATTTTTAGAGACCATCATTATCTTTATGAATGATATTCAATATAATTAGTGGCATATGATTGACTACTTCGCTACCTTACATCAGGGTCAGAAAATAATTACATAGTGGTTAGATCACTTGGAAGGAAAATAAGAACATATTAAGTGATTTGAATCAGTCTAAATGCATAGTAGTTCTAATTAGTACAATCTCTCATCGTAAACAAGAATGATTAAATTCTAAAAATACTATTACTATTGATTAGCAAATGGTGCAAACATAAGTGATACTTTTGTGGATTGAATACTCGTAGTAGAACTACATGGAGTGTTCTTCGATGATTAGCACAACCATTAGGTAAGTAAAATAATTTATGACAATGCAGTTATAATGATGCTGCTAACTCTTATTGAGTGTGGGTTACTGACCCTTGCCGGGTTGTGATGTATGCTAACATCTTTGATGGGAATATAAATAACAACTAATATTTTTGTAATGATGGTTGAAACAATACATATATATATGACCTTAAATAAGCATTTATGAGAAAATAATGACCAAAAGGATGGTGAATGTAGTTCAAACTGGAAAGGAGGATCATAATTGAACCTCTGTATGTTCTCATTTAGATAGTTGCCATGTTAAGTGCGGTGGAGGCACTTTATTTGAGAAAGGTTACCTATGAATATGGTAATAAATATTTTATGCATAAGGCATATTCTAGCCTGTGTTGAAGGCTAGGAAACATCGCAGATGGTGTTTCACTCAAGAGGGGAAGATGTAACAACCCTAAGTGAAAATTAAATAGTTAATCTACTTTTACTATAGTAATTCAATTAACTCTAAGAATTTTAATGTTTAAATTTTATTTTTATTTATTTAAAAATTGGTTATCACTAGCTAGGGAATTTATAGGGAAAAGACACTAAGTGAAAGTTTCACTTACCAAAGATTTAGAGTCAATTAATAACATCCCTAGAGATGAATAATCTTAGTTTCATGAAAGAATCCAAGAGGGGGAAGGGGAAAACTTGAGGCATCTGAGAAGGGAGATGGAAAAAAGGTTAGATTCCTCAATAAAACATTGTTAGGTAGGGCGGAGATGTACTTACACTGAAAAAAATGCACACTATTAATCTAATTACCTTGAAATTAATATACATTATACATCTAGTTGCATCAAATCATAAATCAATATCTACACAGAAATCAATGCATCTAGTGCAAACAATCAAATAGGATTAGAAATCAACATCTACACTAAAATCAATGCATCTAGTGCAAGAAATAAAATAGGATTAGAAATAAATATCTACACTAAAATCAATGCATCCAGTGCCAAGAAATCAACATATACACTTAAATTAATGCATCTAGTGTAAGGTATTAAATAGGATTAGAAATTCAAATCTACACTGAAATCAATGCATCTAGTGCAAGCGATCATATAGGATTATAAATCAATATCTACAATAAAACCAATGCATCCAATGCAAGCAATCAAATAAGAGTAGAAATCAATATCTACATCGAAATCAATGCATCTAGTCCAAGTGATCAAATATGATTAGAAATCAATATCTACATTGAAACTAATTCATCTAGTACAAAAAATCAAATACGAGAAGAAATCAATGTCTACAATGAAATCAATGCATCTAGTGTAAGGTATTAAATAGGATTAGAAATTGAAATCTACACTTAAATCAATGCATCTGGTGAAAGCGATCAAATAGGAATAGAAATGAACAACTATACTAAAATAAATATGTATATTTTAGTGAAAAAACAGAATATTCATGGCTTTATAGATCTAACTTCTATGTCTTGATTTGTCTTTGTGTCTCTCTTTCTTCTTCCCTCTCTCTCCACCTTCCATTCTATGTCTATCTCCCCCCTCTCTCCTTCTCTCTCCCCCCCTCCCTCTCTCCCACTCCATCTCTCCCCCATCTCTCTCTTTCCACTTCTCCCTCCTTTCTCTATCTTTCTCTTCTTTCCTCCCCCCTGCCATCTATATCTATACCTCCCTCCATCTATCCTTATTTGTCTCTCTATCTTAGCCCCCTAAACACATATCTCTCTCTCTCTCTCTCTCTCTCTCTCTCTCTCCAAAATTTTATGATCCATAAACTGTCATGGATGTTCCACTTGATAGTTCGTCACAAAAGATATGATAATACTATATTCAAATACCATATTTTTACACTATTAAAGTTTTATTAAAATTATAGTTCTGTTGATTTTACTGTAATTAGTGCATGCATGCGAATGGGAATATGTAGAAAAGTAGAGAGTGACAAAATAATCTCACAGACACACAAGATATGCTCTTCAGGAAACTTTTTTAGGAGAAAACCCAGCTGGAAGGTGAGGTCGTTATGTTCTCTTTCTCTGTCTAGAAATATGTATATAGGTACAAAGAAGTAATGTTTGTGGCTTGTAGGCTGATATAGTGCACAAATCCTCTCTTTCACTGTATGGAAATATGGATGCAGGTACAAATAAGTAATGTTTGTGTCATGTGGGCTACTATAATTCACAAATCCTCCTTGTGTTCTCTACATCCTATCTCTCAAGGATATCTTTGCTTAGTTATTGAACAAAATGTTCTCGAAAGAATGGAATGCCTCTTCCTCCTAGTGGCCCAATTATAAAACAACATGATAGCCTATTAGTGGTTAATTTTGACTACATCAAATCTTAACTAGAGTTACAATATAAACTCTTATATATTCTTTTACATCACAAACATCTGGCTAGCCCATTTTCCACAAATAATGGAGGCTGACATGGCATCCTCCCAAACTATAGTTGTGAAAATAGGAAGGTCAACTTCTCAGTGGCATAACTTTTGCATACAGACTCTGATTCATGTGCTTCTTGTGACATTGGAAATATATTTGTGTAGAATATCATGGAAAGGTCGCTCAATAAAGAAGAATTTTTTTACCCCAAAAAAAGTTGTTTGATGCCTCAAAACACTTCTGGAAAGTTTTAGACCTCATTTCGCTAAACTGGGTCCCACCAATAAAAACAGTCCCATGAGTTGATTCCTCCACTTTTTCCATTCCAAATTCATGGATATGGATGACAAACAATATAATGATCCAATTCGGATCATTATAACATAAAATTTTTGAACCATCATAGTCCATAAATACATCATTATCCAATATAAATAATTGCTTTCTAGAGAACATACAATATACTTCTTAATAACTATGATTAAAGGTAACTTTGCATGGAAGCTATCGAATAAAAAAAATGTGCAATAATAGTTAAAAATTCCATCCCTTGGCCGCTATCATGAGAAAGATGTTGTAATAACATAAAAAACAGGAAATATACACTTGGCATGGGCATTCTATATCTAAAACTCTCAAAATTATTACGTAACTCTAACAACATTGAAAAAGAGAGGAAAATTCATTCATATCATTGATTTTTATTTGATTATATACTACCATGATTTGTTTCAATACTCATCAAGTAACTCTAACAACATTGAAGAAGAAACTCATCACGTAACTCTAACAACATTGAAGAAGAGAGGAAAATTCATTCATATCATTGATTTTTATTTAATTATATACTACCATGATTTATTTCAAGAAACTCATCACGTAACTCTAACAACATTGAATAAGAGAGGAAAATTCATTCATATCATTGATTTTTATTTAATTATATACTACCATGATTTATTTCAAAACTCATCACAATTTGGATGGACACTCACTTCATGGTTGAAAAGCAAAAAATGGTGATCATGTCGCCAAAATTTTAATAAATTATGTTATACCATCTCCTTGTTTTGTACCGTCAGCATGTAATATACTTACATGGAAGTTCCCTCTTATATAAAATATGTTGCATTTGAAATACAAATTTTAAGATGGAGATGCTTTATATGATGTAATATACTTACATGGAAGTTCCCTCTTATATAAAATATGTTGCATTTGAAATACAAATTTTAAGATGGAGATGCTTTATATGAATTTAGGCTTATTTTTGGGATTTAATAAAAACCTTCTTTGTTTAAGTTTGAAGAAAATGTTTCAAAGGTTATTTGAGTTTTTGGAAAATATATTCAATGTTTAATCATTAATATGAAATACTTTTAAGTTTAATGCTAGTTTCATCTAAATCTCCTTCCTTAAAAATTTAGATTATTTTTAACAAAATTATAACTACATGTTTGAATTAGAGGAAACTTTATGCCAAGTTAATTAAAATAAAATAAACTCTTGTCAAAGCTAAAACCATACTATTATATTAACTTAACTTTAAATTTATTAAGCAATAAAAGCCATAAAGGTATTTAAAATCTACTAAACTTTTATAGTGCCGAGAGGCACTCTACAATCTAAAGTAGATGTGTATGTGCAATGTAACTATGTAAACAATAACATAGACTAGATGTGTAGGTGTAATGTAATTACGTAAACAAATCTAATTGTCAGCGTAATTTAAAAAAGAAAAAAAAAAGAAAAAAGAGAGACTAAAAGTTATGGGGATGTGCACAAACATTCAAATGTTGGCTCAATTAATAATAAAAATCTAATCTAATAAAAATAATAAAATCCAATTTGTTATATTTTGATTTTGTTATTCACTTGTGAACAAGGTTTGTTAAAATATCATGACCCAATACCATGGCTTATCAATACCACATTCCCAAAAACCATAACTTATTTTATAATCAAAATATTTTATAACAATATGACAAAATTATTAACCATGGATATTATTAACCTGTAAAAAATAAGCTTTTTTACAATATCATGGGCCAAGACACAGCTCATCAATACCACATGCAAAAAAAAACATAACATATTTCATAATCAAAATATTTTATAACAATATGTCAAGGTTCTTAATCATGGATATTCACCCCCACTTTGCCATTGATATTATGTGACTTGTGAATAGGCTTTGTTACAATATCACAGGCTAATACCATGGCTTATCAATACCGCATGCCAAAAAATCATACCTTATTTAACAATCAAAATATTTTTTAACAATATGACAAGATTCTTAACCATCTATACCATGGATATTTGCCTAAGGCTTTTTATTTCAACTTAAGGTGGATGAGAATCTGTTAACTTTCTTTTATTTTTTTAATTGGCGTCCTAGATTGATTCTCAAGGGAATATGGTCATCATATGCTTAGACTTAATTTTTATCAAGGGCTTAGTCTTAATCCTTATCAAGGGATATATGGATGTATTATGTTGGCCCTAAAAAATTAGATTTGTGTCAAGTGGCTCCCTGCCCATCAATTTCCTACGGATTTGAGATTATTCCAATTCTAATAAGCTCCTCCATGATAAGTTCATCATTATTATTTATAAAATTCATTTATATATAAGATATTTTTTTTTTATCAGAATGATTCATTCCTTCTAATAAATTTAAAAAATTAGATTCGTGCTTGGTAGGCCTGCCCACCAATTTCCTATGGATTTGAGATTATTTCAATTCTAATAAGTTCCTCCATGATAAGTTCCTCATTATTATTTATAACATTCATTTATATATAAGAAAATTTTATTTAGGAAAATGGTCCATTTTACAATAAGATGCGTAAGTCATTCTTTTTCTAAAGTTAAAGTTGACCCATAACCTTTTTATGCATCGTTAATTATATAAATGTGTGTATTGGTAAGATATTATTTGTGTTCCAATAGTTTTTTGTTATATTTATGAAGTCTTCCGCTATGTCAACCACATTAATATTTTTAATGTTGTTGTACTATTTTTAACTTGTAAATAGGCTTTGTTACAATACTATGGCTTATCAATACCACATGTCCAAAAACCTTAACTTATTTCACAATAAAAATATTTTATTTTAATTTAATTTTATAACATTTTTTTAATTGAAGCTAATAGGAAAAAATTTATAATTAATTTTGAGATATATCTAAACCCTCTATCCTCACGAATACTAAAGTTATTCCCATAGAAATTAAATTAAGGTCTCAAGAAAATAAAAAATGAGAATACTTTTATATTTAAAGATGTGAAATTTATATAATACAAATAGTATTAGTAAGAACCAACATAGATACATCTTAACTAAGGACTCGAGCAATGACAACAAGCAAAGCGAAGGGAAAAGGAGGGAGGGGGAGAGAGGGAGGGAGATAGTAACAAAGAGGGAGGGTAGAGAGAGAGAGAGAGAGAGAGAGAGAGTGATGGGGGAGCCAAAGAGAGGGTGGTGGGAGAGAGAGGAAGGAAGATAGAGAGGAGGGGAGATAGAAAATGAGAGAGGGAGGGAGGGAGAGAGAGATAGAGTTGGAGGGGAGGAGAGGGAGGAAAGAACAAAGAAATAGAGAGATATTGGTGGAGAGAGTGAGTGAGAGAGGAGAGGAGGGAAGAGAGAGAAGAGGGGAGAGACATAAGGAGAGAAAGGAAAGAGAGATAGAGGGAGCAAAGAGATGGATGGGAGAAAGAGAAGGGGAGAGGGGGGAGATAGTGATAGAGTTGGAGGGAAGAGAGAGAAGTAGAGAGAGAGAGAGAGTGTGTATGTTTGGGGGTGAGATAGAGAGAGGGAATAAGAAAGAGACATATAGATACAAATATAGATATTATATATTATTATATAACCAACCTAGATCCATATTAACTTGGGTCTATCCAGCTTAGAGTGGGATAAAATCTCGTGAGGCGCAAAAATTTTGCACTCAAAAAATAGGTTTGCACCTATTGATATTAGATCCCCCTCAGTGCTTGATAGATCCAAGTTAAAATGGATCTAGGTAGGTAAACATTTAAAAGATTCAAAATTAAGATAAATTTACAATGCTATTATTTATATATGTTTATATACACACATATACATAACCATCTGTTTAGAAATATTATGAATTTTTAAAGTATAAAAATTATTATTATTTAGTGTTGGATTGTAAAAGGCATTTATCTTTTCTATGCACAATGATACAAATATATTATAAATATATATTTTTTTCTTTTGGAGAAAATACTCATGGGATATTTGAACATTAAATCTCACCATTTACATAGTACTTATTAGTTAAATTGCCCACCACAAATTTAAAAAAAAAATATTATAAATTAATAAAACAATAAATATTATAAAATTTATTATTAAATTTTAAAATTTGTTAATCTGTATAATAATAAATTTTAATAATAAAAAGTTATAAAAATAATCAATTTTATATTATTTATTAAAAATAAAAAACCACATATTTCTTATTTACCAAATAAATCCAACATATTAAATTTTAAAACATATCTATTTAAACCATCTGATATAATCAATCTCATATTCAAATTTACGAAGAAATCTATGTCAATAACCATTTCCAAAATTTCCTCAATGAAGCATAGGTCAGACGGACACTTCAAAACTTAACGAAAGCTATGTGAAGCACATATTATTTATTAAGAAAAATGAAAATGACCTGCACCATATTTTGAGAAAGTGTTGAATTTTTTTTTTGAGTGTTTCCTAGTCCTTTTCATAGAAAGTCGTTGCTTTAGGTGAGGTCGATAATTTGACAGGTCCATTCTCTGGAACTCAAAATTCTGAGAATGTTTCCGGCTGGAGAAACATAGCATGACTAGAGTCTCCCTATGCTTTAGAGCCCTCGGCAGCGCTTGTGTTTTTGGAAACGAAACTCTCTATCTATGGTACCTTTTCACACGTTTCTCCTCCTAAACACATCGCCAAACCTTTTCACACATTTCTCCTCCTAAAACATGGCCAAAGTTAATGTCGTGCCGAGTGGGATCCTCTCCACACATTCTCTTTTCATCTTTCAAAGATATAGAAAATAGAATATCTAAAGTGGGGTTCAAAGGTCCTTGCACCTCATATGACAAAATTTCAACAACATCATACAATAGAGGCTCCCCATAGATTGGACAACTAGTCCGGAAATACCTCATTTCAAGAGTGGTGACGTCAATAATCCATCCAATTATAGGACCATCATGATAAACCCTTTGTTTACAAAGCTATTTCGAAGTATGCTAGAAAATAAAATTAGCAAGTTAGCAAAAGAGAGATGAGTGCTCTAAAGGAAAAGTAGGTTTTAGACCTAACCATTCCATAGTTGATAATTATCTAGCTTTAAGGCACATCATTGAAAAGATTTGGGAGAGAAAGGAAGAATTTTTCTGTTGCTTTGTTGATTTTAGAAGCGTTTGACATGGTTCCTAGGGCTAAGCTTTGGCACAAAATGGAGGAACTTGGGGTTCCTAAACATTTGAGAGCGATTGTGCATAGACTATATGAAGAGGTGAAAGTCAAAAATAGAACTTCAGAACACATTTATGAAAGTTTTAGAAGTGATATTGGGGTCAAGAATGGTTTCCCACTATCTCCTACCGTTTTTGGTTTATATATCAACAAGCTTGAGGAGTGGCTAAATTTGCAAGGGGGTGATGGTATCGATTTAGAAAAGTTTGTTATAAGGCTTCTTGTGTATGCAGATGACCTTATTATGATTGCTAAATCAACTCTTGGTTTGAAAGAGCACTTACTATCCCTTGAGCATTTTTGTAGAACTGTGGGGATGCAAGTCAATATTATCAAAGCGAAAGTAGTGGTTTTCTCTAGAAAAAGAAAACATAACCAGCATAAGTTCTACTTTGAAGGAAACATTCTGGAAGATGTTGCAGATTATAAATGCCTCGGAATTGACATAAACGAAAATCTAAGCTGGGATGGTTGTAGAAAGAAAATAAATTTGTGGGTTTGAAAAGCATTTTATGCTTTTCAAAATAGGTCTACAGAGATAGAGTTATGGGATTGGAAAACCACTCAAATTCTTTTTGGGCTTCTAGTGATTCTGGTGATTCTCTATGGTTGTGAACTATGTGTTAGCCATACATCTAACATGCAGTGGAGACAAATTGAGAAAATTTAAAAGCATTTGATTATAAAAAAATTCAAGATTAAAAGTGTAGTTCCTTATGCTATCTTGTTAAGTGAAATAGGGGCTAGTCCTAATGAAGCAATTTCTATCATGCGAGTCATAAGGTATTTAAAAAAATTTGAGCAAATGGAAGAGGGTAGGTGGCCTAAGGTTGTCTTTAGTGATAGATTCTGCAATAAAAAAAAAATCTTGGATGCAACAAGATAACAAATGGTTTATTAAATGGGGTATTTTCTTGAACACGTGTCCCATAAATAGAAAATAGATAAAATATTTGGTTATGAATAAGTTCCACAAACGTACTTAGGATAAGGAGCTAAGAAGAAAGAAAAACTACTATATTGAAGTGTGATCCAGGAGGATGTTGGTGGCCACCCACCTATCCCATTTGGACCCCCACAACTGTCTCTTTTAGTCTTTTCAGTTTCCTAAATTGTAGCACAGTTTACTATTTTTAGTAGTTTTTCGGGTCCTGAACTTCCGGAGCCGTTTTGAGGCCCTAAACAATGTTTTTTGGGAAATCTGGGGCAACATGGGTCCATGGACCGATGTTGCCTCCCAAAGTTGTAGTGCTCGGATAGATATTTCTAACGAGCTATTGTACGCGTCAAACGGAGATTGTATGCCAAAGTTACGACCCCGGGAAATTGATGTACCAATTTACCTAAACGGGGCCCATAATTTGGCGTTTCATCTTCTAGGGTTAGATTTCAGAATGTTAAGGGTTTTCCATTGTTTCTCAACAGTAAATAGGCCTTCGAGCCTCATTGTAACATAGTTCAGAGGCATGTAGCCACCACATCTCTTCTCAGAGATAAGCTACCATCGCCCTAGCTGGTTTATTTCCATTATTGTTTGTAAGCATATTTCAGTGTTTTACATTAATGAAGTGAAGTATTATTTCCGCTGCATATCTATGTTTATGGTTATCTCTGTGTTTTATTGCGTTCCTCTTTAAATCTGGATCAGTGGTATCAAAGCGGTCTGTTTTTTCTCTATTTTTTTTTGCATGTCCCCAATGAGGTCGGGATATAAGGAGTTAGGGCTTGAACTGGTCGAACCTTTGCAAGACCAGCCTCGCAAATCTCGACGACCTCCCATGGCAGATGAGAAGAAAGACGAGGGGGCAGGAAATCCTATCAAAATATTGCGCGAAGAAGCCCTCGAGCGGCAAAGGAACGCGATGATGGATAGCTTTGCGCAAATCCTTCAGCGGCTACCCAGAGGCGACGCATCGGCTTCCAACAGCTACTCTGGAAATGCCACACCGTTTAAGGTACAAGTTAATTTTGAAATCCCCATCTTCGAGGGTCAAATAGACGCAGATGCCGTAGATAAATGGTTAAATTTGCTAGATGGGTATTTTTCTATTCATGAATTTTCAAATCAGGAAAAGATTGTTTTCGCTCTTCTCAAAGTAGCCCTCCATGTCAAGCACTGGTGAGAAACCTACTGCGAGCAGAAGGATGAAAGTACAGGCTCACTATTTTCAGCCGCACCCACTTGGAATGACTTCCGAGATGCCATCAAGGAGCAGTACTACCGTGTCGGAAGCTATGAGGACAACTACATCAAATGGACCACACTGCGGCAGGGACGAGACCAAGATGTGCCGGAGTTCACAAACATTTTTCATACCCTTCGCACACAGTTGGTATCAAAGATTCTGCTCTGCATCTAGTACTCAAATACCACGGCTGCCTACACAGATACATCCAGGAAGAGATGGGTTTCTTGAACATCTCCTCACTCGGCACAGCATACCGATACGCTGTCAAAATCGAGCAAAAGTTCAAACAGAAGAAGCGAGAATTTGGATCTGCAAATCCGAAGCCCAAATGACAAAGCCAAGGCGGGGTGACCTAAGACAACCCGTCGAAGTTGCAAGAGAAGAACAACACAACGAAGCCGAAGAAGGACACAGGGAAGTGGTGTGAGTTCCACAAGAGTCCCACACATAACACTAGTGAGTGTCGGACGAAGCAGTCGCTGGTGGTTGAGTTGAAGGCTTCCGAATAAGATGCATGTTCCGACCCTGAGCTAGAACCCGACAAGGGGAATGGTAAAGGGAAGCAGATCATTGATGTGGATCTCAGTGCCACTGTTGCCACTGCCAAGATCCAGAAGAATGAACATGCAGATCCAGAAGAGGGAGAGCGTCTTTTCCACTCAGAGATGTGGGTAAAGGGTTTGCCGCTGCAATTCATTATCGACAGTGGCAGCCAAAAGAACCTCATTTCAGTAGAGGTCGTGAAGAGGTTGGGCCTACAGACTACACCGCACCCGCAGCCGTACAGTATCGGATGGCTTCATGAAGGATGGGATCTCAAAGTTCGCCAGCAGTGCGGCCTTCCCTACAACATCAAGCCCTTCACAGATGAGGTATTGTGTGATGTTACACCTCTGGATGTTTGTGACGTATTATTAGGCCAACCATATTTGTGGAGGCGACATGTTGTGTATGAGTCAAGGCCTCGTGCTGTCATTATTTCTTTAAATAATTCATTATAAAGGATACCGGAGGTAGCCCCACCTACTGCCACATCTTTGATCACTGCTAAGAAAGGCAGCAAGCTCATCTCCCAGACCAGGAAATTCATCTGTCTGGTTCACTCCCAAAGTAAGGAGAAAATTGTCATCACATCCATGACCCCCGCGAAGGGTTCCTCCATGCAGCAGCAACAGCAAAGGGATACAGTCATGACAAGACATAGGAACAACTTCTCCTCACCCACAGGGGTACCACACAAGTTTCAGGTGGGCGACAAAGTTTGGTTGCATCTGCAGAGAGAACGCCTTACCAGAACCCATCAGAAACTCAGACCACTCTGACATGGTCCTTACACCAGTACCAAGGCTGTGGGGAACAATGCTTTGGAGCACATCATTCCTCTATTCCTTTGCCTGCACCAAGTGTTCAATATGGACCATCATCGACCATGCTTCCCAACATTACTGGACACATCAGAGATTGCAGGACAAGTTCAACAGATGGAGGAACTCAACGCAATGGGGACCATTGCTTCCTAAGGGGGGAGGAATGATCCAGGTGAATGTTGGTGGCCACCCACCTATCCCATTTGGACCCCCACAATTGTCTCTTTCAGTCTTTTCAGTTTCCTAAATTGTAACACAGTTTACTATTTTTAGCAGTTTTTTGGGTCTTGAACTTTCGGAGCCGTTTTGAGGCCCTAAACGATGTTTTTTTGGGAAATCTGGGGCAACATGGGTCCATGGACCGATGTTGCCTCCCAAAGTTGTAATGCTCGGATAGATCTTTCTAACAAGCTATTGTACGCGTCAAACGGAGATTGTATGCCAAAGTTACGACCCCAGGAAATTGATGTACCAATTTACCCAAACGGGGCCCACAATTTGGCGTTTCATCTTCTAGGGTTAGATTTCGGAATGTTAAGGGTTTTCCATTGTTTCGCAACAATAAATAGGCCTTCAAGCCTCATTGTAACATAGTTCAGAGGCATGTAGCCACCACATCTCTTCTCAGGGATAAGCTACCATCGCCCTAGCTGGTTTATTTCCATTATTGTTTGTAAGCATATTTCAGTGTTTTACATTAATGAAGTGAAGTATTATTTCTGCTGCATATCTATGTTTATGGTTATCTCTGTGTTTTATTGTGTTCCTCTTTAAATCCGGATCAAAGTGTTTAATCCCACTCATAGTAATAACCAAAAGCATACATAGAGGTCAATATCTCTTGGAGAGACAAAATTATTACTCAGTTAAGGGCTAATTCTCATCAACTCCATTGTGAAAAAGGGTGTTGGAAAAGGCCAAAAGAAGTTTGGGAGGAAAGAGTAAGCATTTTTTGTTCTTTCGGAAAATTAGAAACACAAAAGCATTTCATTTTAGAATGTGAGCCCTTCAAAGACAACAAGGAAATTTATGCAAATATGTTGATAGCTAGCTCTTGGGATAATCTATTTAGCGAGGGATTTGTCAAGACGCTGGGAGAATTTATTGTGAAACTTCACAGTTAAAGGGTCAAATACATCAAGCAAATGAAGAAGAAATCCGTCCCATAGGGTATCTTTAGCCTCATGGAAGTTAAAATAATTTATTTCTTTCTTTATTTCTATGATCACCCTCGAAAGATATTTATCCTACCATAGATTTAATCTTGGAAATGGAACCCACTGACCTTGGCACCTCATTATTTCCTTTTTTGTTTGCATGGGTTTTTCTTCATAAAAATGCCTTTACTCGATCGTCACCATGGATGAAATACTACAGTGTTGAGTGAGATCCATTCCGAATAGTGTGCTCCCATAATTCTTATGATCATCTTCTGAAGCCATTGATCCTCCTAATATTTCCATATTTGCATTCATTTTTCTCTTGGAAACCAAACCCACTAACTTTGTCACCTCGTTATTTCCTTTATTGTTTGCACGGTTTTCTCCTCCTAAAAATGTCTTTACTGGATTGTCACCAAGGTTGAAACTACTACAATGTTGAGTGAGATCCACTCCAAATAGTGTGGTTTCATGCTTCTTATGATCGCTCAAAAGCCATGGATCCTCTAAACTTTCCTAAGCATCTGTCCTCAATCCCTCTCGTAAGCTCACCTGCTATTTAGAATGTAGGTACATGTTTTATAGGGTCTAGAAATTCCACCACACACTGTTATTTGGCCTTACTTATGATCGCATAAAATGCAGTTAAGGTTTCCTCAATTATAAAAATAAAATAAAAAATTTAATGTAATATAAATATTTTAATCTAAATTTATTATTTCTATTTCAGTTTATAATATATTTTCCAAAATCTTTTTATTTCATTTTCAGGTGGATGAGTTGACCTATTTTTATTTTTTAATTGACAGTGTAAACTGATTCTCAAAGGAATATGGTAAGATGTTTATCAACAGCTCAAGTGTATTAAAGAGTTTGTTAGGTTGGCTCCCCCCACTGTTTTCCTAGGGATTTGAGATTATTCGAATTCTAATAAGTTCCACCATGATAAGTGCCCTATTATTATTTATAGCATTCATTTATATATAAGAAAATTTTATTTAGAAAAATGGTCTGTTACTTTTAATAAATTTAAAAAATTAAATTTGTGACACTTAGCTCCCTACCCACCAATTTCCTAGGGATTTGAGATTATTCCACTTCTATTAAGTTCCTCCATAATAAGTTATTGATTATTATTTATAACATTCATTTATAATTCATTTTTTTCATTCATAATTCCTTTTTCTTCTTAAGTTAAAGTTGACCCATAACCTTTTTTTACATGGTTAATTTCATAAATGTGTGCATTAGTAAGACATTCTTTGTGTTGCAATAGTTTTTTTTTGGTTATATTTATGAATTCTTCCACTATATCAACCACATTGATATTTTTAATGTGGTTGTACGAGTATTATGGCCTAGTTTAAGTTATAGACTAAGTTATATAAACTAAGAATGTGATTTTTTAAAAATAAAATTAACGAGAAAAACATATCACTAAATATTCATTAAAATATTTATTTAATTATAAATTATGAATCAAATTAAATAATAAAAATTAAGATATGATTATTAATGAGTACAAAAAATAAAATATATCAATACAAGCTTATTGCTAATCTATTATTCTATTAACAATAATATTTATCTTAATTTTATGTTTATTTTAAGAATAAATTTAATATATTAAATATTATCTTGTGAAAATTATTTTAATAAGCATTAAATAATGAAAATATTTTTTTATTTGAACTGGATCTTGTTATTTATGATGATGATGATGATGATGATTAACGTCCACTAATTCCAATGTGGTCTATCAGATCTCAAGAAAAGAGAGTCTAATTATCATTCTTCAAAATCTTGCTTTTGTGATCAAGGAGTAGGGAAAGAATCATTCCAAGATCACTATAATTGGGCTAGATTCATAATCCAAGAAGATTGGAGGTGTGTGTGATGATAGGAAATTGAGAGAGGATGTGGGAAAGAACTGGGCAGTCTAAAAGGAAGTTATTTTCATCTTCCACCTTCTTAGTATCAAAAATCTGACAAATCCTATCATCCTAGGGAGTCTTGGGAGTAGACCACCACCTCGTCTCACTCCAAAGCTCATGAGTGTTAGTTCTAATCCTAGTGATGTTCATTTTTTTCTTAGTCCTAGTCAACATAGAGAGATAATTCTAGTTATCAAGGGTGGGGTTGATCACCTGCTTATAGTACCTTAGCTTCCTCTTACCCTCCATCTCCTTAGAATCCCATATATTGTCCTTAAAACTAGAGGTAATAATATCTTTGATACTTTCCTTGATTCCCATGATGATCTCCTCCTTAATCCCCTAAAGGTTGAGCCAAGACTGAGTATCCTAATGCCACCCGCACTTGAGGCACATGTGGGGGTTTTGATTAAAGTTAGAAAAAAAATTTGGGAGCCTCTTGGATTCCATATTGTGAAGCTTCTTCTTATACATCACATATCTAAACATAGTCACACTTTCAATCGGTGAAATGCTAACTTCCATCAAGACGATATGATAGGAAGTATTTCTCGTGATCTTAAGCTTATAGGTTATGAATTCTTTTGGATCATCTCAATCTTTCTCCATGACTCCCTAGATATACTGCACCACCAAAATTCACATCCTTATAAGATAACAAGGGTGACGTGAGTCTCAAAGAGAAACATTTTTTTTACTCCAAATGTAAATATCAACTCACTTACAATTGTTTTCAAGCTCATAATAAGATTTCCAACCTCCAATAATTATTTTCTCGATGATGTAATTCCGGTTGAGTTGATGAGGAAAGTCAATCCACAAATATTTATAAGAAGAAACCTACTCAAGGTAATGGTTATCATAGACAAAAGTACCATGTGTGATGTTTTTGGATTTAATGATTATGACTTTAGTCTTGTCGGTATTAACATTCATAACCATCTTCGAGTAGTAGACATGAAGAGTCTTAAGCTTCTCTTCTAGGTCATCATGGCTCCTTGAAAGAAGAATGATAGCATCAACATAAAGGAGAAGAGTAATGATAATGCCAACAATCTCGATTCCTTTGTAGCTTGCAATTTCCAAAAAATCTTCTAGTTTATCGATGTAAATACCAAAAAGGGTAGGGGAAAGGGAAGAACCTTGCTTAACACCGATATTACATTTAATATCTTTACATAATCATTTGTTGGTCTTAATATTGGTAATGACAATCTCGTAAAGGCGGATTACAACAATCCTTAGTTCAGGAGGAACCATGATCTCTTCAAGCCTCTCCGTGAGATTATCTCAGGGGACAATGTCGAAATATTTTCTAAAGTCCACAAAACAATAGAAAATATGAGTTTTACTATTATGAAATTCCACTGCCATGATCCCAAGGGTCACAAGGTGGTCGATGGTTGAGTGATGTCTCCTAAACCTAGCTTTCCCTTTATCTCTATTACCCTGGTTCTCAATCCAATGGCAAAGTTTCTTTTCCATAATGGGCCCACAAAGCTTGGATTGGATATGGCTAATCATAATGGTCATGTAGTTAGAGGGAACACTTTTGTCCCCATTTTTGAAGATAGGCATAATAAGACTTTACATCCAAAGCTTAGGGAAGCCATGCCTTATAGCCAAATTGAGAAGCTTGTGGAGATGAGTAATGAGGATAGATTTTCCCATTTTAAAGATCTCATCTTGGTAACCTTCAATATATTTTTATGTCCCATTAGTGAGCTTATTATTCCCACATTCAACGTATTCCAGAGAAAAAAATATCATACTTAATAGGATTGTTTAAGATGGTGCCCATGGTGTCTTTATTATTAATAAGTACAAGAAAAAGCCGTAAAATAAATATGAATAAATACAACAATATATAATATTATTAATAATAATATTTATGTTAATTTTAAGAATAAAGTTAATATACTCGTATTAAATATTATTTTATGAATATTATTTTAATAAGTATTAAATAATAAAAATACCTTTTATTTGAATTGGATCTATATTTTTTTAATATACTATTATTAATGAATACCAAGAAAACGTAAAATATATATGAACAAATACATCATCACTAATATATGGGATTAATAATAATAATATTTTCTTACTTTTAAGAATAAAGTTAAAATATCAAATATTGTTTTATGAATCAATTTTAATATATTCAATAATAAAATACATTTTATATCTATAATATATTGTATAATATATATTTTTTTTAAATTGGAAGGATTAGCCTGTTGTGTGAAAAACTATCATACAAGGACTTTTATGAGGCCAAAGTATAGAAGGATGGACTCTATCTAGGTTACATCAACTTGCACTTGTGGTTGGATTTGTACCCATATGGTTTTAAACCAATAACTTTTTCACCATAAAGTATCTTCACAAAACAATGCCATATACTAGTAATCAGGGTATATCCATCTTAATTTTGAATCTACCAAGCTCCAACATGGATCAAATCTCTTTTCACTCTAAAAGAGGTTTGCACCTTAAGGGTGGCCTGGTAGATCCGATGTTAAGATGAATCTGGGATTGTTTGGTTATTAATTATAATTATAATTATTATTTTTGCTTCTTACTTTTTATTTAACTTGACCCATTGGGAATGTTTTATTAATAATTATAATTATTATTTCTTTTATCTTATTTGTTTTAATTTTATTTTTATATAATTTGAGGGAGTCAAAATGTTTAGCAAGACGTTATACCATCTCTATCATACTAATCTAGAGAGGGCCTCTCGACTTAATAAATATCCTTCACAGAGGTTAAACCCTTACCATCCACCTAATACTTATTGATAGCTACATTAAAACTATGAAATCAATATTTTTAAATTAACATGCATCATAATTATTAACTAAACTATATATAAAATGAAAGAATTATCATTAGGATAAATGAAAATTTATAACTGAAGTAGAATGTACATTATGATTGATTGTGTATATCTATGAATACATAGTGGAAAAAGCTATAGGGTTACCCCAATATGGAGAAGGATGGTTAAAAAATATTTAGTTAGAAATAGAATGAACCCTATTTATAACCACCTCATAATTGTACTTAAATTGGATTAAAGTTATGCATAGACCTTGGTTGGAACATCCTTCGGAAGAATTGGTCCTTTTAATCCAAATGCATATTACATGTAAAAATAGATTCAACAGAAATTATTTTTTTGCAAACCCTAATGATCGTTTAGGTTTTTCTCTTTAGCTTCTCTTCCTATGGCTAGTGTCAGTGAAGGGAGAGGTGATCTATCATACAGTAAGGTTTTCTCAAAAGGAAGGATCTTGCAAAGGCTCAATCATACATTACCTTCATCTTCGTATTTTAATAAAGATGAAGAATTGATAGGCCTAAAACAACATGTAGGAAAATCGAGTCTATGAAGTGTCCTACCCGAGAGAGTTGTTGATCCCAAGGTTGACATTTGCCGAAATAAGATAGGAAATGCATCTAGTACATGCAAAATAATGCACAAATTGGTATATTTTGGGGGATATGTCCAATGGATAAAGTGCTAACCTAGATTACCTACAACAGATGGTAGCCAAAGGGCTAGATTAAGCTAGAGCTAGGAGCCAAGGGATTTTTCAGAGCTATCTTGGCAAGTTTGAAGGACCAGAACTGAGCATTCAAAGATGGCCCTTACTTTTCTAAATCTACAAGGTTTTACCTAAGATTTTGGACTGAGAGGTTTTTCCGAGATAGGGAATACTTCAAAGTGGTAAGATAATGGATTAGGATTTACTCTCTTCCACTGGAGTCTTTGGATGAAGACATTATAACACAGACATGAAATTACATAAGGGACAATGTGAAAAGTTCTATAGTAGCAAAATAATATCACTATACATCATATACACACAATTTTGTATATATGAATATATTTTAACCTCTCCCATAATCAATCGACCTTTATTACCAAGATGAGCTTAGGAAGTAGACGTGATATTACGAGCACATCCCATTCAGATGCATAAGATGTCACGAGAATGGAAATTTGTACCAAAATTTCCAATTGGTTTCCCAAAATGCACTTTCTAAAGCCCCTTGAATCAATAGGATGATGAATTTACAATAGCGGAAAGGTACACGTGGAACTCTATATCCCAATCACACCAAGGCCAACTAGTCAAGAAAGGGGCAACAACCAATCGATATTATCCGCTAGGAGCTTAAGAGGAATATGAAGTAAATAGGTTTGAAAAACCAACAAATGTGGATATAAGCTACCGCCTGCCAAGTTGTTTGTTTCATTCTTCATTTTTACAGTTTCAACACCTTCCATTTATTAATGGAAGTCATGGTTCACTATATCTTTCTGTTTTGGTTATAAATTGTATTTCATTTCATTCCCTTATGATAAGTCTAAATAAAACACATTCATTTCCTATCACATAAGATATCAATCATAGCTCTTAACCCTTCATAAGGTCTGAGCCTAATTGGATTTTGTCAACAATCCTTTTTTCATATTCAAATTTTCTAAGTGAAAGAGATTTATGAGACAGTAATAAAAGAGAAAATAGAAGTTTAATAACCAAAAGGAATAACCCCTTAATTTCTCCTTACTCTCACACTTTTATAATCACACCTTAACCCATCATCTCTCAACCTTTTAGCTTCTTTAGAAAACTAACCTTCACATCAAACAAAAATATTCACCCATCGCATATTCCCCCTCCCTAATGAATCATAATTTGTTGGCTATCCCCTTTCACCATCTCTAGCATTTCTATTAATAAAAATAATAATTACATCACATGATAGAGTTTCATATCATAATATTAATGTTGGCACCCTAGCATCATATGTTTTTAATTACATTACAAAAATTGGGGTAATTAAATGGGTTTCATTACACAAAAGCGTTGTTTCCTTTCCTAGTCCCCAAAATGATGAAGCACTCTAAAGATGAAAGAATACTTGATCTTTTATTGCAAATAAGAGGAGGAAGATCACTTTTGGTGATGCACCCAGTGTTGGCAAGGCTAGTAGTTTTTAAATGATTGACCAATGAGTATCCTTCAATATATAGGACGCAAGATGTCATTCTTCCATGTTTGGGCACAAAGTGATAACTTTTTAAAAAAGTACAATTGAGCTAATTTTAAATACACGTGGAAAAACACAAATTTCATAAAAAGTTCTATGAATTATTTATGGTTTAATTTTTGAAAATTATTGTGCATTTTTTTACTCTAATTTTTTTATTTGGTGTTGATCATTAATATGGTGTATATGTTTAAATATATTCCCTTCAATCTAATGTCAAAGTTAAGATAGATATATCATCATCACAAAATAGCATGATCCTTATTACTATAGTAACTTACTGCGACACCACTAAAGGAAATTATATAAAGATGGACTTTTTCAATTACATTAAAAAAGAAATCTTAGCTCAGTGACTTTTTTTAACACGAAATCAAACCAAATAAGATGATAATGGACATCATTCAAAAGAGTGGAATGCTATATTGCCATAGTTATATTAGTGCATTTAAATATTCATTACATTTAAAACTATAAGATAAACATGCACACTGTAATTTCTCATTGTATCTAAGGCTCAAATATAACTCAAATCCTTTAGTACATTATAAGTAGGACAGAAAATATTCATACATCAAGCCAAAAGTAGCTAAAGACAATTTTTTCACATAAAATCTTCATATTGTAAACGTCCATAAATACATCCTTATATTATATAAACATTGTTTTTTGCGTGGAAGCTAGGGAATATATAACAAAATGTGCAATCATGGATCAAGGTTTAATCCCCATGCCACTACCATGAGAATATATGTCCCCATAACATAAAAATATAAGGAAATATACAATTGACATGTACATTTTATAACTAAAAAAATCAAAATTGTGACCTAAATCTAACTCAAATACCCAAAATTGTGACCTAAATCTAATAACATTGGAGAGAGGAATATTTTTTATAACATCACTTATTGTTAAGTGTTCACTATTAGTTAAGTTTTCACTATTATGGTTTATTTTAAGGCTCATTAAAATTTGGATGAACACTCACTTCATGGTGCAAAAGGTAAAAAATATGATCTTGTCACCATATTTTTATAGCCATTAGCTTATGGTTATAACAATAAAAAGGGATATTGGTAATTCTAAAAATATTGAATGAGAGAGTCATTATCAATGTCATTGATATTAAATTATTCGTTATTATTTTTTTTTTTTAACTCCCACGATGATTATGATGGGCATGGTAAAACTTATTACTCTCAAAAGGATGATCTCATTATTGGGACATTGAGGGAGAAAGAGTCATTCAAATTTATCACATATTTGTACAGTATCCACTATTAGGCTTTATCTCAAATCCCACCACAAATGGTATGGACACTCACTTTACAGAGAAAAATGTTTTAAATTACAATATGACACACATTATTGTCATGGCCATTACTTTTATCACATAAAACATTGAAAAGGATGATGGACCACTCCAATAACTCATAGGTGAGAGCCAGTGGAAAACTAATTTATATTAATGTATCCAGCATTAAGTTTTATTTAAACTACAAACATCATTTCGATGGGTCTTTTATAACTTAGAATTATCAAAAGGACTGTATCATTTTAATAACATTTAAGGGGAGAGAAAGAGCCATTCACAATCTCACTTATTCTTAGAGTATCCACTATTAGGGTTTCTCTCAAATCCTGCCACAAATGTGATGGGAACTCACTTTATCTTGCATAAAGTTAGAAATGACCATCTTAACATAATTATGATGACCATTGACTTCATGGGATATAACATAGAAAACAACTATCAATCATTTTAATAACATTGTAGGAGAGAGACACTCACATTTCCATTTATATTATAATATCTACTATTTGGTTTTATTTACTTTGTTGCCACACTTGGGATGGGAATTGTATAGTTAAGAACTCTCAAAAGGATGATCTTGGACCAATAACATTGAAGAAGATAGTATGATCCATTCACAATATTACTTATTATTAATTTGTCAACTATAATGTCTTATTTCATGTTATGAAACCAACTCACAAAAAGATAGAAAATATAGATCAACAACTTCAAAATCAGCCTCTTCGAGGGGGAAACCTCTTTTACATTACACAAATGAACAATTCTTGAATGATACAAATGACAAGACATCCTTTCCATATATAGGAGTATAATGGGTCATAATATAATCAAAGTCAACATAAAAATAATAATGTAAGGGCACAACAATAACAATAGTGGGCTTTTGTGGGGCACTACATGGGCATAAAAATATAATAAGGTGGTTTCACTAATAACAATAAAGGGTTAAACTTGTAGGATAGGGACCTAACATGCCCCTCTCCTTCAAAATGTGTTTTCCCTAACACTTAAGTAGTTTTGGATGTTTCCGTATAAAATTCCCATCCTCCCATGTGGAATCTTCAGCGGCTAAATTCTTCCACTTGATGAGATACACTGAAATTGATCGATTTCATAGTTGTCGGGTTCTTATTTCCATGACTTCTTCAGGTTCCAATATTATTTTTCCTTCCTCATCAAGTTCCAACAATATTTTTTGAACTCGAAGCTTATCACCTATAACCTTCTTTAAGCATGAAACATGGAAAACTAGGGGCACTCGAGAAGATGCAAGAAGCTCTAATTTGTATAACATACTACAAATCTTTTGCAACACCTTGTAAGGACCATAGTACTTTGGTGATAATTTATTATCTTTCTTATCTTTCTTTAGGGACATTTGTTTGTATGGTTGTATTCATAAAAATACTCAATCTCCTACATCAAAACTTCTTTCACTACTATGTTGATCTACTTATTGTTTCATTCGATTATGCACCAAAGTGGGGTTATCCTTTAAAATTTGGAGAACTTGTTGTTGGTGCTCAATGTGATATTTCATTGCTTGAACCTTTCTCTTCTTGATTTGTCCTTCTATATTGAGAGTTTGAGGAGTGGTAATTATTTCTAATGCATTACAAGATATGGTCAAATTCATTTCTTGATGCTCGATGTGATCTTTCACTTCTTGAACCTTTTTATTCTTGATATTTCCTTCTATCTTGAGAGTTTGAGGACTGGTAATTCTTTCCAATGCTTTACAAGATATGGTCAGATTAATTTCTTCTTTCTCTAGGGTTGGTTCTTGGTGTGCATTCTCTTCTTTTGACATTTCTTGATATTTTTCTTCCTCCTCTTCACAATCTATGTAAAACAATTTCTTCTTAGCACACTTATGACCTTTACTGTATTTTCTATCACAACTCTAACGAATGTCATTTTCTCCTTTTTCTTCCAATTATTGTGGTGTCAACCTTGTAGGTTGTGGAAGGATAAGAGCAAAAAAACTTCCATCTTTATAATTGTGAGTGGTAGGATTTCTTGTTGCCATAATTTAGCTTTCAATTTTTCTTGTCAACCTGAATGCCTTCTCCAATGAATCAGGTTCCTAAAGACGAACTTCATGTTGAACGTTACCCTTTAAAGTCCCTATGAATACATCAATCCTACGCTTCTCTGAAATATCATTTACCCTTATATTCAATTTTTGGAAGTCCTCAATGTGCTCTGCCATTGAACCCTTTTGTTTGAGATTTATCAATTGACTAAAGAAGGCATTGCTCTTTGTATCCCCATAATGTGTTATCATTTCCTCTGTGAAAATTGACTAGGTGACAAGTGGTTTACAAGAACAAATCCCTTTATGCCATAAAAATTGATTTTTTTCTAAATATAAAGATGCAATATGTATCTTTGTAATAGTTGCACATCATGTAGATCAAAATATTTCTCCACATGTAGTATCCATGTTATGGGATCCTTGCCATCAAACTTCCTCATATCGATCTTTGGAGTATGGTGGGTCTTCAATCCAATGTTAGATTCTATGAAATCATGATTAACATTTATTTTGTTCTCATCATGAGTTTCCTCTTCTACCTTTTCGTCATTAGGAGGCCTTTCTTGTAGCAGCTTTGTCCCACCTTCCTTCAAACCTTCCATGTATTTCTTCAAATATTCCATGCCTTTTTTCAAATTTGCTTTCTTACCATCGATATTAGCTTCCATGGAACATGTAAAACTATTTATCTTAGCTTCGATCGCATTCCTCAAATCATCCATCCAATTTTTCTTACTAGGTGTTTCTATTTTCCTTATTCGAGTCATTCCTTTTATTTCTTTTAGCAACTTGATCTTGAATCTATTATATCTTGGAAATTTCATATTTGAAAGGTATGAATCTATGACCTGTAGTAGCCCTAGTTGTCCTCTTTCCAATTCCACCAGTTTGATCGAAATTGGATTCTGCAAGAAAGAGTTATGCCAAATCTCCCATGATGACCTCATTCTAGACTTTTTTAGTAGACCAAACTTGTACGTAGTGCCACATGTTACAATTTCAACCTTTGAACCTGAAAATAATACACAGAAAAGAACAATCCATCCTCTTTCTGCATCTTCTTACGAAATTTCAATCTGATGCTTAGAGAGAAACTTATGATGCTTTTCCCCAGGTCACCTGTTTTGGATGTAATTCAAGAGCCTGAAGAAACCCTAAATGTCTTGTACTATATCTCGGAAAATATAGTGTAACAAGATTTGAAATTTTGGCCCGATTTTAACCAGGATTTCAGCTCAAATGAATTTTAATTTCAGAGTGTGAACATTCGTAGAAACAAAATTATAGTGAAAATACCATGATGACCAGCTTGAGATGGAATTCTGGAGCTTACAAAAACCCTAACTTCCTCAGATCATATCTCTGAAAATATACTGAGATAAGATATGAAATTCAGACCCAAGGTTTAGAACGATTTTGGATCAAATGTATTTCTTTCTAAGCTTTTGAAACTTTATAGAAAAAAGGTTATATTGAAAATTCTATGATGACCTATTTGGAGCAGCGAAACCATAGAATCCAAAGCTTTGATACCAAATGTTATGAAACTGGCTCACAAAAAGATAGAAAATATAGACCAATGACTTCAAAATCAGACCCTTTTTGGGGGGTAAATGTTATGAAACTAGCTCAAGAAAAGATAGAAAAGATAGATCAACGCCTTAGAGTTCAACCTCTTCGAGGGGGAAACCTCCTTTACATTACATAGATGAAAAAATCTTGGATGATACAAATGAAAAGACCTCCTTTCTATATATAGGAGTCTAAGGGGTGATAATATAGTCAGAGCCGACATAACAATAATAATGTAAGGGCACAATAATAACAATAGTGGGCTTCTATGGGGCACAATAGTAACAATATGGGCACTACATGGGTACATCAATATAATAAGGGAGTTGTACTAATAACAATAAGGGGTTACACTAGTAGTATAGGGGCCTAACATGCCCCTCTTCTCCAAAAAGCGTTGTCCTCAATGCTTGAGTAGTTCTTGATGCTTCTGTATAAAATTCTTGTCCTCCCATGTGGAATATTCAGCAGGTAATTTCTTCCACTTGATGAGATATTCTGAAATTGATCGATTTCGTAGCTGTCAAGTTCTTGTTTCTGTGATTGCTCCAAGTTCCAATATGATTTTTCCTTCCTCTTCATTTTTTGGCAATATTGTTTGAATTGGGATCTTTTGCAACTTTTGAATAAGTGGCCATAATTCTTCGTCCTTCTTCCATTCATCCCTTGCTTTGTTTATCCAATATGGTTGGATAATAGAAATAGCACAAAACAATGCTTCCACATCCTCATCCTTGAAGAGTCTTCCCATTCGGTAAGGTCACCATTTTTTAAGTGCATGTATTATTGATAACATTTCCTTCTCATAAATAGCTTGTTTGAGATGTAGCAGTAAAAATACCCAATCACCTACATCAAAACATTTTTCAATATGATGTTGATCTACCTGTTGTTTCGTTTGATTTTGCACCGAAGTGGCGTTATCCTTTAAAATTTGGAAAACTTGTTGTTGATGCTCGATGTGATCTTTCCCTGCTTGAACCTTTTTCTTCTTGATATGTCCTTCTATCTCTAGAGTTTGAGGAGTGGTAATTTCTTCCAATCCTTTACAAGATATGGTCGGATTCATGTCTTGATGCTTGATGTGATAGTTCACTTCTTGAACATTTTTCTTCTTGACATGTCCTTCTATCTTAATAGTTTGAGGAGTGGTAATTTCGACCAATGAATTACAAGATATGGTTGAATTCATTTCTTCTTTCTCGATGTGATATTTCACTTCTTGCACCTTTTTCTTCTTGATATGTCCTTCTGTCTTGAGAGTTTGAGCAGTGGTAATTCTTTCCAATGCTTTACAAGATATGGTCTGATTCATTTCTTCTTTCTCTGGGGTGGGGTCCTGGCATATATCTTCTTCTTTTGATGTTTGTTTATCCTCTTCTTCGTCCTCTTCATATTCTATGTAAAATAATTTCTTCTCAGCACAATTATGACCTTTAGTGCATTTTCTATCACAATTGTAACAAAGCCCTTTTTCTCTTTTTTCTTCCAATTGTTGTGGTGTAACCCTTGTAGGTTGTGGAAGGCTAGGAGAAGCAACACTTCCATCTTTATAGTTGTGAGGGGTATGCTTCTCGGTTTCCATAATTTTTCTTTCCACTATGTCACAAATCCCTTTTACTCTTTCCAATTGTTGTGGTGTTGCTCTAAAGAAGGTGTTGCTCTTTGTATCCTCATAATGTGCTATCATTTCCTCCGTGAAAATTGACCACGTAACAAGTTGTTTACGAGAAAAAAGCCCTTCATACCATAAAAATTGGTCTGGTTCTAAATATGAAGATGAAATGCATACCTTTTGTAATAGTGGTACACCATGTAGATCAAAATATTGCTCCATCTGAAGTATCCAATTTACCGGATCCCTGCCATCATACTTCCTCATTTTTCTTTTTCTTGATTTTAGGAGCTCGATCTTGAAATGACTGTAACTCTATACTTTCGGATCTTTAAGTTCTAAAATTTCTACCTGCAGTAGCCCTCTGTGTCCTCTTTCCAATGCCACTAGTCTGATCCAAATTGGATTCTCCAACAAAGAGTTATGCACAATCTCCCAAGATGACCTGATTATAGACCTTTCTAGAAGAGTGAATTTGTATGAAGTGCCACATGTCACTGTTTCAACATTTGGCTCTAAAAATATGTACAAGAAACCACAGCCAGTCCTCTTTCTATACCTTCTTACGAAATTTCAATCTGATGCTTAGAGAGAAAGTTATGACGATTTTCCCCAGGTCACATATTTGGAATGTAATTCAAGAGTCTGTAAAAAGACCAAGTTCCTCAGATGATATCTCGGTAAATATAGCGCAACAATATCTTAAATTCAGACCCAAGATTCAATGTGAATTATTCTCAAATGGGTTTTTGTTTTAGCTTCTGAAACGTCGCAGAAAAAAAGTTATAGCGAAACCCTAGAGTCCAAAGCTCTAAAACCAAATGTTATGAAACCAGCTTAAGAAAAGATAGCAAAGATAGATCAACGCGTTAGAATTCAGCCTCTTCGAGGGGGAAACCTCCTTTACATTACATAAATGAACAATTCTTGGATGATACAAATGAAAAGACCTCCTTTTTATATATAGGAGTCTAAGGGGTCATAATATAATCAGAGCCGACATAACAATAATAATGTAAGTGCAAAATAATAACAATAGTGGGCTTCCATGGGGAACAATAGTAACAATATGGGCACTACATGGATACATCAATATAATAAGGGGGTTGTACTAATAATAATAAGGTGTTACACACCTTCCCTCAAACCTTCCATGTCTTTCTTTAAATATTCCATGCCTTTCTTCAAATCTGTTTTCTTACCATCGATATTAGCTTCCATGGAACATGTAAAACTATTTATCTTAGGTTTGATCGCATTCCTCAAATCATCCATCCAATTTTTCTTACTAGGTGTTTCTATTTTCCTTATTCGAGTCATTCTTTTGATTTCTTTTAGCAGCTTGATCTTGAATCTATTATATCTCTGAAATTTCATATTTGAAAGGTATGAATCTACGACCTATAGTAGCCCTAGTTTTCCTCTTTCCAATTCCACCAGTTTGATCGAAATTGGATTCTCCAAGAAAGAGTTATGTCAAATCTCCCATGATGACCTGATTATAGACTTTTTTAGTAGACCAAACTTGTACATAGTGCCACATGTTACTATTTGTACCTTCGAACCTAAAAATAATACACAGAAAACAACAGTCCATCCTCTTTCTGCATCTTCTTACGAAATTTCAATCTAATTCTCAGAGAGAAACTTATGATGCTTTTCCCCAGGTCACCTGTTTTGGATGTAATTCAGGAGCCTGAAGAAACCCTAAATGTCTTGTACTGTATCTTGGAAAATATAGTGTAACAAGATACGGAATTTTGGCCTGATCTTAAATAGGATTTCGGCTCAAATGGGTTTTAATTTCAGAGTGTGAACATTCATAGAAACAAAATTATAGTGAAAATACCATGATGACCAGTTTGAGATGGAATTCTGGAGCTTACAAAAACCCTAACCTCCTCAGATAATATCTCTGAAAATATACTGAGATAAGATATGAAATTCAAACCCAAGGTTTAGAACAATTTTGGATCAAATGGATTTCTTTATAAGCTTCTAAAACTTTATAAAAAAAATTATATCGAAAATTCTATGATGACCTATTTGGAGCAACGAAACCGTAGAATCTAGAGCTTTGATACCAAATGTTATGAAACTGGCTCACAAAAAGATAGAAAATATAGATCAACGACTTCAAAATCAGCGTCTTTGAGGGGGAAACCTCCTTTACATTACACAAATGAACAATTATTGAATGATACAAATGAAAATATCTTCTTTCTATATATAGGAGTCTAAGGGGTCATAATATAGTCAGAGCCGAAATAACAATAATAATGTAAGGGCACAACAATAAAAGTAGTGGGCTTCTATGGGGCACAATAATAACAATATGGGGACTACATGGGCACAAAAATATAATAAGGGGGTTGCATTAATAACAATAAGGGGTTACACTTGTAGTATAGGGACCTAACATTTCGACTTTCACCAATGTAGAATAGTAACTTAATTTATGGTGATAGCTTATATCACCAAAGGAATGGACATGAATCTTCGCTACTTATATCTTAACCAATTCTATCCAATTGAAATTAGTATGTTTTGTCTAGGTGGATATTGGTGGACACCCACCTATTCTATTGGATCAAAGATTAGTTGTCCTATTTTGGAAATTCTTTATTTTTGGTAGTTTCGAGGTCGTATACTTCAAGAGTAGTTTTGAGTCCCTAAACAATATTTTTGGGGTAAATGGGTCAAGTTCGGTTATAGACACCTTTTAAAAATTGTAAATTTTTCTCCTTGGATAGGCCTTTCTAATGGTTTTTCATTTATTCCACACACAGATTATATGCCAAAGGGATCTTCCGAATGACCCCATCGGGGCCAATAAGCATTTGGTACTTCATCTCCTAGGGTTATGGTTTTAGATGTTTAGAGTTTCTCATTGTTTCCTCATGACAAAAATACTTTTTAGCCTCATTGTAACACAGTTTAGGAAGGCACGAAGTCATCACATGTCTTCTTGGAGATAAGATACCACCATTCAAGTTATTTTTCTTTCAATCTTCATATAAAAAATTTCAACATTTCTATTTATTAACTAAAGTTCAATTTCATTGTATCTCTACCTTTCATTTTAAATTTATATTTCATCTGTTTCCATTCTTAAATTTGGATCAATGGTCTTGGAGTAGACTTCTATTTCTCTGTTTTCTTGTGCATTTCACCAACAAAGTTGAGATATATGGACTTGGGACTCAAAGTACTTGACCCCTTGCAAGACTAACCTTGTTGACCTTGATGGCCTCCCACGGAGGAAGAAAATAAAGACGAGGGAGAAAATATTCTATCAAAATATTTCTCGAAGAATCCCTCTAGTAACAAGGGAACTAGCTAATGGATAATTTTTCCTAGGTCCTTCAACGAATGCCAATAGGTGACATATTTTCATCTAGCAACCACTTCAAATATGTTGCGCCTTTTAAGGTACAAATTATTTTTGATATTCCTATATTTGAAGGAAAAATAGATGCAAATACTTTAGATAAATAATTAAATATACTAGAAGGATATCTTTCAGTCCCTAATTATTTCATGGAGAAAATATTACTTTTGCAATCCTTAAGGCTTCCCCCATGTCAAATACTAGTGGAAAACTTATAGTAAGCAAAGGACCATGGACGAATCCCCATTATTTATAGTTGCACCCTATTTAAACTCTTTTAGGGGTGTTGTTAAGGAATAATAATACCCTGTCGGAAGCTATGAAGAAAAGTACATAAAATTAACCACACTACAGTAGGAAAGGAATCAAGAAGTGTTATAGTTCATGAATATATTTCATATATTACACACAAATTTGGGTATTAAGGACATTCTGAAACATTTTGTGCTCAAGCACTATGGCTATCTACATAAATACATATACGGAGAAATGAAGTTCTTGGACATCTTCTCGCTTGATGAAACATACTAATAAGTTATTAAAATTGAGAAAAAATTGAAACATAAAAATTGAGACTTTGGATTTGTGAATATGAAGCATGGTAAGGGCACCCAAAAACCATACAACAAAAGAGAGGGACAGGGTTAGAGACCGCAAGACAACTTGTCAAAGTTGCAAGCAATGCCTATAATAATGGCAAGATGAAGAAAGACAAAGGAAAGTGTTGTGAGTTCCACAACAACCCCATTGATAACACAAATAAATGTTGCGCAAAGTTGTCGTTGGTGGATGAGCTAAAATATTTAGAGTTAGACACATATTTTAGATCTAAACTAGAACCTGATAAGGGGAAACAAATCATTGACGCAAAACCTAGTGCGACTATTTCCACCACCATTGTCCAACAAAGTGAGCTCAAAGATCTAGAGGAATAAGAGTGTCTCTTCCACTCACAAACATGGGTGAAGGGAATACATTTTATTTTTGATAGTTGGAATCAAAAGAACCTCATCTCAGTAGAGGTCGTTAATGTGAAAATTCGAGAATCCCACCCGAATAAACTACTGCAACAACTGATTAAAATTCTCCTATCTGTTAATTACTGAAACAAATTAATTAATATTTCCTACAGCAAAAATCGAAGCTAATACAATTGTAGCATTCACTTAATTAATTAATTTTCCCAAAACAAGAATAGAAAAATAGAGAAAAATCCACACAAGTGAAACAATATATTTTTGGAGAAATTCCCTCGGAAAAACCCAATGAGGGAAAACCGGTACAGCAACTACGAGGGTTTTATATTATTAAGCACTAGTTTTTTAATACAACTCTGGATGCCCTTCTGACAATCCAGTTACAAAGAAACTAAATTAGTAGAAACACTTAGTGAGATTACCCCACTCTACTCAGTAATTTCCGTTGTTCCAACAACTAAACCAATTATCTCCATCTATCTCTTTGTTGGCTCTGCATCAACCTCAAACGGCTCTGCGTCAACTCAACTAGGAAACGTCTTTCCTTCTGGAGCAGTTTCTAGCCCTCCCGTCTAAGAAATGTCGGCTCCTCTACAAAACTTGGACTTATCCTCTCGATGACTGTGTTGTCTCTGCGTGAGCCCTTCTGGCTCATTATCAAGCTCTGTGTGGGCCCCTGTGACATAGCATCAACCCTTCTAGTGTCTATCTGCCTCTCTTTAATGCTTATCGTGGGTCCTAGAGAAGAGACTCCAACACAACTATTCATGCCCCTTACTGCAATAGATCACTATTGAAAATCTCTTGGTAGCTCCTCTACTCTACTTTAGAAAATTGATTCTCTAAACTCTGTGTGTTTTTCCAAGTGATCCTCAAGCCTTCTTAACTAATATTCTTATTGACATTCAATGACTAAGATTAGAAGCTAATCAATGGCTAACATCATTTCTTCTTGATCATCATATTCTTTTAGAAGTTACATCCACATTTTATATTAGTACCCTTTAATTATTTTATTTTTTTAAGTTTCGGACTTATCGTCCCATTAAAAATAATTAATTATTTTAATAAAACTATTTCTTTGTGGAATTTCTCAAAACGCTTTCTTTGTTCTTTGAAGACATGTGCCTAAGCCTCTCTACAAAATTTGAGACTTAGAGCACATCTGATGCTACCAAAAATCAACATTTAAGTGTTTGGGCCTACTAACAACACCATGCCTACAACTATACAAGGTAGGGTGGCTCCAGCAAGGGCTAGATCTTTGCATTAATCAACTGTGTCGCCAAACTTACAAGAAAAAGCCTTTAAGTCTTTAATTCCCTTAGTTTTTCTTTATGTAGCAAGAAATATTTTAGCCCTATTCTTAATAGAAATAAGGGACAACAAAAATATATGGTTATTTCATTATTTAAAGGGCTCCCTCTTAGTAGGAAATGAAGTGATCTCGTGTAGGTGGTCATCAATATGGATTGTTTCCCAAATAATTTTAACAATTTGTGGACTTTGGGTATTATTTGTTAATAATAGCATTATGCTACATGCAAGTGGTTTGTATCCAATAACTTAATAAAGCATATGCATGATTCAAGGTTTTACGAGTGTGGAATATGGAAACATTAGAGGTTAGACAAGGAGCTACACCTTCACAAGGGTTATGGTATATCATGATAGAGTCCTACTAAGTTAAGGCATTGTTTGTCAAAGAGAAACATCAAAAAATTGATTTAATCAATGTTCTTAATTATATGATAAACCTTAAAAATAGATGTTACATTTGCTATTTAAAATAATCAATTTAATAAAATAATATTAATATAAGTAATTAATAAAATCACAAACCATGTTATCAAACAAATTCATTATAATGATATAATATGAGCAGGCAGACTGATACTGATAAAAGCTGTGATTGAAGCCACTCCAGTATACTGGATGGCTCTTACATGGATTCCCAGGGGTATACTCAACAGATTACAGCACATTTGCAGCAGATTTTTATGGAAGGGCCACCAGCCACAGAATCTTTGCCTAGGTGAAGTGGGATACTATTGCAAAACCCAAACGCTGGGGGGGTTGGGGCATCAAAAGACTTGACTTATTTTCTAGAGCTCTGGCTGCCAAACTTGGATGGCAACTCCTCACCTCTGAAGGGCTCTGGACCAGAGTAGCATATGCAAAATACATCAGACCTATGAATGTGTTGGATTGGTTATGCAGTCAACAGAGAAATAATCACAACAATTCCATCATATGGAAGGCTGTCATTGGCACACTTCCCTTATTGCGAGAAGAACTAACTTGGCGCATCAAGGCCGGAAATGCAGTCCGTATAGGTCTGGACCCTTGGGTTGGATGTGGGAATACCCACAGATTATCAGAGGGCCTCATTGAACATCTTAAAGGCAGAGGCATCACTCACATCATGCATATTGGTGACCCAGCAAACTCAACCTTCCTCCAACAAGCCTGGACCAGCGCACAAGCCTTAGATATTCCGGCTCAGTGGCATGAGGAATGGGCTGAGTACACGGACGCACTCACACAGGCGCACATCAGACTCATTGATGGACCCGATGAAATCATATGGGCATATGCAAAGCATGGTGCATACACCCCGAAGCTAGGCTACCTGAAGCTCATGGAGTCACATAAGCCTCATATTATCCAACCCACTTGGAAGACTTTATGGAAACTTAGATCTGCTCCTCGTACTTGACTGCTCATGTGGAACATTATCTTTGACAAAGTACCTACGGGCACCAATCTTATGAAACGATCCTTCTATGGACCCTTCCGCTGCCATCTCTGTCACCAGGAGGAAGAAAGTACTTTACACTTGTTTCTGAATTGCTGCATTACATCACAATTTTGGCGCGACCTCTCCTCTCAACTCCCACAATTGAAAACCTAGCATGGTCAAAGTATTATGGAGGCATGGATGAACTGGAACCAAGAACACACTGGAAAAGCCATCAATATTCCGCTTGTTGTATGCTGGGCAATCTAGATTGCCCGGAATCAGGCCATTTTTAACCTCCGAGCCCCCCACTGGCCTTCCATCCTACTCCACACCATCGCAGATTACAACATGATTCCTGATGAAGCTCACAGAGGTCCTGTTCGCATCATTAAACAATTAGATATTGACAAAACCAAACCGTGGGCATTTTTTGACGGTTCTGCACAAGAGACGGGCTGTGGGGGAGGCGCAGTTCTATATCTCAATGAAACACACTGCATCAAACTTCAAATAAACCTTGGCAGAGGCACAAACAACTATGCTGAACTCTGTACTGCCAAGCACCTTATACACTATGCCATTCAAAAACAATGCAGACACCTCCAATTGTTTGGTGACTCTAAAATTGTTTGCAATTGGCTGTCTGATGCATCACACTGTCATGCATTTTCATTGAGGCACATATTAGATGAGGCAAAGAGGCTGATTACATCATTTGAATCTTTTGCTTGTCGTCATATCTACAGGGAACAAAACACCATTGCAGATCAACTCTCCAAAGAGGCAGCGCACAGACAAGGAGACAACTGGCTGATACAGGAGGAGATTGAAGGGTCTTACTACCAGCATTATCATAGACCCTTTGATGATCGGATGGACAATGGGCTATAAAAGCCCACCCACAGTTTTCCACTTGCTTATTTTTGTCTATAAATGTACATAACTCTATATATTTACTGCACTTTACTTTTGATATATATGGCTCTCTGCGTAGAGCAATGGACTCCTATTTTGAACTCTGTTAATGAACAGCTATTAAATAGCTCCCTGCGAGGAGACAACATGTTTCAAATTTTGTTTATACAGTACCACAGACTGATCATGGTAGGCACAGTTGCCTGTACTTGAATGCTTCGGCATATACAAAATGTAATTTCTTAACTTTAATAGAAATTACGACTTTTTCCCAGGGGAAAAAAAAGATATAATATCTTCTACATAGATTCCTTGAGTGTGCAAACTTTTTGTTTATTTAGAAAAATAGCATTCTTTGACAAAGCAATAATTCCTTCGAAATCTTATATTAGTACTAGATTAATAATTAAATCAACACTAAAGCTCCTCTTTTAGTTTTAGAACAATAACAATGCTTATGAATAACATTATAAGGGTGAATGAGTGACATATCAACATCATGACAATAACAATGGTTATGCGTAATAAGGGTGAACGACAACTACATGTGACATATCAACATAATGATGTCGATAATATAGAGTTGACAAGCTCTAATTGCCTAATGAATTGGCCATGCTCACATCATCTCCTTCACTTACCTCAACATATGGCATGTTGGAATATTCGAATGCTCACACTCAAGTTGAAGAGAAAATTTATATGAATCCAGTTTTCCTTGCTTGGAAAAAAAACAACTCTTTACCTATTATTTCAACAACTTATTATTTCGAGTATTTGATCAACTTATTATTTTGTATGACTTAAAGATTTGCAAAGTTTCTAGTGCTTTTTGAAAATATGGTCAATGTTTAATCAATTGATAATACTTACCTTCGAAACATACTTTAGGTTTTGTTTCTATCTTGATCTCTTTCTTCAAAAATTAATTTATTTTTAAGTTGGCAGGATACTCAGAATGGGATTCGATTTGCTTGCAGTTTCCTCGTTCATATGGGGATTTTGATGGCCTGCCAGTGCCTTAGAAATATAGAAATTTGTTGAGCAATAGCGGTATATATTTGTATATATGATGGCCCTCAGAAGCCATGGATCCTCTGAATATTTGTATATATGATCTCTAGACTTTCCGTGTGTGCACCAGAGTTATATTGCTATGTAGCACCAAGTAAAAATTAGTGTCTGCTTTGAATGCCTCTCACACAAGTAAGCTCACCGGCTGTTTAGAGAATATATGTAAGCGTTTTACAGTGACCGTCTCACTCAAGATTTAGAATACCGGTACGTGTTTTATATGGTCAAGAAATTCCAGCACTGCCAACTCTTTAACCGTGTTTTATAAACGCATTAACTGTAGCGACCGTATATTCATAAAAAACATAGGAAAGCAAGCCCACATTCGCAGAATTTTCAAGATCTCTCCCGAAAATTAGCCATTCTTGACCGTTAGAGTGGGTTAATAAGGGTATCCAGTTAATTTTTTTATTTTATGATACGCAACTAAATTCATTTTCTTCTTTTGTAAATTTCGCTTCTTTTAGTCGCAAAAAATTATCAAAGGAAAGGTCAAGTATTAAATTTTTAATTTAATTATAAAGTATAAACTAGCTAAAAAAATATTTTTTATTTAAATTGAATTTATTTATTTATTTTGTTATAACTACCTAATGAAAATAGAAAATGTGTAATAAATATCAACAGCATAACTAATTCATTATATTAAAATTTATATATTAAATATTATTTTGTGAATATTACTTTATACATTTAATAATGATTGTATATAATATATTGTCTCTTTTTTTCTTAATATGTTAGTTTGTATGAAAATTAGTGAGTCAATGTATGGTTTAAAAAATAAGGATTTAAAGTTATTTAAGCTATGAAAATCTCCAAGCTATTGAATTTGGCCTAGAGTACACCAATCACTCTTCATGATTGAATTTGTTTCCAAAGCTTCAAATTAATTGCTTTTTTACCATCAAACAACTTAATAAAATATTGTACTATATTTTTAAAATACACATTACTGCCTTAGGAGACATTCTATAAGTCAATACAGAAGAGATGTTGGTAAAATTACATTTAAAAATAATAAAATAAAATTTGCATTACATATACTTTTAAATATTGGAAAACATGTAATTGGTTATGTCTTGAGTTGTATACATATATAATTTAAAATAAAATTTGCATTACATATGCTTTTAAATATTGGAAGACATGTAATTGGTTATGTCTTCAGTTCGATAAATATATAATTTTATATTAAATTTTCATAAAAAAAACATATATATATGGATGGTATTTTAAAAATATTAATAACAAAAAAAATTTAAAAAGTAATATATATATATATTTCTTATTTCAGTGATAAGTATGCTAGAGATACGGATTATTGCAATGACTTTTTTTGTGGAAAAATAAGAAAAAATCAAGGATTTGGTAGTGTTGGGAGATTAGCAACTCTTTATCCATCACTTTGTCCATGGATATTTGCCTAAGGATTGGATGTTGCAAAATGCTATTGATTGAACAAGCAATCAAAATCTTTATCTTCTATTAGTTTCTTTCATCTGTAGCAGGTGAACAATTCTACTATAGACAATCTCTCTAATAAAGATGTAAACATGGATGTAGGAGTACTAGAGAGAAATAGTATTCTTTCCCGTGAAGTTAGTCGTTAACAATGGGTCACTATACTGTGTGAACTTTGTATATATGTACATGTCATTTGGAAAATCTACATCGGGAAGAAATTTATGTATTTAAAAAAATAAAACAAATAATAGATAATAAAAATAAAAATGATCATTCTTCTCACCTATGTGTAAACAGTATGTAATATACCAAAATCCATACTTAATTTTTTTTATTTCCTATATTTCCGGTACCAAAATCCATATTCAATTTTTTTATTTCCATATTTCACGTTATGAGAGGATTTCCCCTAGTAATTCCTCTCGTGATCAAGAAGAGATTATTCATTGTACATTTATTTACTCATTGTACATTTATTTACTAGTTATTCTACGATCCTATTGAATTTTCTTGATGACCCTATTAACTTTTCCATGTAAATAAAGAGGTCTCGATTAAAGTCATTCTTACATGTTTAATCCCTTAGTAATCCTTTTATTCTCATTTATTTTATTTCCCATTGTCATTGGTTCCATATAAATTCTTTTATATAGACCTAATTCCACCTAAGCTTGGCACTTAGTTTCCTTAGGTCATATGCTCTGCCCCTAACATTAATTCAAACATCATTATTTTGATGATATCACTAACCTTTTAACCCTCACTTGGGGATTGTAAATGAGTTGACATATTAGCAGGCCCTTTGGCCATCCCACAGAGCTCTACCAGCATGACTCCCCATCATTTCTATCACGCGGCCAGCATGTCAATTAAGCATTGAATGGTTGGGATTTTCCACGGTGATTGGATGGTTTGAATCATTTAGGGTTTGGTTGCATGGGGTGGACTACGATTATGCAGAATTCATTTTTCCTCATTTGGTTGTCATTCGTTGGAACTCTACCCTAAAATCGAAAGGATACTAGCCATATGCCATGGATATCTCAGTTCATTCCTGAGAGCTCCTCAGACATTGTGTTTTGGTCGTTAATGCCATTCGATTGGTACAGTATCAAGATCTGGATCGGACGCCAAACAAAAATAAACATTGGTAAACTTGTTTATATTTAACATAAATTTGTCAATTTCCATTTCTGTTCTGCTTGAAAAATATTGATGCTTTGACTTCTTTTTTAGTTTCGCACGTTTGTTTTCAGATTTCTATGTTGGTACTAAGTATTTAAGGTGGTAGAGCTTCAAGGTTTATCTGTTGGCCGTTCCTGTTTAAATGTCTCTTTGGGTCAGGAATTCAGGTTAGTGTTGTCGACTGCTTTCCCTCCATCTCGGGGTATCCAACTCGACCCCCTTGAATATGTTGCTATGAATTTGTTTATTCCTGTATTACTTGTTCTAATCCTATGTCTATGCCAGATGGAGCAGGATTTTGAGCAAATAAAATGGTTGGGTGATGGTTTTCTTTTGGACATTGTAATGTCAGATTTTAATACAATTATCATTACTCCCTTACGTGAATTTGGTTCGGCTGTTTCGTTTGATTCTAACCCGGAGTGTGGTTTGGTCACAGACTAAGAGTATCTTTTCTCCCATCCTACTATTTTGGCACTCTTGTCAACATGAAAACATCAGCTCCTCATGGCACATAATCTAGCAAAAACTCTCTTCTAGTTAGGTTTTTTTTTTCAGATGACATTTATAGTTAAACATACCTAACTGGCTTATAATTCTAGTCTTATAGGTGGAGCATGACCACTAGATCTGCTCCGACCATTACAGGTAATTCGTCTCTCTCTTCTCTATAATTCTTCATAACTTATCAACATAGTTATGTTTCTATTTCAACGGTTGACAATGTTTATATATTTTATTGGTCTTCAATATTAAATTTTCTATTGGTCCTCTTCGGCAAATGACTCTAACCATGTTTCGGATTCCCTTTCCACTTTCACGTCAGATATGTTGAGTTTCTTCAATTCCCGATAGGAAACCCACGTTTTCACCCTGTCCCTTTGAAGAGACAGGCATTGGTCTTCCATTTGTAATTAAATTGGGATATTCAATAAATTATAATGTTGCATTGATGTTATCTAAATCAGAGACTCACAATTAAATGAATCAAACTTGAAATGTTAGTCAAACTTGAAGAAAAGTATTAATTTCAAAATTAAATGTATCATATTTTAATTATAAACGAATGTTTTAAAGTTAATTAATCACTTGTCATGATTAGCCATTTATTTAATCATCCAACACTCAAGTTTTTAGAATAATGGTGTATTCTTTTTTAGGTGTGGGTACTTAGCTAGCATACAAATACTTCATACATATACTAATGATATTTTTTATTTTTTTAGTATAAATATTTTCATACTCAATAAATTGATGAAGATGAATAGTTATGGTGAAATGTGTGTTGTAATTAGGCACAAAAGTAAATCACTCAGTAGGTAGGCTAATAAGATAATGTTAAATCGAATGATTAGGAAGGACATTACATACATTCCAAAAAAACTTCGTCTAGAATTTAGAGTCAATGGTTGCGAGCAATTTCGAACCGGTATGACCATAAGGCATAACAAAAAAGAGAGAGATATAGTTGCCAAATTAATTAAATCAAGCAAAAATTCGACTTCCCCTTTAGTGTCCCCAGCTAACTTATAGCCTCATATCCACCCTAGTGTACTTTCTGTCCCATACTATTCATCCTCTTATGCAATATACTATGCCATATTCAGATATAACAATATAAACATTAATAGAACAAAGATGATATAAGAGTCAATTATAATGACCTAACTTATCGAGTATGAAACTATCAATCATCATGAGATGTCTAGGAGAGTGTATCCATCACTTCCCTCCCATGATTCTAGGCTTGGAGGTTACATGGTAGGAAATGCCTTCATCCCTCCTCAAGACTAGAGTTAACACCCTAATATGCACCACATTATGATTTTGGTTGGATATTAGTCGTTGAAAATTCTAATCATGTAGTTATGTCACTTGCAATTTGCACTCTACCAATGTCATATTACTACATATCAAGTAGATACAAAATGTAATATAATAATGTACATCATACCATTTCTCATTGGATGTCTCAATGTTCCAGAGTCACTAGCATGGATCCTGGTGATGAGTCCCATAAGTGGGTAATTATATGGGCTCATTTTACCTCCAAGCATAGTCAAATCAACCATTCTCTTAGCTTATTGTATGTTTTTTTATTATATTTATGCTTATGGAGTGAGTTGAGTTAGTTATGATGCGATGTGGTCTAATATGGGTTTAATGCAGCTTATTCTTGAATTTTAAAAATAAAGTCAAAGATTCAGTGGATAAACGGCAGCAATAACTTGAAATCAATAAAGGAGAGGAATTATAGGATGGAATCCCCCTCATTTATTACTCCCCACTTTGAATTCCTCTTCATTTAGCTCGGAGTACAAATAGCCAAATCAATGCACTAAGAGGCAACCAAGAAAGTGGAGGATAACTAATGATTATCTAGAGTTTTGGGAGCCAAGCCTCCTTGATTTTAAAGAAGTTGTTGGTAGCTTTAGTTGTATAAGTAGAGAGTCGTATGGCCTCACTAGGGTCGGATTTTCGTTGGATTTTGTTGGTTGTTTGCTTATGTAAACTATGCTCGACTTCGATCTTATTTTTGTGACAGTTTCATGTAATCTTGTTATTGTTTTGATAATAAAGATGGAGTACTTTTTGACCTAGCACTGAGTTACCTCAGAGGGTTGAATCTCTTAGGTTAAGGCCAAATCCAAGTAGCCAAGCTCCCCTTTATTTGTATTTATATGCTCTGTTTAGTTTGTAGATTAGTTGTTGTTCGATGTATCTCTTTCATGGTTAAGAATAGGTTTCTTTTCATGATTTAGGAGTTTGCTTCCATTTGTGCTTTTTATAAGAGGTTAAGTAGTGATAAAAAGAAGATTCAAAAGGTCAGCAATAGTGCCATGGCCTCTCTTGCTCCTTTTGGGATAATGAATTGAGACAAAGACCCTCTTGCTACCCCAAAAACACAGATTTTCCTCATTCATAGGACTTCTAGTGTTTGCAGTTTGTTAGAAGGTTAATGCTTTAATTTAGATCTTTTCCACAAGGTTCACTTCTTTATTTGCAATAAGTCTTCTTCGATGCTTTCTTTCTTGTAGCATTTCTCAGCATTTTCTTTCATAGATCATAGTTTAGACTAGCTTGATGCAAAATTCTATTTTTCTAGATGCACTCATTTCATTGCTTGTTTGATCTTCTTGGTTGATTGTCAGTTCTTTTGCAGCAGAACTCTTTTGACAATAGGATAGCCTATCAGCCATCACATCCTCCCTCTAATCCATGCCCTACAGGTTGCCCAAATCTCACCTCAAATATGCCTTAGTTTTCTGCATTTTTCCATAGAACCTCTTCCTTTCTCCTTGAGAAAACCCAATCATCTTTCTCTCTCCTGGTGATTCTTGATATACCCTAAGCACTTTAACACTTCATTCCAACCTTCATCCACCTTTTCCACCCACTCTCATACCCTCAAAACCATGAAAAATTCTCTTGGCCTCCTCTTGTAGACCTCCTGTAGATCCGCTATGTCCTCGTGTAGATTTTCCTGTAGGCTTTTTTTTTAGGGCCGAGTGGGGGAAAAGCCTCTAGAAGACCACCTGAGACCTCCTAGGAACCATCCACACCATCCTACATCCTCTCATGTCGCAAAGTTTCCCTTCAACCCCACTTATTCGCTTCCACCTTCAAACACAATAAAATACATGCATGTAAAATTCACATAAAAATACATAGAAATCCAGAAAGACGCTTTCTTCTTATTTTCTTCTAGAAATAGCTTGAGTAGATGTTGTTTACTTCCTTGAGTAGGTAATGGAATTCATTTCATCGTTTTCATAGTGTTTTCTGCAAAAGTAGGATTAGTTTGTTAATTAGGGTTTATTAGGTTTGCTTTGCATTTCAGTCTTTCTCCTTTCTGTAATTAGAGTAGCCTCTGTAGAGTAATCTCTTCTTTCATCACATATAGAGATTATCCTGGAATCCATAGAAGTTGGCTTGAGCTCCTAGTGATCTAGCGTCGGCTCATCAAGTGACAACCTGCAGTAAGAACTAGTACTTGTGCATATAACACCGTCGCTTCCAAGTTTGTTATGAACTACCGTGTTGATAAGAGTAAAGTAGGTAGCCTAGGAATTGCAGCATTATTGCTGCAATACTAGTGCTCACCACTTTTTGGCACCGTTGCCGGGAAAGCGTCAGAGTATTTTGTAATTACTGCTTTCTACTATTTTCTATCGCAATATTCTGCTAATAGTTTATTTCAGCAAAAGTAGACTAGCCATTTCTTTCAATTCTTCATTTCCTTGCTTTCCTTTTCAATTCTGTAAATTTCATTTTAGCAAGAATAGACTAGTCATTCCTTTTCCTTAAAATTCTACATTTCCTTGCTTTCCTTTTCAATTTTAAAGATTTCATTTCAGCAAGTTCATTTCAGTTAGTTGTAGTTTGTTTTATTCAATCAATTTCACTTTTGCAGGTATAATGAGTGTGAGGAAAACGAAACAAAAACCAACCAAAAAGATTTTCTTTCATGCCTCGTAGGAATAGAGATAATGCAAGAAATGTTTTGCCCAACACCCCAACTACCTCACATAGCCAACCTTCTCTCTTCTTCGGTGGCAGTGATCAAGAAGACCCTTTAGGTGAGCAACCTGAGATATTTGAAGAACCTATAGGGGAAGAAGAAGAAGAAAACATCCCTCCTGAGCCGATGGCTGAAAACAGAAATGCTAGGGGAAATGGAGAGAGAATGGAGGGTACCTTTCCCATTCAGGAGACTAATGGGGACACCAAAATGAAGAATATAAGTCCTTCAACCCTACCTCACTTCCATGGTTTGACTATAGAAGATCCTGACACCTTCTTGTTTGAGTTCGCTGTCATTTGTCGAACCTATGACTATGTAGAAGACGAGCAAAAGTTGAAACTATTCCCTTCTACTCTCAAGGATGCAGCATTGCGCTGGTTCATGGGGTTACCTAGAAATATCATCACAACTTGGGCTCAGATGTAGTAGTCCTTTAATGACAAGTATCGAGACTACTGTAGGTCAAAAGATAACAAAGAAGAAATCTTCTGAATGACCATGGAAAGTGATGGATCCTTGGAAGATTATGAAGAGAGGTTCCAACTCAGTTACAAAAGGGCCAGGTGTACACTTGACCCTGAATCTCTGAAGATGGTCCTGCTCAGGGGAATTCTAGAATACCTTATAGACACCCTCCATCTGCTGGCCGCGGGACACATCTACCAACTATCTTATGAGGACATAAAGACTGTTTTTAGAAACCATTCTAGAGTAGCCAGAAAGAAAGGTAGGGTGAGGCAACCCATAACCAGTACCTCTTCTTCCAATTCATCCATTAAAGGAGAAATTGGAAACATGCTAGAAGACCTCAAGAGTGAGATGTTGTAGACTCTTGTAATTCAAATGGATACCTTACATATCAAAAGAAAACAAGAGGAAGCAGAGAAGGCTTTGGCCATTTTTTGTCCTAGATGCACCAGGAGGCATCCTAGGAACGAATGTCCAATGAACTCTATAGAGGTTTGTTCAGTCTGTGAAGAATATCATTCTATAGATAAGTGCCCTTCCTTTCTTGGACTTAAAGCAGTATACCAAGGAGCCGAAGGAGCCACTAAACCACTCTATTTCATGAACCAAAGGAGACTGCATGGACCTAGACCATACCAGCAGGGGATGCAAGGGATATCTCAGGCATACTACCACCCCAACCAAGTCACTTCCATACCTTCTTGGGGCCCTCCTACTCATCCTTCTTGGTCCATGCCTCCTCCTAGGTTCTTCCCATCTTGATATCATGCCCAACTAGCCGCTCATTCATTTCAATCTTATGCTTAGCCGCAACCTCAGTGGAATACATCTCATCAGGGGTGGAGGCCCCAGTACAACTCTCCTCCCGTTCTTTTTCCTCCACCACCTCCTCAACCACAACCATTACCTTCTGCTCCACCAAGACAACCCCAAATGCCTTCCCAGCTGAACCGGAACCCAAACAATAGATAGGCTCAGCAAGTTTATAGTGGGGAACCATCATGCCCAACTTATGTTGTGGAGACTCAGAAGATTAACCTGCGATCTGGGAAGGTTCTCCAAGATAACCAGCCTCCACCCAGGGAGGTTGAGGAAGATAAAGAGGAAAGTGAACCCAAAGAAATTCCACCTTTTCCTGATAGACTATCTGGGACAACACAATCTACCCCAGAAGAAATTGAACTTCGGGCAGAATTGAAACAATTATGCGTGAAGATACCACTTCTTCAAGCCATAAAAGATGTGCCTATCTACAATAGTTTGATTAGAGAGAAGTGCTTTAGGCATCCAAGAAGGCGCAAGAGAGATGCCCCAACCATCAATGTCATAGGACAACTGTCCAACCTAATGTTGGGGCAGGTAATCTATACAAAATATATGGACCTTGGAAGCCGAGTAGTTGATGTCCACATCAATGGCATCATGATCCCACATACCTTGATTGATCTGGGAGTTGCCATTAATGTGATGACAAAGGACAGAATGCTCAAACTTAACCTCCAGGGATCCTTGAGGAGGACCATGACAGTACTGCAGCTAGCAGATCGCTCCACTGTGACCCTTGAAGGGATTGTGGAAGATGTGATGGTCTCCATTGATTCTTGGGAGTACCCTGCAGATTTCTTGGTTCTCTTGCCGAAGGCAGAGCTCAGTGGGTATCCTCTCATCTTGGGAAAGCCCTGGTTGGAAACTGTTGATGCCTACATCAGTTGTCGAGCTGGGAACATGACCATAAATAATGGGCATATGTCCAAACAGTTAATCCTATACCCTCCTTCATAACCCTTGCTAAAACATTATCTACCTCTCTGGTTGGAGGAGGAGGATGAGGATGAAGTCTATTCTGCACCCCTTTGTGTATTAGAAACCATCATGGGGGGGAACCGCAAGATGAGGATGATATGATTGAAAATTTGATTCAGAATCCACCTCCCAGTGTATTACCCTTAGAGGACATAGTGAGAGAAACACAAAACAACCCCTAAACTGATCTCTGTGTGGCCGACCCGACCTATCTTCGTGTTAAGAATATAGAGTTCAACCCAGAAAGAACCTTGAAAATCAATCCATCCCTATCCACTTCCTAGGAGAAGGAGTTGTGCAGGTTACTGAGAAAACATTTAGATGTCTTCGCCTAGAGTTATAAGGAGATGAAGGGAATGCACCCTTCAGTATGTACTCATCATATATACATTAAGAAAAATTGCAAACCAGTCAAGCAGCCTCAAAGGAGGATGAATCCACCACTTAAAGATATTGTTGAGGAAGAACTGTAGAAATTGCTTGATGCATGATTCATCTATCCCATCTCTGACAGTGAATGGGTCTCTCCTTTGGTGCTAGTGCCAAAGAAAAATGGCAAGTGGAGAATCTATGTCAACTATCGGAAATTGAACAAAGCCACTAAAATGGACCATCTTCCTTTACCTTTCATAGATCAAGTGTTAGATGGTCTAGCAGGGAAAAAGTTTTTTTCCTTCCTAGATGGGTTTAGCGAATACAATCAAATTCAAATCAGCCTTGAAAGCTAAGATAAGACCACTTTCACTTGTCCGGTCCTTCCTTTTGGTTTGTGAACCGCTCCAGCCACTTTCCAAAGAGAAGTATTGAGCATATTTTCTGAACAAGTTCATGATGCAATGGAAATAAACATGGATGATTTTACTCATGATTCTGACTTTTAGGAAGCTTTAGCTAACCTAGATAAAGTTCTATACATGTGTATTGAGATGAACCTATCCATGAGGCTGGAAAAATGTGAATTTTTTATGACTGAAGGGATCGTGTTAGGTCATGCAATATCTCAAAAAGGACTACGGGTGGACCCCAACAAGATTGCCATCATCCAAAGGGTCCCACGTCCTCAAAAGATGAGAGATGTCAGAAGTTTCCTAGGCTTAGCTGGGTATTACAAAAGATTTATTAAATATTTTAGTAAGTTAGCCTCTCCTTTGTTTGGCCTGTTAGGCAAAGATGTTGAGTTCATATGGTCCTAAAACTGTCAAGAAGCCCTAGATACCTTGAAATTTAGTAACTACCACAATTCTCAGAGACCCAAACTAGGCCTTACCCTTTCACATTCACAGAGATGCCTCAAACAAAGCAATAGGAGTAGCCTTAGGACAAATTGATGAAAATCTGCCTTATGCCATATATTTTATAAGCAAAAATTTTGTCAAAGGAAAAGTTAAACTACACAGTGACCGAGAAGGAACTCCTAGTTGTTGTGCATTCCTTAAACAAATTTAGACATTATATCACAGCCTATAAATCCTTTGTGCACACTGATCATGCTGCAATTAGATATTTCATGAACAAACCAGATGTAAATGCTCGGATTATTAGATGGTTGCTTTTACTGCAGCAATTTGATTTGACCATTATGGATAATCCTGGTAAAGTAAATGTGGTTGCTAACTTTTTGTCTAGAGTAAATTTTCCTGCAGGCGAAGAAGGAATGGTGGATGACCAAATGCCAACTGAACATCTATTTGCTATTTTAGTACTCTCTCCATGGTTTGCTGATATAGCAAACCACTTGGTTTCAACATAGTTTCCGCCAAACCTGTCCTCAAAAGAGAAGAGTAGGATAGTAAGGAAAAGTGCCCCTTTCACCTAGATTCGGGGTAATATCTTCAAACTTGGCCCAAATCAGATCTTGAAAAGATGTGTTAGGGAGGAGGAAGTCTTTGACATTCTCCTGACCTGTCATGCGGGCCTTATGGAGGTCATTTTGCAGCGAAGAGAACTGCCTTCAGGATATTGCAAGCAAGCTACTAATGGCTCACTCTTCATCAAGATGTGAGGAGGTACACTAGCCAATGTGATCAGTCTCAAAGGATGATGAAACCTACTCCAAAGGATGAGATGCCCATGCAACCTCAAGTGACCTTTGAGCCATTTGAGAAGTGGGGCATGGACTTTGTGAGTCCTATCAACCCTCCTTCAAAACAGAAACAATACATCATTGTGTGCATCGATTACCTGACAAAGTGGGAAGAAACAAAAGCAATCAAAGAAACAACAAAGGAAAAAGTAGCTGAGTTTTTGAGAGAAAACATATTCTACAAGTTTAGGTATGCAAGAGAATTGGTCATAGATCAAGGCAGTCAGTGCACTTCTAATTTGATTGAAGACCTGCTCACACACCATAAAATCAAGCACAAAACTTCCTCCCCTTACCATCCACAAGCCAATGGGCAGGTAGAAGTCACTAATAGAGCTTTGGAAGGGATCCTAACCAAGGTAGTGAGCAGCAGCAGAAAAGACTGGGCAGATAGATTAGTTGAGGCCACCTAGGCATACAACATAAGATGGAAGACCACTATAGGATTCACACCCTATGAACTGGTCTATGGGAAGAAGGCTTTGCTGTCAATAGAATTTGAATTCAATACACTAAGGATGGCAGCTCAGCTAGACCTAGACCTCAGCCATGCACCGAAGGAAAGATTACTCCAACTCAATGGATTGGATGAACAAAGATTGTAGGCCCTTCTACACACAGAGGTAGTTCAGCTTAAGAGGAAGATATGGCATGAAAAAAATATCAAGGAGAAGCAATTTCAAGAGAGAGATTGGGCACTACTCTATGATTCAAGATATAAAGACTTCAAAGGCAAGATGAGGACAAGATGGTTGGAACCCTACACAGTGGAAAAATTCAATTACAATGGTTTAGTTCTGATCAAAACCATTTATGATGAAGACATCCCCATGCTTGTCAATGGACATTAGTTGAAAATTTACAAGAAGCCCCTCTCCAAGCGAGAGTTCATTGAAGATTTGAATAAGACATTGATGGTAGTGGAGCATGTCTTAGCCTCCACTTCACCCACTCACTGAAGGAAAAGGGAAAAGAAAAAAGAAAAAATAAGGACTCAAGTGAAAACCTCCCTTGGAGGCACCCAGGGCAGGCAATTAGGGTGAAAACCTCCTTGAGGCGCCCTAGTTGTTTTCAAAAAAAAAAGAAGAAGAAAGAAAGAAAATAAAAAAGAAAATTGAATTTTAAGATGCATTGTAGGTTTGTAGGAGGACTACAAAGACTAAGAGAAGATGCCATAGAGCCCTGACATTCACACCAACACCTATCTTATCTCCTCCACATTCTTCTCCATCATTTCTGACATTTCTTTCACCCCACTGTGCTTCCTTTTCAGAAATTGTGTGTTCTACAAGAGGCTCTGTGTTTTCTACAGGAGGCTCCTGTAGGAATTACAGAGAGCCAAAAATGACTATAAGAAGTAGTTTGAGGGGAAGGGAAGCTTTAGGAAGAACATATAAACCCTACTACAGTCTTAAATCCTCCTTTCCATCCATTCCACACCTGCATCACACCCCAATCATCATTTTTTCTTCCTGTCTGAGAAAAACACAGAAAAAAACCCAAAAATAAGAGAGGAAGCAGAGCCTTAAATCTCACATGGAGCTTACCTATTACCTCTCCATCTCCATATGCACCTCTGGAATCATCCTCAAAGCTCCTAGCATAGAAAGAAGCTGACGATTCAAGGGGAGAAGCAACTACATGAGCTCCTGTAGGAATTCCTGTAGTAGTTGATCCCGTTAAAATCCAGCCACAGTAAAAAAATAAGTGCAACCATGAGGATTGAAGGAGACATCTAAAGCTCAGATCCAACCAGAGTATACATGCACAAGAAAAACAGCCACACATCAGCAATCAGATAGCATGCATCAAAGGAAATATAGGCATGGAGCAGTAGAAACAGCCAAAATACCTCACAACACATGCATTCAAATCACAGGTAAGTGACTAACCCGCTCCTTTGTTTGCATTTGTGTAATTGAAAGATATGCATGAGAAATGAGATGGTTGAGGTTGAACAAGGAAAAGGTGGCAAGTTAACTTGGCCACCTTCATCTAGTAGATTGCACTAATCCAAAGATGTCACCCACACGTGCGCACAATCAACTCAAGAGAGATGTCAAGGACAAGTAGTGGAGGCTGTGTAAACTCTGATGCAATGATGAGAGGTGATTGTGGGGAGAAACAGTGATGACAAGGCAGGTGGGGACCAATGGTCCAAATATGGCCAACGTGCACTTTTTCCAGCTCACCCCCATCACTGGAAATATCCAAAAAGAGTAATAAGTACTCCTCCTCGAGCACTCTCACCACCTTTTCCTTCATTCTCTCCTCGTAAACTAAGCTGCAGCAGACTCCTTGTGCCCCCACAGCCTTGAAACCATCATTCTCCATTGATCTCTCCCATCCTCTTGCTCTCGGAGTTCTCTACAGGATCACTTACAGGTTCTACAGGAGCACCTACATGCAGTTCTATAGGAGGGGTAGTGGGCTGTTTTGAAGAAGAAAAAACGGGTTTTTCGCACAATTTCTAGCTTGAGGAGGTAGGTTCCATGCATACCCACCTTGATTATTAGCATATGAAAGAAATGATATCATTTTAAGGAGGAATTAAGTCCATAGAAGAAGGAGAAATACATAAAAATTTATGTCTGTTTTCTTTATAAAAAAAACACAGTTTTCCTCTGTTTTCCTATTTTCTTCGAAAATATTGTCTCCATCTCCACATTTGGTGTTCCAAAGGGGTATAAACACAATGAAAGGAGAGTTGATGAGTAAGGAGCCCACTAATTCCACGGGCTCCATGAACATCCCTAAATAGTGGTCATATTCACAAGGGCAAATTGGATGAACTTTTTTGACAAATTTTGAGGGTTTGATGAGAAAATTTCCCAAGAATTTGCTCTCTCTTTAGTCCCTCACTCAATAACACATGCCACTATCACTTTTATAGGTCTTCCATGGAGATAAGCCCTGAATTTATCAGTAGGGTTACTACCCTTCCTCTTGGATTACCTTGGATCAAAGATAAAAAACCAATTGGACAGGCTGCCAAGAAAAACTTTTTCCAAAACAATGGAACCCATGTAGAGGATAAAAATGGCATTAGAAGGGCTGGCATACAATACCCTTGGGTTGAGGTTAGTTACCAAATCATCAAATACATTTCCTGTGAAGGGAGGTACAACATAGTCTATGGTTACTGTTAGACTCCATCTTCTCAAATCCTCTGTCAGAGTCCAATTCAGACAGATGGCTATCAAAGTTTCAATAACATGTGCAAAGCCAGAAGAAGGTTCATTATTTCAAGGGTTTCAAAGATCAAAGGATAATTCTTCTCCAAAACCCTGTTTTGGAGAAGAAATTGTCAAATTAGTTGTTTGCAATAAGTATATTTTTAAAGTCTGCCCTCATGAAGAATGTCAAATGCAGGCCCTGGTCACCTTGCCAGGATCCATCAGCTCATTAGCTCCTATCCCTGCAAAAGCACAAACAGAAAGAACATCATCAGCAATCAGAGAAGGAAATTGTAAAACAGAATTTCAATACTGATCACTAAAACAATGCTGCAGTTGTTGCTGTAAAAGATGATGCTGAGATGAGTTTTGTGGGGATTGTTCCTGTAAGTTCTGAGCTTGCTGCTGAAGAATATTTTGTTGTGGCACCTGTTGTTGCTGAAAAATATGCCTCTGTAACTGTGGACTCGACCTACATTGAAACTGTTGAGGTTGCAAATGATGTTGCTGTTGAAACTGCAAGAGCCGTTTGGATGGATCAAAACTTCTCATTTCCTGTAAGGCTGCAGCAGCCATTGCTTGGTATACATCCGGTTGCATCCCTAGCAAACTGGAATCAAATCTCTGTTGCATCCAATGATTTATACCCATTCCTTGGAAATTTAAAGCCTGAACACTCCGATCCCCACTATCATCACTCATCCACATGAAAGGTGTATTTATGCCACCATCATCCTCCTTAATACCATGAAGTGATGATATTCCCTGCAGCCAAGGACGTTTCAGTCTAAGAGGGTAGGGTGATGAATACATCAGAAATGTCGTCAAAGGTTCAATCTCCCAGAGCGATACACATGGTTGTCTTTCACCAGCAGTCGACTCATCCCAACCAATGTAGCATTGGATAGATGCACATATGTTTCACTGAGACAACCACCAACATGATTGTTATGCTATTATGTTATGCAAGATTTTAAACAGATATGGTTCGAAGATGGATTATTATGTCAACAAAAACATTTCAGGTGGTCATCAAAATACGCCAGGGACCAAGATAAGCTTTGCGTAGGCTTCGTATGGGAAATTCGGGGTCTCTCACACCTTGTCAAAATTTTATTGGACCTTGCGTGTTTTAATGATTGCCAAATGGTTTAATGGATATGTTTGTTGATCACGGGCCATATGTGATATTTCCACATCAATGGTCTGTGTTACAATAACGTTGTTGGCACCATTGATACGAGCTACAATTTTGCAAATGCAGGTTGCGTCTTCTAAAAATTTAATTGGATCGAGATCTGCAGAGGTGTCCAATGGATGGGTATTATGAAAACTCCAACAACACCTTGTAAAGTTCAATTAGGCTGGAGGTGTGCGCTACGCACTTGGATAGCGCGCTACGCACTCAGTCCAGCACAAAATTTGTTTATATTTATGCCCCCAGATCGTGTCTAATCGCCTCCAAATCTGCAAGTAGAATTCCAAAATCCCATATGGACCGCTGTGGCATCCAAACAGACACCACAATCACCCCTTCCTGGCTGTCCTCTATATCAACATTCATGGCCTTGGAAACATCCTCCTGTGTGCCGTAATATATACTGGTAATTGTGTGACATCCTCAATTCATTTTGAAATTTACTGGTAATATACTGTTTGCTATGGGTTGTTTGCATCAGAATTCCATTAGAAGGAAGGACAGATATTGTGAGGAATCAGATCATCTGAAGACATTATCTAGGGAAGGACGGGTGAGGGAAGCTCTGGAAATCCTTGAATACACGGACAGGGTTGACTCGGAGATTTATCGACAGCTCTTGCAGAGTTGTGGTAAGATGAAATACTTGACAGAGGGAAAAATGGTTCATATGAAATCTGGATTTAAGCCTAGCGTTTCCTTAAAAAACGTGGCAGTCAAAGCCAAATTGAGGTACAGATCACTATCCCAGCAAAGCACATCGAATTGGTTAGTCTATTTTGGGTCTTCATGCTGAAGCGGTGTATTGAAAGGTCAAAATGGCGCATTAGTGACATTGGTTAGGCAACCAAAGGTGATTATGCAGATGAGTAGTGGCAATTATGAATGGCTGGATATGTATGCGCTGATATTGGAGAAGATATTATGCTATTTTTGTTTTAGTTCTTATTCAAATGCAAAGTAAAGTCAAAGCCAGAATTTAAACAGAGGATTATCAACCTGAGCAGAAAAATAGGGACAAATTGCTTATCCTAGTCTTCAGTTATGATTTGGAGGGTTCACACTACAGCTTCCGCCTTTGTATTGGTCACAAAAAATGTAGCGTTGTTCTTTAGGAACCGATGAGTGGCTTTGTACTATTTTTCATAATGTCAGTTGAAACAGTTCCATCCTTTCATGGATCGGTTTTCTCCTGAGTTTTTTATTGTATTAAAAAACATTTGTAAAGGGTTAGGAGAGGAGAATTCTGGGAGGTGCGTGGAGGAAAACAGAGCATTTCATTGTACAGTTGAATGACAGAGATTAATTAAATGGCTCAGCTCTGATCTGTAAGATTATTGTGGTGTGGAAATTTATCATATGTTTTTTCTTATGTTTCATATGTCTTTGTAATGTTTCCATTTCATTTCATAATAATTTCTAAATGGATACTTTTAAGTGAGAAAGGCAGAATTCAATTTATTTGCTCTGTCTTGAGGAAGTGTTCATATTTGATGTTTTCTTCTGTTCAATAAGGATTCATCACACATGCTCTTGTCGACTTCTCAGCAGTCTTGCCATTCCATTTAATCTCAATTTATTAATTGTTAAATTTCACTCCTACCTCGCCTTATGGAATAATATGTGCCTTTGATTAAATCTCTGTTCAAGCTGTTCTTTGCACATGCAGCCCAGAAAACCCCATCATTAAAACCCCTTTTCCTTTCAATTTACTAGCCTAAAATCGGTATTCGTTATTGGTCATCTCAGCCCATTTGAAGATTTGTCTATCGAGATAGACCCAGAGAGAGCCCTCTCCTGTCCTCATAGGGCTAGCTACGAGGCTGAGCGTGGTATGATGTTGCCTCGAGTTTTGCATTCCTCAGCCTGAGGTAGATTCGAGCGCTAACAGTTACCATTTTAGAATCCTTCATGAACTAAGATATGGCATGGACACTCCAACACCCCAGAAACTCAGCATCCCCTATTTCCTCCTACAGTCCCTCATAGACTCCAGCATTAAGGTTAAGGCAGGGAATCTAGATCAGCTAGCTCACCATGGGTTAATCAAAATCTTAGTGGAAGAAGCCCTCCATACATTCACACTCCATATAGCATGGGAAGTCTTCCAAAACATGACAACAGAAGATGACATAAAGGCCCTCACCTATGATATCAGTTCTTCTGACAGTGAGGAGAAAGAGCAGAAAGGGGCAGGAGGTGAAGCAACTGATGACTCAACAGGGTAGGAAAGGGAGGAGGAAGAAACTAAGATAGAAGAGGAGAAGGGTGAAGAGAGAGAATAGGAAGAAAAAAAGGAAACAGAGAAAGAAAAAGAGACAAAGGGAGGAGAAAAAGAGGGAGCAGAGAAAAAACAAAGAGAAGGGTCGCTTGAGACTCTGGAAAGGGAGGCAACAACTGCCCTCACTACCTTGAGCACACCAATTAAGCCAAAATAAAAAAGAAAAAGGCAGGCCTCCATGTATTTCAAGTCCAGGAAAAGCACAAGGATCAGAACAAGGAAACCCCATCCATCTTCAATAGTGCCAATTACAATTGAAGATTCACCCTTTGTCGAAGGGGAAGAATCTCCTTCCAAAACACCTATCACATATGAGAGAGGGACTCCTAGATATTCCACTTGGAAGGAGAAAGTTCAACTACAGGACCCAAAAACAGTCCTACAGGAGGCTTAGATAGTTCTACAAGAGACACTGTCAAAATTACAGGAGACCCAACAGCTTGAGAAAAGAATAGAAAAATAGCCAAAGGGGAAGGAGGGAGCTATAGAGCTACAAGAACCTAATCCCCAGCCCAACCTTGCCTCCTATTACCATCTTCTTGAAGGAGGTAGGATAATTCCACAAACATTTGCAATTCCACTATTCTTTGAATTAGAAAAGGAAACAATAAGAACACATCAGCGGATGAAAATAGTGAAATCCAAGGGAGTTGAGGATGTTGGCCATATGGAAAATAAACTTAGAGAAATGGGCAGAGAGTTAAGTGTTGTCAGACATAGAGAAATAATTACAAGAAGACAACTGGAAACTGAAAATGAATTGCTAAGGAGGTAGCTAAAGGAGAAAGAAACCCAGCTGGCATGCATGGCCAACTTATCCATGGAGGCATTGCAGTGTAGAACACCAAAAAAATCCTATGGCTTATATCTCAAGGACCAATGGCTACAATTTCAGATCAAGACTTTGGCACAAAGAGGCATAATGCCTTTTCAATATTACAGGCAGTTTATGGACCTGTGTGACCAAAGCACAACAGAAGATAAGGCAAAGATGGAAGAATTTTACTTGCATAATATGGCCCTCACAGACATGAATGTGTGGGATCCCAATGATAGGATAGGGGACCTACAACTAATGGCCATGGTCTCATGGATGAACCATGAAGAGTTGAGGGCAATAGAAGTAAAAAGGTTGATGATAAGAGAGCAGAATGAGCCATTAATGATCAGAGCTGAGCCATCAGATCCCATGGCACTCATCAGCACACACCAGCTGCTTGCCAATAATCCTTATATTGCCCCTAGATATATAAGTGATCAAGCACAAGCCATTACACATTTTGAGGACATGGAAAGGCTACTTGGGGATGACTGTGTGCATGCATGTATGAGGAGATGGAACACCTTACCACACAGTTTGAAGATTATGGAATATCATTCCCCCATGAGGATGAAGGAGGCACTAAGGAGAGTGCCAATGTACAAACACTCCATGCAGAGGTTGCAGGTCAACTGGATTGGCCTCAAACTGAGGCCCCCACTATTGTTAGGCATGCTAGAAGGAAGAACAGAAGAAGAAGAGCAGAAGTAGTGGGAAGAGATCGACAGAAAGTTAGGCTTCTATGACAAGGAAGAGGAAACAACATCAGAAGCTTGGGATGATAGAGAGGCCACTAGGGCCATAAAAGATGAGGAGATGGACTAAGTTGCTCAGAGGATGAGCAACACCTTCAGTAGGGGGGTGACGATGAGCCCCATAAATGGGTAATTATATGAGCTCATTTCACTTCCTAACATAGTCAAATCAACCATTCCCTTAGCTTATTGTATGTTTCTTGATTATATTTATGCTGATCGAGTGAGTTGAGTTAGTTATGATGCCATGTGGTCTAATATGTGTTTAATGTAGCTTATTGTTGAATTTTGAAGACAAAGTCAAAGATTATGGGGACAAATGGAAGCAATAACATGAAGTGGACAAAGGAGAGGACATATAGGAGGGAATCCCCCTCATTTATTACTCCCCATTTCGAATTCCCCTTAATTCAGCTCGGAGTACAAACAGCCAAATCAATGCACTAGGAGGTAGCCGAGCAAGTGGAGGATAATTGATGATTATCTCAAGTTTTGGGAGCCAAGCCTCCCTGATTTTAAGGAAGCTGTTGGTTGCTTCAGTTGTATAAGTAGAGAGGCTTAGGGCCTCACTAGGATCAAATTTTTGTTGGGTTTTTGTTGGCTGTTTGATTATGTAAACTCTGCTCAACTTCTAGCTTATTTTTGTGACAGTTTCATGTAATGTTGTTACTGTTTTGATAATAAAGATGGAATACTTTTTGAGCTATCACTGAGTTACCTCAGAGGGCTGAAGCTCTTGGGTTAGGGCCCAATCCAAGTAGCCAAGCTACTCTTTATTTTTATTTATATGCTTTCTTTCATTTTGTAGATTAGTTGTTGTTTGATGTATCTCTTTCATGGTTAAGAATAGGTTGTTTTTGATGATTTAGGAATTTGCTTCGATTTTTGATTTCTATAGCAGGTTTAGCAGTGATAAAAAGAAGATTCAGAAGGCTAGCAACAATGCCTTAGCCTCTCTTCCTCCCTTTGGGACCATGAATTGAGGCAAAGACACTCTTTCTTTCCCAAACACACAGATTTTCCTCATTCATAGGACTTCTAGTGTTTGTAGTTTGTTAGAAGGTCAATGCTTTGCTTCAGATCTTTTCCACTAGGCTCACTTCTTTATTTGCAATAAGTCTTCTTCCATGCTTTCTTTCTTGTAGAATTTCTCAGAATTTGCTTTCATAGATCATAGTTTAGACTGGCTTGATGCAAAATTTTGTTTTTCTAGATGCACTCATTTCATTGCTTGTTTAATCTTATTGGTTGACTGTCAGTTCTTTTGTAGCAGATCTCTTCTAACAACAAGACAAAATATCAGCCATCACATCCTCCCTCTAATCCATGCCCTATAGGCCACCCAAAGCTCACTTCAAATCTGCATTAGCTTTCTGCATTTTTCCATAGAACTTCTTCCTCTATCCTTGAGAAAACCCCATCATCTTTCTCTCTCCTGGTGATTCTTGATAAACCCTAGGCACCTTAACACCTCATTCCAACCTTCATCCACCTTTTTCACCCAATATCATACCCTCAAAACCATGAAAACTGCTCTCGTCCTCCTCTTGTAGACCTCCTGTAGAGCTCCTATAGATCCCTTGTGTCCACTTATAGATTTTCCTGTAGGCTTTCTTTTCAGGGCCGAGTGTGGGAAAAGCCTCTAGAAGGCCACCTGAGACCTCCTAGGACCCATCCACACCATCCTACATCCTCTCATGTCCCAAAGTCGCCCTTCAACCCCACTTATTCACTTCCACCTTCACACACAATAAAATACATGCATGTAAAATTCACATAAAAATACATAGAAATCCAAAATGATGTTTTTTTCTCATTTACTTCTAGAAATAGCTTGAGTAGATGTTTTTTACTTCCTTGAGTAGGTAATGGCATTCATTTCATGGTTTTCATAGTGCTTTATGCAAAAGTAAGATTAGTTGGTTAATTAGGGTTTACTAGGTTTGCTTTGCATTTCAGTCTTTCTCCTTTCTACAATTAGAGTAGCCTCTGTAGAGTAATATTTTCTTTCATCACATATAGAGCTTCTCCTGTAATCCATATAAGTTGGCTTGAGCTCCTACTGATCTTGCGGCGGCTGACCAAGTGACAACCTGCAGTTATTAAGTCCCTTATCCACATGCCCATTTTGTAATTGATATAACATACCAGTAGTAAATTTTACATTAGATAAATCATAATTCTGGTAAGTCATACACTTGGTAGATCATAAGCAAGTAAGCCATACATTAGGTAAATCATACATTACATAAGTCATACATCAAATACTTTAATCGATAAAACCTAATCCATCAAGTGTTTTATACAAGTAATTTCATTTGTCAAGCTGAAACATATTAATATTACCTAGCATTGATAAATAAAATAACATGAAAATACAACTAGGACCTCAACACCTAAGTCATAATGGGCATTAGGTATTGTTAAAAAGTGAGGGGTAGTGATGATGTATAGTCTCTACATCGTTCTAGGTAGTAGATATTGGGCTATACATATCCCACTAGAACTTAACTTCATCTACCATGCAACATCTGAGTTGTCAAACTCTATTGTCCAATATGCATAATGGTTCAACCATTATGATTCCCATGTTTGAGACTTGCAATTCCTTTCGTTCAAGTTTGTGATATTCGTCACAAACATAATGTTGTAGAATAGATACATGAAAAGCATCATGAGTTTTGTGAAAATGTGATGGAAGTATAAGATGATATATAACGAGTCCAATATTTAGCTCGATTCTTAAAGGTCCTATAAATCAAGGTGATAGCTTTGTCCCCTTCCCAAACTGAATGTTGCTTTTGTTGGTTCAGATACAAATAAAATATTGGTATCCCACTTCATAATTTTGATTATTCATAATATGGATTCGATCATTATATTGTTTTTCATTCATATATATGCATTTAGTGTGTAAAAAGTGAAGGAATCTGCTCGTGGGACCGTTTTTACCAACATGATCAAGTTTGGAAGAACGAATTCTCAAACCTTCCACAAGAATTTTGAGGCATCGAACAACCTATTTTGGGGGTAAAATTTTTCTTCCTTATCGTGAAAATTTTCATGCTATTCTACACATATATATTTCCAATGGTGCAAGAAGCACGACAATCTGAGTCCATATGTGAAAGTTATGCCACTCAGAAGTTGACATTCTTGTCTTCACCAGCATGGTTCGAGAGGACGTCGATTCAACCCCCATTATTCATGGAAGATGGATAAACCACATGATTTTGAGGTAAAATACTCTCAAATATTCTATATTATAAATTTGGTTAAGATTTGAGGTACCCAAATGTAACCACTTGTAGGCTATTAGGTTGTGTTATAAGTAGGCCACTAGGGGGAAGAGGCATTCCATTCTTTCTAGTGCATTTGTTCCATAGTTGAGAAAAAACAGCCAAGAGGGATAAGAGGTAGAACACAGAGAGATGATTTGTGCATTGTAGTAGCCCACGAGCCATACAGCATAATTATTTGTACCTGCAGCCATATTTGGAGACAGAGAAAGAGAGAGGAACGACATCACTCTAATGACTCCTCCCACATTTACCTAAATTCATAACCTTGCCAGCGTAAACATGAGATGAGTGTTAATATGACATGACTTGACCTCCATGTTCCAATTAACTAAGTGGGTCCTACAAACTAAACACTTACTAACATCCTGTAGGGTCTATAGATCACTCAGGAGTTGAACAACCACCCTAGGTGATCAATCCTTAAGCTATAACCTTTCTTATCTAACCTAGCACCCCAACTGCATGCACAAAAATGAAAGAATGTGTTATGAAACCAACTCACAAAAATATAGAAAAGAGAGATAAATGCCTTCAAAATAAGCCTCATCGAGGGGGAAACCTCCTTTACATTATAGAAATGAATAATTCTTGGATGATACAAATGAAAATACCTCCTTTCTATATATAGGAATCTAATGGGCCATAATATAATCACAACCAACATAACAATAATAATGTAAGGGCACAATAATAACAATAGTGGGCTTCTATGGGGCATAATAATAACAATATGGGGACTACATGGGCACAACAATATAATAAGGGGGTTGTACTAATAACAATAAGGAGTTACAATAGTATTATAGGGACCTAATGCCCCTCTTCTTCAAAAAGTGTTGTCCTCAATGCTTGAATATTTCTTGATGATTCTGTATACAATTCTTGTCCTCCCATGTGGAATATTCAGCAGGTAAGTTCTTCTACTTGATGAGATGCTCTGAAGTTGATCGATTTCATAGTTGTCGGGTTCTTGTTTCTGTGACTGCTCTAGGTTCCAATATGATTTTTCCTTCCTCGTCAAGTTCTGGAAATATCTTTTGAACTGGAATCTTCTCATTATGCAAGGTCACCACTTCTTAAGTGCATGTAGTCTTGCCAACATTTCCTTGTCATAAATATCTTTGTGTAAATACTTTCCTTTGATTGAATGACTTTTGAAAGAAATGGGTCTTTCTTCTTTCATTAAAACATCACCAATTCCATTTCTTGATGCATCATATTCCACAATAAATGTTTTTGTGAAGTCTGCCGTAGCTAAGACCAGTGCTTGGAACATTGCCTCTTTAATATGTTCAAAGGTTTTCGTTGCTTCTGGAGTCCATGAAAATGCATCTTTCTTCAATTATGTTTTTTCAGAAAGTCTTCAGTCTTCATTCTTATTTGATGATATCATGAATGAATATCCAACTTGGTGAAGTAAATTAATCCATGCAATTCATCCAATAATTCATCAATGACAGGAATCAGAAATTTATCTTTAATAGTGAGTTTGTTGAGTTCTCTATAATCTAGAAACTAGGTTGAATTATACTAGCCTCTAGCATTTATGCAACCATACGTTCACTTTCACTCTTTTGGGCATAGGGATATATGTAAGGCCTGATGTTTGGAGGAACCATCACTTAACAGTCTGGTGCTACATATAGGAACAAATTCAATTCCTTGGTTATCTTGCAATGAATAAAATTATGGGTACTACCGAATCAATCAACACTATTACCTTTTTCTTCTTGATATGTCCTTCTATCTTGATAGTTTGAGGAGTGATAATACCATCCAATGCATTACAAGATATGGTTAGATTCATTTCTTCTTTCTCGATGTGATCATTCACTTCTTGAACTATTTTCTTCTTGATATGTCCTTCTATCTTAACAGTTTGAGGAGTGCTAATTCTTGCTAATGCTTTACAAGATATGGTCAAATTCATTTCTTCTTTCTCTGGGGTTGGTCCATGGTGTATATCCTCTTATTTTTATGTTTCTTGATCATTTTCTTCCTTCTCTTGACAATCTATGCAAAGTAATTTCTTCTCAGCACACTTATAGCCTTTAGTGTATTTGCTATCACAAATGTAAAAAATTCGTTTTTCTCTTTCTCCTTCCAATTATTGTGGTGTAAACCTTGTCGGTTGTGGAAGGCTAGGAGAAAAAACACTTCCATATTTATAGTTGTGAGTGGCTAGGTTCCTTGTTTCCATAGTTCCGCTTTCAATTTTTCTTACCAACCTAAATGCATTCTTCAGTGAATCAGGTTCCCAAAGACGAACCTCATGTTGAATTTTATACTTTAAAGTCCCTATGAAGACATCAATCCTTTGCTTCTCTGGAATATCATTAACCCTCATATTTAATTTTTGAAAGTACTCAATGTGCTCTACCATTGAACCCTTTTTTTTTAGATTTATCAATTGGCTAAAGAAGGTGTTTCTCTTTGTATCCTCATAATGTGCTATAATTTCCTCTGTGAAAATTGACCACAGGACAAGTGGTTTACGAGAACAAATCCCTTCATACCGTAAAAATTGATTCGGTTCTAAATGTAAATATGCAATACGTACCTTTTAGTAATAGTTTCAACATCATCTAGATCAAAATATTTCTCCATCTATAGTATCCAATTTACCGGATCTTTGCCATAAAACTTCCTCATATCGCTTTTCTTTTTCTAGGAGCTCAATCTTGAAATGATTGTAACTTTGTAATTTCTGATATTTAAGTTCTAAAATTTTGGTTTTTGAGCACCCTATCTGTCCTCTTTATAACCCCATAATTCGGATCACAATTGGAATCCTGAAGGAAGAGTTATGTCCAATCTCTCATGATGACCTAATTATAGACTGGTTTAGTAGAGCTAACTTCTATGGCATCCCATGTGTCATTGTTTCAACATTAGGTTTGGAAAATGATAACAAACAAACTACATTCCATCTTCTTTCTGTCGCTTTTTATGAAATTTGAATTAGATGTTTAGAGAAAGAGTGATGACAATTTTCCCAGCATCACCTATTTTGGGTGTAATTCGGGAGCCTAAAAAAACCCTAAATGTCTTGGATCATATCTCTGAAAATATAGCGAAACAAGATCTAAAATTAAAGCCCAAGCGTCACCATGATTTTGAATCAAATTGGTTTTAATTTTAGAATCTAAAACATCGTAGACAAAGAATTATAGCGAAAATTCCACGATGACCTATTTGAGATGGAATTCTAGAGCTTACAAAAAGCCTAACTTCCTTAGAACATATCTCCTAAACTATAGCAAGAAAACATCTGAAATTTGGATTCAAGGTTAAGTGTGATTTCAGCTCAAATGATTTTTGTTGGAGATTCTGAAATGTCGTAAAAAAAAAGTTATAGTGAACATGTCGCAGTTACCTGTTTGAAGTAGGGAAACCCTAGAATCAAAAGCTCTGATACCAAATGTTATGAAACTAGCTCACAAAAAGATAGAAAACAGTGATCAATGCCTTCAAAATAAGCCTCTTTGAGGGGGAACCTCCTGTACAGTACAGAAATGAATAATTCTTGGATGATACAAATGACAAGACCTGATTTCTATTTATAGGAGTCTAAGGGGTCATAATATAATCACATATGACATAACAATAATAATGTAAGGGCACAATAATAACAATAGTGGGCTTCTAAGGGGCACAATAATAACAATATGGGGACTACATGGGCACAAAAATATAATAAGGGGGTTGTAATAATAACAATAAGGGGTTACAATAGTGGTATAGGGACCTAACAAAATGTTGTTATGAGGCCTCAACCACACGGCCAAGCCTTCATCCATGTGGTTATGACTTAAATTCTCTAATTTAATGCCAGTGGTTCTAGGGTCTGAGCCACTTTTTGAGGCTAGTCTCTAGACCACTGCCAATAATTGCTTCTAACTTTCTATAATCATAAATAACATGAAAAAATTACAAAAAATTCAAAATTAAAGCGAGAATTTGACCTAGACTCACTAAAAGATGATAGACATTTTATCAAACATATGGAAAACATGTAAGCTACAGGTCATGAATGCATATCTGATCATAAATTGATAGTCTTCATTTGAGAATTAGGAAGAAGGATCTAAACCCTCTCTAGCTAGTTGCAATAATACTTGTTAGTCAATGCATTCATCCACCAATCAATAACTTATCAAAACATGTCAATAGATATGGATAGATTATGTCATATAACCATCAAATAACCAGCATACACACCATGGAATATTATCCATAATGTCAACTTCGTAATTGTACAAGTTCTCATAAATGAAAATGCGAAAATAACTCTTATTAACATATAAAAATGCCAATGAAGTCAGGGAATTCCACATATAACCTAACCATAGATTGTGATGAACCAAATCTCTCTTTCAACCAATCACCCTCGCACCACATTCGAAGCATGAATGTGGGATCTCATGGAATAAACCTAGACAAACACAACCAAGGCTTCCAGAGGCCAACACCTCAACCCTCAACCCTAATGATTCCACCTCTACGGCCTAGAAATCACTAACATCAACCATATCAATCTCTACCCAAACTGTCTAGGGATCTAGGAACTACTAACTCAACCCACAACCTTCCACAACTCCAAAGCATTTTTTTCAACCGTGGCTCTAAGGACTAGTAATGCAACTCACCAATCACTCAAAAGTGTTTGTTCCAACCTACGGCTCTAGGAACTAGTGGTTCAACCAAAGTTTCTCTAGGGCTTCTAGATCATTTGTTTCAACCCATATATATTTGGAATCTAAGCACCAAAAAAAAAAAAAAACATGCCTATCTAGGAAATTGTGAGGCAAGGATAAACCATTATCAATCCAGGAATATCTCCATTTCAATTACGAAACATAACGAAGGAACCACATGCATATAGCATGAATCTAAAATCAACAATAAAATCACACATGAAACTCATTATATGGAAATCAATCTAGTTGTAGTTGCTAATTTAACTATTACCTTTTGCTCCCTTGCTTTCCTCTTATTTCTTTCTCCAAATCCAAGTGAATGATAGAGTGCTGCAAGGTGGCTCCAAGCATGCCCCAAGAATTCTCTACGTCTTCCAGAGTGTATGAAAGAGAGAATGAAAGGAGATTTCAACTCAAAATGGTCAAAAGGCTCAACCAATAAAAAATTGTGAATTGTTTCTATCGAGCCTTTTTATCATTCATCTCTCTGTTTTCTCCATTTTCCTCAAATTTTTGCTGTAATTTCCCTTGCATGCAAATTTGTGTCTCTTCATCTTCCTTTTCTATTATTTTATTTTATTTTCATAATTAAAATGTCAACTATGACCTCTTTTCCTTTGCCAATTTCCATAGTCATTATTAATCATAAGTGATGAAAGTTATGATGTTTTCCCCAGCATTCAACTTGGAATACGTGTCCCATGACCATGGTCTTATTTTATTTACATGGAAAATCAACCATGGGTTGTTACAAACAACTCTCCCTTGGGGAAACACCGTCCTTATTGTTCAATGATGCTCATAACTAGCAAAACATGTTGCCCATGGATCTTTATAACCTAGTTCAATGCAACATTTATGATGAGCCTCGGTATTGCAACAAGAATGCTGCAACTCCCAAGGCTACCGACTTTAATTATCAACCCGGGGTTCGTACAAACATAAGAGGTATTGACGCTATATGTGCAGCATACAATGTATCATTCCTTTGCTGTCATGATGTAATGAAATGCATGTACTGAAATATAATCCTAAACTAATTGTAGAAAATGAGCTACTCGAAATGGAAACTTTAACTTATTGCAAGAAATAAAGTACAAGGAAAGAAACATATTCTAATTACATAAAGATCATGACCTAAATGTAAAAGAAACCTAACATAACCCTATTTATCACATGTTATGATTTAAATTGACTTAGCATGGGATCTAATCTAGGGAGTATGTTTTTTTGCATGCATGTGCTAATTAAGAAATCAAAAGAGCTATTTTTCTTTATCTTTTCAGTTTATAAATGCAAATGCTACTCTTTCCTTATTCTTTCGTAGGAGAGACAAGTGTGAAGGAAGAGGGGTACAATGATTTTGATGGCTTGGACGTCAAGTGAAGCCTAATCCTAGCTTAAATGATGATTTTTCTAAATGCAAGCTCAAAACAGGCCGTTACAGGATTTCCTACAAGATCTCTAGAGGATGCACTAGTTCCTACACGAAGTCTACAAGATCCATTGTTTTATTAAAAAAAGCAAGTCGAAAGCTTAAGAAGTGGTATAGGAGGTGGAATGGAGCTTGGGAAAGGTGGATAATGGAAGAATAAGGCATGGAGGTGGTGGACACTACCAATAACTCAAGCGATGGCTTCAAGATGGGTAGATTTGTTGAATGGAAATCACAATTTTTTCTTATAAAACAAGAATTTAGATTGAGATTTTAATGGATTTTGATGATATGGGTGGATGCGGAGAACGAGATGAGGTCTCCCTACAATGTAGAAGATCCTGTAACAACACACATTATTGTCTGCATCTATCAACAAATTCATCTATACATGGGAAAGATTTATTAAATAACAAAAAGTTACTAGCCTAAAAATCATAAATTCGAGAACTAGTGAGCTAATAAATCTATCGAATGCCTAACCTAATCAAGTGAAAATGAAATGGAGTAAATTTTGTTATTAAATATAATGTTTTTTTTATTTAATTAAAGTGGAACCAACTTGATTGAAGCTCATTAGAATTCTCTATAAAATAGCAGAAATTTATTGTTCTTTACTACAAAGGCGTTCCAGAAATCTAGATTTTGGAATAAGAAGACTTAATACAAGTAGATCAATGATTACTATGACCTTCCAAATATTCTCCAAGAATGAAATTATGCTTTTCATCCTACAAAAGAAGTTACATCAACCATTTAACCCAATCCTACAACAAGAAATCATTAATACTAAATGCAGAAATAGAAAGAACCAAGAACAAGAGATGCATGTGAATAACAAGTGAAAAGAAGAAAAGAAAATGATACAAAAGGTATCTGAGGCTCTCGAGATGGAAAATCCCAAGGAAACTCAGATATTTATGGAGGATAACAAGGTTTAGAAGTTGAAGATGACACCAATCTTCATTATTTTCATTAATACAATTACATCCTTATAAGAAAATACAATGGAGCTGCAAAAATATGTGTTCTCTCCACAAGAAGACTAATAAAAATCTATCTCTAGTGGAAAATTTGACTTGGTACTAATAAAAAATGATTAGAAATCATTCCCCATGAAAGGAGGAGGTTCTCCCCACCAAAATACCTTGATTAGCGGATCTAGTTCCCAATACTAGGAATCTGGATTAAATGGCAGGGAAGACATTCCTAGATTTTCTCAATCATTGGAGTTACATGATGTAGGAGAATGAGATTTGGATGGAAAAGGATTCAAAATTATTCCAAAAATAGAAAAGTATCTACAAGAAAAGGAGTGGGGTCATTTAGCCATCAATTTCCATGTTTTTCTAGCTAGACATAGAGCTAGAATATAGGATTTGATCATGACGTAATAAGTATTAGTTAGTTAGTTGTAGTGGAGATTCTCAAGGAGAATGCCTTGTAGAATACATATGATTAATAAATTTTAGCTTTTGTATTAGGATATGGTTGTTAGGATGAACCAGTCTTTATGTAAATTTCACACTATTGTAAAAGGATTTTGACTGTTGAATAAATTTGGCTTCCTTGGAGTGAATTCAGTAGAGTGAAAAATCTTAGTTTCTGTGTATGTCAATGATAGATTCTCTATCAAATCCCGAAGAAAAATCTTCTTCAAATCTTTGTTTTATTCTGAATTTCCAATTTTAATTGGTGTTTTGTGAAATTGGTCAAACTATGTTGGTTGGGTTAAAATTCCATGTTTTCCTTTAAAATTGAGTTTATCGTAAACTTTGGGAATTTCAAGCGGAAGGTTGAGGTTTGTAGAGGGAAAATCATAGACAGAGACAAGAAAAATCAACAATGTTTGACACAGAATCAACCAACAGTTAACAAGGTGGTTTCAAGAAACCCCAGGTGGTTATCGGGTGCTAGAGAGGCAGTAAGTGGTATTTGACCCTTCGGCTCCAATTTTGTATGTTTCGTAGCAGAGAGGAGAGCAGGAGAAACAACTTATCAGGTGGGTCTCAAGTGCGCAAGTTAGCTGCCCAATATGTGTTTAAGCCATCAGATTTGATGCTACAAGATCAATGGTTGATATGAGCTAGAGTAGGTTTGGAGATCAGAAAACGTTGTGACTGTTGGATCTTGGATAAGATCAACGGATGACCTTTATAAATTCGGGTATATAATCTTTAAAGTCTGGTCTTTTATGTTAATGCATTGTTTTCCTATGTAATTCTATGTATCATTGATAAAGTGTTATGACCCAAATTTATAAAGGAAAGGAAATTAAACTAAATGGTTCCGAGTTTTAAACGCTAAGGCACGATTAACCGCTCCAATAGTTCTGTGGACCCTTAAAGAGGTTTTAAAAGGGAATTTCAAACTTTATTAAACTAATGTTTGTAGTACAATCAGGTCCGAAATGGTGGTAGTTTAGTAGAACTCAACGATGGTTAGAGACCTACTAACTTAGCGAAGCCCTAGTGGTTATCAGTGGATGATAGAGAGTCCATTGAACGAGTATTTTCACACGGAAACAGAAATAGAAGACCTAATTTTATAGTTTGGGAGATTATTACACCTTCCTGCACCCAGACCGGCATCATTAGTGGTATTAGAGCAACATGTTGACACTGAATTGAATCTGAGAAGCAAGAGAAGGAAATTTAATATGGCTTTCAGATTTGGAAGAGGATGAGGATGTGGTAGAAGAGGATGACCAATTGCAAATGTTCAGGTGATGGAGGCTATGCAATAGATGCAGGCTAGATTAGAAGCATTAACAAAATGGATAAATATAGATGATGGATACGTTAGTGAGCCTGAGGTTGAAACTAAAGGAGAGGAGGAAACTATAGCAGTTACTCCTAAGATGAGGTTCTTCCAATCAGTGTTAAGATCCACAGCTAGGCCAAACACTGAGGTTTCAATATATGAAGGAGGAATGAATCCATAGGAATTGATAGACTAGGTTAATGGCATGGGGAAATTCTTTGATTATGAAAAAAAAGAAGATGAGAAGAAAGAAAATTTTGTTGTCACCAAGATAAAAGGACATTCACCACTTTGGTGGGATGGAGTGTAGGCAGAAAGAAAAAGTCTTAACAAGAAACCAATCATAAATTGGAATAGGATGGTAGCAAAGCTAAGAGGTAAGTTTCTACCAAGTAATTATCAGTAAACCTTGTTCAAACAGATGAAAAATCTTAGACAGAGGTCTCTGATAGTGAGAGAATATACAGAGGAATTCTATAAGGTAAGTATAAGAGTTGTACAAACTCAGGATACAGATGAGAAGGTGGCTAGATATGTGAATGGTCATAGGATGGAACTTCAAAATGAGATAAGTATACTGTCTCCTAAAATAGTAGAAGAAGCTTATTAGATGGTATTGAAAGCTGAAGAAAAGCTCATGAGGAAGTAGTCTACCAAAGGAAGAGGTACTCTCTGAGGAAAAGGAAGTTAAGGTGGTAGAGGAAGATCTACAACACCTAAATATGGGGCTAGCAGTAGCTCAAAACAGCATGCGCCCACAGGAGGTGATGCAAGTGGCAGAGGGATTTTTCTAGAGGAAGAGGAGGCAAAGGCAGAGGAAGCAAAGTAAGATGTTACAGGTGTAACAAATTGGGACACAGAGCTTTTGAGTGCCAAGAGAATGCAGGAACAAGTCAGAGGAATGCAATTGTTTCTCAAGTTGAGGAAGAAGTAGCAGCAATGAGAGAAGAAGAAAATGTACAAGAGAGAGGAGAATCTTTGGTAGTCAGTAAAGTTTTCCTCAAGCCAGAAAAGGAGATAATTGAACCATCACAAAGATAAACTTTGTTCAGAACAATGTGTAAGGTTCAAGGAAAATGTTGTCAGATGATCATTGATAGTGGCAGCACTAATAATTTGGTCTCTACAAAAGTGGTGGAGAAATTGAAGCTGAAGAAAATGAGACATCCAACACCTTACAAGGTGTCATGGTTATAAAAGGGACATCAATTGTTAGTGAATGAACAATGTGAAGTGGAGTTGTAGTTGGGAAAATATAAGGATAAAATTGTATGTGATGTGATGCCCATGGATGTGTGTCACATAATGATTGGAATACCTTGGCAATATGATAGAGGAGCTATGCATGATGGGAAAAGAAACACCTACAAGTTTGGTAAAGATGGCATCAATCATACATTGTTGCTTATGGGAGAAGAGGATGCATCAGGAAAGAAGATTGATCCGAAAACTCTATTGATAGGAGGAAAGGAATACTTACAGCAGATTGAAGAGAATGAGGTAAATTTTGTTGTAATTTGCAAGCCCAAGGTAATAATGACTTCTACTAGAGTTTTTGATATACCCATTGAAATTCAAGAAATTTTGGAGAACTATTGTGATATCGTTGTTGATGATTTGCCTAATGAGTTACCACCCATTAGAAGAATTAGCCATCATATAGATTTTATTCCTAGAGAAAATATACCAAACAAAGCAGCTTACAAAATGACTCCCATAGAAAATGAAGAGGTTAGAAAGTAGGTTCAAGAACTGCTTGACAAAAGACTGATTAGAGAGAGTTTGAGTCCTTGTGCAGTACCAACAATGTTGAGTCCAAAGAAAGATGGAGGCTGGAGAATGTGTACTGATTCAAGAGCCATCAATAAAATCACAATCACGTATAGATTTCCTTTACCTAGAATTGAAGATTTGATGGATTGTTTGAGTGGAGCAAAGTATTTTACAAAACTAGATCTTAAGAGTGGGTATCATCAGATAAGGATAAGAGCTGGGATGAGTGGAAAACTGCCTTTAAGACAAGTGAAGGATTGTATGAATGGAGAGTAATGCCTTTTGGGTTTTCAAATGCACCAAGTACGTTTATGAAACTCTTAAAGAGTTTATTGGTAAATTTGTAGTATTATATCTGGACAATATATTAATTTACAGCAGGTCTAAGGAGGAGCACATGAGAGATCTGAATTATGTCTTACAAAGGTTATAGCAAGAGAAATTATTGCTGAATTTGAAGAAATGTTCATTCATGAAAGAGGAATTAGTGTATTTAGGTTTTGTTGTTTCTGCTGAAGGATTGAAGATGGATCCAAAGAGGATCAAGGCAATCATGGAGTGGCCTTCACGTAAAAGTATCTTTGAGGTAATAAGTTTTCATGGTCTTGCTAATTTTTATTGAAAATTCATAAGGAATTTTAGTAAGATCAATGCTCTTATTATTGAGACTATAAAGAAGGATAAATAGCCATTTAGATGGACTATTGAGGCAGAAAAGAATTTTCAGTTGTTGAAGAAGAAGATCACTAGAAAACCTATTTTGGTCCTACGTGATTTTAGTAAACCTTTCCAAGTGAAATGTGATGCCAGTGGAGACGCTATTGGAGGTTTTTTAAGTTAGGAAGACGGATCTATAGCTTATTTTAGTGAAAAGATGAATGATTCAAAGAAGAAGTATTATTCTTATGATAAATAGTTTTATGTAGTTGTGTAGTCATTGAAGAAGTGGAGACATTATTTAATGTCAAAAGAGTTCATACTTTATTCAGATAACCATGCATTGCAGTATATTATGCAGTAGCCAAAGCTTAACCAAGAACATGGTAAATGGGTAGATTATTTTCAGGGCTTTCATTTTTTCTTGAAGCATATAAATGGCCAATCAAACAAAGTTGCAGATGCTTTAAGTAGGAGAAATACATTACTTCTAGGGAGTCAAATTCAAGTGTTGGGTTTTGATTTTCTTAAAGAATTTTATGAGACAGATTTAGAATATAAAGAGGCATTTGAAGCTTGTAAGGATACTGTTTTGATGGATAGGAATAAATGGTTGGATTATTTCTTACAAGATGGATTGTTGTTTAAGAGAAATCAGTTGTGCATACCAAAATTTTCTATGAGGGAGAAATTAATCAAAGAGAAACATAGTGGTGGACTTGCAGGACATTTTGGTATAGATAATACTTATGAGGAGTTGAACAGATTTTATTTCTAGCCGAAAATGAGATATGAAGTGGGAAAGTATGTGGAAACTTTCAAAGTCTGTCAATATGCAAAGGGAAGAAGCCAAAACACAGGTTTTTATGTTCCATTACCAATTCCAGATAGGCCTTGGGATATGGTAAATATGGATTTTGTTTTGGGCTTACCAAAGACTCAAAGAGGAAATGATTCAATTTTTGTTGTAATGGACAGATTTTCAAAAATGGCACATTTTATTCCATGTTATAAAACCAGTGATGTTGCTCACATTGCTAATTTGTTTTTCAAGAAGATTGTAAGATTGCATGGGTTGCCTAAGAGTATTGTGTCAGACAGGGATTCCAAATTTGTTGGACATTTCTGGAGTACATTATGGAAGAAGTTGGGAACTAAACTAAGTTTTAGTTCTACCTATCATCCACAGACTGATGGACAGACTGAAGTTGTGAAGAAGAGTTTGGGTAATATTTTAAGGAGTCTTACTACAAAAATCCAAAGCAGTGGGATCAAGTATTGGCAAAGGCTGAGTATGCATATAATGACTCACCTAATAGGAGTACAGGGTGGAGTCCATTCCATATAGTTTATGGAATGCATCCAAGAGGAGTGTCCAAGTTAAGGAACTTTGGAAAGGATGAGATGAGAAGTGCAGAGGGAGAAGATTTTGCTTCAGAAATGCAAGTAATACATGAACAGGTGAAACAATGGCTATAGGATAGCAACATCAAGTACAAAGACAGAGTAGACCTAAGAAGAAGAGAGGTGAACTTTGAAGTTGGAGATTTTGTTTTAGCACACTTAAGGAAGGAAATATTTCCAGAAAGGGAGTATAGAAAATTGAAGTTCAAAAAAATTGGACCATGGAGAGTATTAAGGAAATTTTCTACAAATGCATATGAAATTGAATTATCCCTTGATGTTGGAATATCTCCAATTTTCAATGTTGCTGATCTGTATAAGTATGAAGGTGAAATTGCAAATGATACAGAAGAAGACCAAGAGACACAAGAAATTGACTGGGTAAAACAATTACCTACAGCAAAGGAACTACAGCCAGAAAGGATTTTTGACAAGAAAGTATTCAAGAAAACCAGAGGGCAGGAGTACTTTTAGTGTTTGGCCAACTGGAAGGATCAACCAATTATTGAAGCTACCTGGGTAATAGAAAACATGCTACAGAAGTTGGGTAGTTCTGTAGAAGAGCTCATGGACAAGAGCCCATGAAGAATTTTGTCCTCAAGATTATGGTGCAGGAGCATGAGACTTGGAGGGAAAAGGCTTCAAACTTATTCCAAAAATACAAACAAATATACAACCAAAGGAGTGGGATCCTTTAGCCATCAATTTCCATGTTTTTCTAGTTAGTCATAGAGCTAGAATATAGGATTTGATCATGTTGTAATAAGTATTAGTTAGTTAGTTGTAGTGGAGATTCTCAAGGAGAATGCCTCGCAGAACAGATAGGATTAATAAATTTTAGCCTTTGCATTAGGATCTGGTTGTTAGGATGAACTAGTATTTATGTAAATTTCACACTATTGTAAAGAGATTTTGACTGTTGAATAAATTTGGCTTCATTGGAGTGAATTCAGTAGATTGAGAAATCTTAGTTTCTGTGTATGTGAATGATAGATTCTCTGTCAAATCCCGAAGAACAATCTTCTTCGAATCTCTGTTTTATTGTGAATTTCCAAGTTTAATTGGTGTTTTGTGAAATTGGTTAAACAATGTCAATTGGGTTAAAATTCTGTGTTTTCCTTTAAAATTGAGTTTATCATAAACTCTGGGTATATCAAGCAGAAGGTTGAGGTTTGTAGAGGGAAAACCATAGACATAGTCGAGACAAATCAATGGTGTTCAGCTTGGAATCAACCAATAGTTAACAAGGCGGTTTGAAGAAACCCAAGTGGTTATTGGGCGCAAGAGAGGCGATAAGTGGTATTTGACCCTTTGGCTCCGATTCCATACGTTTCGTGCCACGTAGCAGAGAGGAGAGCGAGAGAAATAGCTTATCGGGTAGGTTTCAAGTGTGCAGGTTAGCTGCCCGATATGTGTTTAAGCCATCAGATCTGGTGCTACAAGATCAATGGTTGATACGAGGTGGAGCAGGTTCGGAGATCGGAAAACATTGTGACCGTTGGATCTTGGATAAGATCAACGGTGTAGAAAGTGCTAATGATCTTTATAAATGCGGGTATATAATCTTTAAAGTCCAGTCTTTTATGTTAACGCGTTGTTTTCCTATGTAATTATATGTATTACCGATAAAGTGTTGTGACCCTGATTTATAAATAAAAAGCAATTAAACTTAATGGTTCCAGCTTTTAAAGGCTAAGGCACGATTAACCGCTTCGATAGTTCTGTGGGCCCTTAAAGAGGTTTTAAAAGGGAATTTCAAACTTTATTAAACTAAGGTTTGTAATACTGTCAGGTCTGACATGGTGGTAGTTTAGTAGAACTCAGTGATGGTTAGAGACCTACTAACTTAGTGAAGCCCTAGTGGTTATCAGTGGATGACAGAGAGTCCATTGAATGAGTATTTTCACCCAGAAATAGAAATAGAAGACCTAAGTTTATAGTTTGGGAGATTATCACTCCTTCTTGCACCCAAACAACCATCATTCCACAATTTGTGCCATAATTCCATGATATCTTGTTGATTTATTATTTAATATTGATCCTCCTGTAGTAGGGATCAAGTCCCTAAATTATCTCTTCCTCCAAATCTTCATAATCTGCCCAATATTCTTATAATATTCCACAAAAATAAATAATATTAGGCACAAATATGCAATTATTCATAAAGATTCCTAATAAACATATTAAAGTTAAAACTACATTATCTAATGCGAAAAGAAAGGTTTAATGTGATGAAGGATAGTAAGATGGGCCTTAATTTATGTTTAATTAAGAGGCATGGCCCTTAATTTATGTCTAATTTAGAGGCCCATAATACCCCCTGCTGAAAGTGTTGTTCATCCTCTAAGAAACTTAGTGGCCTCATTGTGCCTCATTCATGGCCCTAGTGGCCTCTCTCTTGTGCATTAAGAATCTTGGCTGTAAGTTTTGCAAGGACAAGCCCAAAAATATATATATGCATAGAAAAATCATTGTTTCTTAAGACCTTTAGCTTCCCTTCTTCTTTTGTTTTGTGGCCTAGATGATTGCATAATGGCCTTGGAGTTTTCTATTTTGATTAGGTCTCTCTTAGGCACTGCTTTTTTTTCATTATAGCACCATTTGTTCATTTCTTCCTTCTTGTAGTAACATTCTATCTTCATGTAGCAGTCATTCCTTCTCTTTCAGAGTCTTTTAATTGTATGGGAGTGATGAGGAATGATATAGAGGGTTTGGAGGATGATGCTAGGGCTCAGAGGGAGTTGTTTACGTTTGTGAAAATAGAGAAAATTCTCTATTTGTTTTTATCAAGAAATTCTCATGGTGAGATAGAGTGTAGGGTTTGTTCTTGAAATTATGAAATGGAATGGAAGAATGAAGGATATATAGTGGATATGAAGTGGAGGGTGGGCTTGGAGTGTTGTGGTGACTTGGCCTTTGCAAAAAAAAAAAAAACAATCTTATAACTGTTGTCCCATTCCTTGAAATCATCACCCTTCATAATTTGAGCTTTCAACATTGCATGAGTGAAGGAGTGAGCTGCAATTAACTAGCTGAAGGCAGATAAGACTGCTGATCCTTCCTTAGCTTATAAAACCTCATCTTTCATGCATGACAAAAAATTTGTAGCTATAATATGCTCAAGAGAAGAGGTCAATAATATTGCATACCTGTACCTACTTGATGGTTGCTCGAGAGACATGCATGTTTCTACTAATTTGATGTTGATTTGTTGCTAATGACTCAGGTACATCTTCTTGTTTGCCTTTTTCTTTTTTGTTGATCTCATTTTGCTGATGGGTTGTCTTCTTATTGATTTGTAGGTGTTTGGGGATCTATATCAACCTTCCCTAAAGAATACCTGACCTTTTGACCCATTTATCCATCATATTTCCTCTTGTAGCTCGTTCTTGGGCTTCCTATAGAGATCCTATAGTAATTCAGAACTTCCTATGGAGCTCCTGTAGTAATTCAGGACAACCTCTTGTAGCAAACTTGTTTTGTCCATATCTCCTAAAAGATAGGATGGATTGACTTGAAACTTCCTGAGCATCTTCCCATCATCATTATGCACCTCACCATGAAAAAATATTGGCCAATGGATGCACGAATCTCAAGAAAAACTAAAAATGAATGAAGGTGATGGAGGCCAATCGTGCACTAGAATTTGGTGAAATTTCTTGGGCTTGTTGCCACCATACACATCTCCCCATGAAACAATTTTTTAAATGGATGCATGGATATCGAGAAAATTCAAAACTGGTTGTAGGTGATGGAGGACGATTTATCAAAAACCGTGCACTGGAAATTTTTGAAATTGTTTGATCATGTTACCATTATCCATATGCATCTCCCCATTAAACATCTTGGAAAATGGATGCATGGTTTTGAATTTGTGGAAAAAATAAAATTCTGCTCTATCTATTCTTGTTTCCTGTAGTAAAACACAACATTCCTGTAGTTTTTTGGACAGCAAGTAAACTAAATGGGAAAAGATTGAGAATGATGGGTGGATGGTCTAAATTGATGAGGGTGATGGATTAGCATGGCCTTGGCCTTTTTGGAGCAATTCAGCAAAGGAGAGAGAATGTCAAAATTTGACTTCTTTTGACTAGGCTTGACCAATTTTTTTTCTTTTAGTGCCAACATGTTTTTGTTCCTTGCAGATGTTAGAGATTACATGCATTCATCAGAGAGACACATGGGGAAAATATTTTTTTTCTCTTTTTTTCTTTTAGGCCTACTATCCGTCTCAATGAGGTTTTCAACTAGTAGGTCTGCCTAGGTGCCTCAAAGGAGGTTTTCACCTAGGATCTTTTCTTTTTCTCTCATTCTCCTCTTTTTTCCAACCCATTGACCACCTCATGGAGGTTTTCAATCAATGAGACAATCTCAAGCACCTCAAAGGAGGTTTTCACCTGAGATTTTATTTTTTTCTCTCATTCTTCAAAAAAAAAAAAATCTACCCTACCGTACTTGAAAAGAAAAATCACTTTGAAGTATAATAATACTTCCAATGGAGCCATCTGCACATCAAGATGACATAAAAACTAATGTGTAGGCTTGAAATGTATGATTTGAAATGTACTTAAATTTGAGTGATCAAATGCTTCGACTGTGATGATATCAAGCACAATTGAAGAAGAGAGTATTGTTGCACCTTGTTGATTTTTTGGAACCAAACCTCAATATAACTTTGATGCCCTTGGTTTGCTCGTATATCTAGATCATTCTTCATGTCTTCTTCTACCATGAAACTCAAATCTTCCCCTTTTTGTTGATTGTTCTCTTGACTATATGGAAGCTTTGATGATAACCATGATGGAGTTTTCTCAATATTTGGTTTTGATATCCACTCTTCATCAATTGCAACCCATGATTCTGTGGTCTTCTTATTTGAATCTTCTTCTTCTGGATGTGGTCCTTCAATGATATAAAGATAATCTCTTTTTTGCAATACTCTTCGTGACTTATGGTGAATACCATTGATCTCAAGAGGAGATGTTTGGAAGTGTTGTACCTCAGCATTGTAAGTGGGTTGAGCTACTTCACTGTGTGGGTTTGGAAATGGTGGTATGGGTAGTTGAGTGGGAGTGTATATTTGAGATGGATGTGGTTGGGGTTGTGGTTGTGGTGGAGGTGAATGGTAAGGATAGCATGGAGTTGGGTATGGAGGATATTGAGCAAAATATTGAAGATATTGTGGATGGCTCGCATAAGTTCCTTGCCAACCTTGTTGCCAATATTGGTTTTGGGGTTGAGATGGCCAATGTTTCCAAGGAAAGGGTGTGTTCCAATCAATTTGAGATGGATGTGCATAAGATTGAAATTGTGAATTTGTTTCTTGCATCATACTAGGTTGAATAGGTTGCCATGGTCCTCTTGAACCTACATAACAAAACTGCATTAGCAATTGACTTGCTCCATTGTCCTCTTGGTAAAATTCCTTCAACCTTGGTAATGGGGAGCAATATTTAACATCATGTGATTTTGCATGAATGACACAAATATCAACATCTTCCATTTTCTCATTTTGAATTCTTAACAATTCTACATGTTCACTTAGATTGCTAAGAATTTATGTTTTACAGGTATCAAGCAAATTTCCATGTTTGGCTTGACTTACCGATCTTGGTGTTGCTTTACTTACTATTGCCCTTCCTCTTGATATGTGTTTGGATGTTTCAAAAATTTCTTCAAATGATAGTTGGTATACATCACCTCCACTCATGAGATCAAGGAGATCAATCCACTAATCCCTAATTGTTCTAAGTAAGAGGGTTTTTAGTGTGTCGGATCCTAAATGATGTAGTTTTTCCCTCTTAACATTATAAATGAATCTATCTATTTGATCCTTTAGACTATCATCTTCTCTTTGATTCTTTCTAAATATTTCTTCTTTAAGATCATGATCTTTATATATTTCTATAAATACATTTTTCATATCAATCCATGATCTTATTGAATTAGTGCCTAAACTCATGAACCATTTAAGAGCTCTATCCTTCAATGTTGATGAAAACAATCTCAGTTTTTGAGTGTTTAACAAGTAACCATAGGATCTACAAATAATTTCAAATTCAAAGAGAAATGTTTCTGGATCCTCTAACGTTAGACCATAAAATTTTGGAAGAAACAACGAAGGGATGTTCTTCATGTGCACATTAACATCAGTATCTTGAATGGGAAATTCGAGAGGATCTTCCTCATTGTCATCATCTCCATCCATTTTTTCTACATTCTTTTCCATCTTCTTCTTCTACCTACAAAAGTGAATGATGATGTGGCTCTTATTACACCATGTGATCAAATGGTGGGGTGGATTGGTGCTGGATATTTTTTTGTTTTTCTGATTGAAACAAAACACTAATGCAATGTACTTCTCTATTTTTGAAATCAAATATGCCTAATACAAATATTTTTTTTTTTTTGCAAAAAAGTAAAAAGAAATGAATCAACTAGGGAAGAAAACAGTGCACATTTTGACACCTTTGAGGCAACGACACTAAAAAGTGATGAGCCTCGGCATTGCAACAAGAATGGTGCAACTCCGAAGGCTACTAACTTTAATTATCAACCCAAGGTTTGTACAAAGTTAAGATGTATCAACACTATATCTGCAACATATAATGTGTCATCCCTTTTTTTTCATGAGGTAATGGAGTGCATGTACTAAAATAAAATCCTAAACTAATTACACAAAATAAACTGCTCGAAATGGAAACCCTAACCTATTGCAAGAAATAAAGTACAAGGAAAGAAACATATTCTAATTACATAAAGATAATGAGCTAAATGTAAAAGGAGCCTAACTTAACCCTATTATCACATGTGATGATTTAAATTGACTGATCATGGAATCTGATCTAGGGAGTACTAACTGCTGCATGCATGTTCTAATTAAGAAATAAAAATAACTATTTTTCTTTATCTTTTCATTTTATAAATGAAAATGATAATGTTTCCTTTTTCTTTGGACAGGGAGATAGGTGTTAAGGAAGAGGGGTACACTAGTTTTGATGGCTTGGAAGTCAAGTAGAAGCCCAATCCTAGCTGAAATGATGATTTTTCTCAATTCGGGCTCAAAACAAGCTGCTACATAATTTCCTACAAGATGTACCAGTTCCTCTAGGATGTCTACATGATCCCCTGTTTTATTACAAAAAGTAGGCCAAAAGCTTAGGAAGTGGTCTAGAAGGTGGAATGGAGCTTGGAAAACATTGATAATGGAAGAATAAGGCCTGGAGGCGGTGGACACTACCAAGAACTCAAGCAAGGGCTTCAAGATGGGTAGATTTTCTTAATGGAAATGACAATTTTTGCTTATAAAACAAGAATTTGAATTGAGATTTTAGTGGATTTTGGCGACATGGGTGGATGAGGCTTGGATGAGGCGAACGAGATGAGGTCTCCCTGCAATGTATAATCTCCTACAACAACACACATTATTGTCTACATCTATCCAAAAATTCATCTATACATGGGAAAGATTTATTAAATAGCGGAAAATTACTAGTCTATAAATCAGAAATTTGAGAACTAGCGAGCTAGTAAATCTATTAGATGCCAATCCTAATCAAGTGAATATGCAATGGGGTAATTTTTTTTATTAAATAGAAGTTTTTGGTGATCTAATACAAGTGGAACCAACTCGATTGAAGCTCATTAGCATGCTCTAAAAAATAGCAGAAATTTATTGTTCTTTGCTACAAAGGTGTTTCAGAAATCTAGATTTGGGAATAAGAAGACTAATCCAAGTAGCTCAATGATTAATATGACCTTCCAAATCTTCTCCATGGATGAAACGATGCTTTTGAACCTGGAAAAGAATGTACATCAACCATTTAACCGAATCCTACAAAAATAAATCATTAATACTAAATTCATAAATAGAAAGAAACAAGAACAAGAGATGCATGTGAATACGAAGTGAAAAGAAGAAAATAAAATTATATAAAAGGGTTCTGAGGCTCCTAGGATGACCAAGCCCAATGAAAATCAGAGACCTATGGAGGAGAACAAGTTTTAGAAGCTGAACATGACACCCATCTTCATTATTTTCATCAATAAAAGTACATCCCTACAAGAAAATAAAATGGAGCTGCAAAAATACGAGTTCTCTCCACAAGAAGACTAATAAAAATCTATCTCTAGAGGAAAATTTAACTTGTTACTTAAAAAAAATGATTAGGAATCATTCCCCATGAAAGGAGTAATCTCCCCCCACCAAAATCCCTTGATTAGTGGATCTGGTTCCCAATACTAGAAATCTGCATTAAATGGCATGGAACACATTCCTAGATTTTCTCAATCATTGGAGTTCCACAATCTGTGCCATAATTCCATAATATCTTATTGATTTATTATTTAATATTCATCCTCCTGTAGTAGGGATCAATTCCATAAATTATCTCGTCCTCCAAATCTTCATAATATGCCCAATATTCTCATAATATTCCACAAAAATAAATAATATTAGACACAAATATGCAATTATTCATAAACCTTCCTAATGAACATATTAAAGTTAAAAATACATTATCTAATGCAAAAATAGAGGTTTAATGTACTGAAGGATAGTCATATGGGCCTTAATTTATGTCTAATTTAGAGGCCCATCAATTTACATCATATCAAATTGTTGAAATGATTTACACTATACTAGTTATTGGATATTTATAACAAATCTCATTACAGTTATATAATACACATATGCATAAACATAAACCGGAACACATAAATCAGCTTATCTTCTTAACCAACAAATAAAAAAGGATACATATCCCACATCTGATCAACCATATCCCAAGTAGCTTCATCTGGCCCAAAGTGCTTCCACTACATTTTAGACTACTCAATTTCTCAGTTCCAGAGAATGAACCATTTCCTCTACAAAATGCACTAAGGTTCTGGCTAGAATTCTAGCTTTAGTTCCACCTAAAATATAGACCAATCAATCACATGATCAACATATTGAAAATACTTCTTAAGCATTGAAACATGGAAAACATAATGGAATTTCAGTGTTGGTGGCAGTGCAATTCTGTAGGCCACCAGTCCAATCCTCTCAAGGATCTTGAAAGGCCCACAATACTGATGTGTCAACTGGTCACATGATTCAATCCTCAAGGAGCTCCTCTTAGGCTTCATGCGCAATTACACATGCTCCCCAGCTTAAAATTCCTTGAATGCTCTATGTTAATTTGCATAACTCTTTTACCTATCTTATGTTGCCTTTAGATTCCTCTTGATAACCTGTATTTCCTACTTCATTGCATCCAACATGTGATAGAGGAGCATCTATCCTAGGGTATCATGTTTACTAAAGGATTTAGTTCCCTAAGTTAGGATTTAATTATTATATGTGTTTTTCCTATAGTTTTAAGATAAAATGAGAATTATTGTAATTAAGAAAAAGTTCAAGAGTATTTTCGAAAAGTTGAGGGATTTGAGGGTTAGTTAGATCTCATCTAGAGACAAGGGATTACATGAGAGCTTTTATGGATAATGAGAAATATTTTGGGAGTTTGTTTAGTATCTAGAACATAGTTTGGGTTTAGATCCACTTGTATAAATCTAGGTGAGCCCGTGAGGCATGTAAGTGAAGGAGAGTGAGGAATGAGAGGCTAATTATTAGGCCAATATTTCTCCTATAAATATTTTATTTTTTAATGAATTGATTTGATTTTTGGAGTCCATTAGTTGTGTGAATTTTAATTTTCTATGTTTGTAGATTTTTAATTGTATGGCCTATGGTCTGCACCATAATTTTCATATCAGAGTCTGACATTTGTTAAACTTGTGAGAAAATTGCTTGGAGTAATTTTTTAAGAGTGATTTATGCGAAGATGCATGAGTAGAGGCTTGCATAGAAGGGAAGAGATGTGTATAGTGCAGACTTGTGGAAGAATTTGGATGCAATTGTTGCAGTCAAAAGTTGAGTGCACGCTTAAATAAATTTTGGAGGAGCGGATGATAATTTGATAACATGCCATGCATGAAGGTCCTACAATCACTTTCTCGGCCATGTAAAGTGCCAACCAGACTCATGTGTGATCAAATTCATTTAAATCAATCCCTTTGTCCTGTGTTGGTAAGTATTATTGGCATTGGCTCTTGGTAAGTATTGTCGATTATGCGCATTGATTGAAGAATTTGATGAGAAAAAGGGTGTATTGATTACATTTATATACTGAGAATGTAATTTATAAAAATGATGACAAGATTATTAATTAATTAGTAAAGTCATACACCTTATGTCAATATGTGTTAGTGAGAAAGTGCGTAAAAGTTGTTTTCTGAATGTGATTCCAATTGAAGTGTTATGCAGTGGAGCCTGTGAAGCTGAGTGTTACGAGGAGGAGTTGTATAATCTGATTTTCTTTATATAACCAATTGATTAATCTGCCTTAATATGTGTGAAGCGAGTACCTAAGAAATGTGTTTCTAAATCATGGAGTTGGATAATTGGATCGTTGTGAAATCCTAGAATTAAACGGTGTGTTATCGCTGAGTATCATGAAGTTTTTGATGCAATAGCTACAAGTCATAGTGACTATGGTGCTATATAGTCACTTCCATTGCGATAATAACTTGTAATCATATCTACTAATCACATGAAGGAAGGGTCCAATGGAATTAACTACAATCAAATATGTGTTTCCAGGCAAGTGGTATTAAGGCATGTGTCTGTTACACAAAATTTTGTCAGTGTCCCTATACTCCTTCTTCCTTGATCGTGGAGGACCTCTACAGTGAACCCTACATGCTTTCCCTTCATGAAGAAACTCCCATTGTGTCCCTCTCCATGAGAAGAACAATTCCCTTTTGCACCATTTTCCCAAATATTTTGTTTTTCCCAGTTTACAAGACCATTGCTAATGGCCCTTCTCCTCCTTGTGCCGATATGCAGGGATTAACACTATCCCTAGCACTGACCAGAGTGACTGAGCTTTTCTCTAGTCGCGCTGATCCTCTTGTGGAAAGTTTTTAAATAAAGCGGTGAAGCTTCCAGCTCTAGAAGCTTCGTAAGGGAAGTTTGGTAAATGGTTTGGAGGGATGGGGTTGAGGATGTTAGTTTGGGCTCTTTTCCCCTATAATCATGGAAATACCTCAAGAGATAAGACCTTCTCCCATGAGAAGAGGATCCATCTCCCATCCATTCATGATATATAAACTTCCCTTTTTTCCAAGCACAAGTTAGTTTTAAAGTGTTAATGTTGGTGTGCTAGTGCTAATTAAGTTTGGAGCAAACAACAAGCTATTCATAGTTGTATCTCTCTAGTTGTGTGAGGGAGAAGTGTCAATTTGGTTTAGCATGAATCCTAAAGGGAAAAGCCTTAAAACTATTATTGTTGAGTCCATCATGGAATACTAGCAGAAGTGTGTGGGAATCTTGTTTTGTCATAGCAGAACGAAACCATCAAGACAATGGTTGTAATCTCTTCTTGATTCAATATATATGTAAATATCGATTGATTTCCTACATGATGTGTCATCTTACATGTTCATGGTTTAATAATTCTTGACTTGTTAAGTAGGTTGAATTAAAATTTTTCTATTGTCACAGTTGTTGTTTGTTGTTACTTGTTTTAGGTGTTTGAAGAAAGAAACAAGAGATAGTTGGAGCAAGCAAGCAAGGACATCATCAAATGAGATAACCATACTAAGAGGTAGGCCCTCTTAATTGGTTCTAACCTAAAGAAATCTTCCATAGGATGTATCAGTTTTGGCTATACCCATTATCGGGATCGAGGAATTGTTTGGGTCCACACTCATAATTTTACTTCACCACAAATTGGCGACCACACTGGGGATCCAATCCTTTTGTTTGTCTTGTTTGAGATTTCATGAATTTGTGTGAAATTTTCTAGTTCCATCTTTTCCCTTTGGTTTTGTTTCTTTTCCTTTTCCTACTGGTCTGAGTTTGAAATTCATAGGAGCAGATCTGGTCCTAGCTTTATATATATATATATATATATATATATATATATATATATATATATATATATATATATATATATATATATATATATATATATATATCTATTTTCCTGGCTTCTTCACTCAGCGCACTTAATCCACTTATGGTCACGTCGGTCAGTGCAATATGCTAAAAAACAGTCGTGCCAACCTCCCTTTGGCGCTTACTGTTAGTTAGGGAGTCGGGTCGATGCCTGTAAGGGAATATTAGGGTTTGTTCCCAATCTTGGCCAGTGTGTTTTCCTCTCATGATTTCTTCCTCGTAAGCCTTTTAGACCATTTTATCCCTGACTAGAAAGCTGCTTTTCATCTGGTTTTGTTTTCTTATTGGTTTGTCATCTTTCTTCTTGATTTCTTGAGTTAGTGGGTGGTTAGTGACCCTAGATCATCTAGATTGTCATCCATTCAACTGATTGTGAACTCAGTGAGTCGAGTTGTTGGTGTATTTACTCCCTACATTTCATTTGCAGTCATTTCACGACTTTGACCTCCATTACACAAGTTTGAAATGTTTTCGTTTCCTTGTCTAAATGTTTCTTTTCTGGGATGGATCACATTGCTTGTCTTGTTTTTGGTAAAGTCGGTGTTTAATTAGTCTAAATGAGTTTCTGTTTTCGTGTTTTCATTTGCTTGAAGAGCTAATTGTATCGAAAAATTTTTCATCGAAGTGTTGCATGCGAAAAATTCATTTCGTTGTTTCATGAAAAATTATGAAATTCTAGTTTGTTGCATCAGTATGCTATTGTAGTCGGCATCATTAAAGACTAGGAGTGCATTGGCATTTGAAAAGGAAAATAACTCTTTTACTTTTGAAAGGACAGTTAGACATTAACTTGTCAAGAAACTAGTAATTGGAATGCATTTTTCATTAATTTATTTTCTCAAAAAGTGAAGTAGTGAAAGATCAATTTGCTTTTAGTTGCTTGGTTGTTTGCATTTGATTTTGTGTTTTCTACCCTATCTAGTGTAGACAACTCATCAAATTGAAAGGGTCTTGTCTCATTTAGTTGCATTTAAGGTTTTTCGAGTCACATCGCTAAGGACTAAAAACTGAGATGTATCTCAAGATAAACTTTAAAATGAACTCAATTAACCTAAGGCACATTTGAAATCTAACGATCATATATAGAAGGTCTAGGTTAGAGAAGTGTTCCAGCATTTTTAAACCTAGCAACTGTGATTAGTTTCGGTATTAGACAACACTAGTATGGATTTTTTCTCCCTGTACCATTGAGTATATAACGGGAGACCCCTCTAAATTGAAATCCTTTATCCATAGGAAGCCGACTCGATTGCCTTGCAAACGTGATACACTGAACATAAAATTTGGGGAGATTCCCTACCCATCCTTCCCGGTTCACCGAGAGGTAGCCTATAGTTCACGGTATCTTGGTAATCCTTTTTACCTAGATCATCCAGAGCAGTCATTTGATCTTTTTGACTCATTAAACTTAAAAGATCATTCAAGCACTTGTCCTTTTGAGCTCATTTCCAATTGAAAGCGATAGTCATCTTTGTTTCTTTCTTGACTCTTAAAAGATGAAAGATCACCAGTCTACTTATGCATCTTGACAATTTATTGCCCACTAAGACAAGGTCATCGTGGCTGAACCATCTGGTTCACGTAGTTCCTCTTCCTCTCTTCTGTTCGAAATATTTCCTAAGGATTCATTTGCTAAGTTACCAGAGTCAGTCGAGAACCAAGGTGTTGAACTCAGAATTGTTTTGAGCATTCAACCTTTGTCATCTCATCCTCCGTTTGCTTTAGATACTGGGCCATCTGCTGATCTTGGCCCGAAATCTCCAGACAATCTCATTCAAACTCCTGAGAGTTTTTCGACCACTGACGATCAGCTTGGACTAGTTATCTATCCTCTGAATCCTCTATTTGACTATATTGTGATATCACCATAGCGTCCCTATAGTCCGTATGATCTGCCGTGTGTTCCTTTGGAATTATCCCCTCATACTTCTTTGGTTATCCATCATGGTTTGTTCCCAGATGTAGAATCTAAAGGCAATGCTCCAGTCACCTCTCCGGAGGAGTTAGAAGTTTATACTCCATACATTGTTGAGGAGGAAGAACATCCTTTTCCTCCTGAAGGTTTCCCCTATACAGGGAGAATTCTCGCCAGTGTGCGGCCTAATTATGTGTCTTTGGAACAGTTGGTTTCAGGTACACCTAGCGCCTCATCACTTTACCATAAACCTATTTGGGCATCTGGCACCACGCCTACTATAGGTCTGTTGGTTGTGAACTCGACCTCCCAATATGTTGTTACCTGTGTCCCAGTGCAACCCACCATTTTTAACCCTCTTGTATCGTTAGTCTCAGTCACCCGTTTAGTTCAACCGGTGGTTTTGAGGAATGTCTCTTTTAGTTCATCCATCCCTCTAGTCAGTGGCCAAGTTGTGCCACCGCCTGGGGGGTAGAACCTAAATGTTTCTATAGTGTCACGCACCACCAATGTGAGTGGTTCACAACCTCACATGCTTGGTATGAACCATCCTTCTTCTAGCATTATTCAAAACCCTGCTGATCCTGTTGGATCAGGAAATGTCTAGTACCAAAAGGTTCAAAATCTTGTTGGTCCATCAGGGTCGAGAAATGTCCAGTATTAGTAGCCCTATGAGGCTCAAGTCCAACACCAAACTCCTTAGGTTCCATATGTTTCTCAAGGAATGGTTAATCAACCTTACACCCTTCAGTCTGGGCAGTACACTCAACCTGGCTCATCCACTTTCTAAGGTGGCTATGGCCAGATTCAGTTTGGAAATTTTTTAGGCACTATTCAAGTACCCTTGCAACAGCAAGGAAAAACTCTATAACAACAAGGGGAACCTTTGTTATACCAAGGGTAACCTTTGTTGCGGCAAGGGTTATCCGAGTAATAACAAGGGAAAATTATCTCGCAAAAAGGCCAACTGCAACAACCACAAGGGAAACCCTTGCAATAGTTGTAGCAAACCGTGCAACAACAGATGTAGTATGCTCCACAAACCTCCCAGCCCATGTCCTTAGAGGGCCAATCTTTGCAGCCCTAGGGACAAAATTTGTAGCTGCAAGGCCAACCCTTGCAGCAGCAAAACCAACCAGGGCAATAGCAACCCTTGTATACATATCAACAAGGTCAACCCTTGCAAGGGCAAGGTCAGGGTCAAGTCCTGCAGCAACAGGCCCAAAACCCTAATGTCCTAGGTCAATAGGTACAAAATCCTTTTGGTTAAGGGAAGTAGGTACAAAATCCCTATGTCCAATGGAAAAATGTGTATAATCTTTATGCCCAAGGACTCTTGGTCCAAAATCCTCTTGTTTAGGGAAAACAGGTTCACCACCCATATGTTTAGGGACAATAGGTGCGATATCCATATGTCCAAGATCAATATGGTCAATAGCCTCTTAACCCGTACATTTGCTATCAGCAACCTATGACTAGATAGTTCCAAGGTATTCAAGGTCAAAATCCTCCCTATGGCGAAGGTAACCCACAATGGGGGAAGCATCAAATCCCATATGGCCAGAATCCCCCACTGTGGGGCCAAAATCCTTACCAGCAGGGTTGGGCTCCTCTACATGGACCTACTAACCAACATCCTATGCCTTTTAATACTCAATTGCCATTCTTGGCCACACTAGAGTTGCTAGATGTGTCTCGCCTTATGAATGGTCCAATTCTTCATTCACCATATAAGCCATTTAGTACCATCCAAGATACTGAGCGATTGTCCAAAGTTCGATGGGAAAGAAAAAGAAGATCCTCAAGCCCAGATGATGACATATCACCTCTGGTACTCTTTGAACTATTACGTTGATGATTCCATTAATCTCTGTCTTTTCCAACAGACCTTCACAGGTGCCAAAGCCAAGCAGTACATCGAGTTTCCTCGAATTACTTACCATGACTTTAACTCTTTATCCATGTCTTTCCTCATGCATTTCCAGCTATTGGTTCACTATGAAACTGGCACCTATTTGCTCACATCGCTTAAGCATGTAATTACGACACACATCTCCAATCACATCCATGAATGGATATGTAGACGTCGCTTGATCAAATTCGAGATTGCTGATGAGTTGCTCACTGAATGGTTAACTAAATCATTTGTGGCCCCAATTGCTCGTGATATAGCCATGGGTGGGTGTGTTACTGAAGAACAAGCCATTTCTCATGCCCAGTACTTAGATCTCATTTACTCTCAGTCTCGCACTTGGTATGAGTTATTACCTGATGCTCTACGACCATCATCCGATCCCACGGCATCAAAGTCGGAGGCTGCACCTCCTATCGATGGAGTTATTGGTTCAGTATTTGAGACCCCTGCTAAATCTTCTCCAAAACAGAAGTCGGTCTCGAATGTTATTCCCAATAGTTCTTGCTACAATTCATCTTCCCCTAGTAGAACCTTAGAGGTCCACGCTTTCCATTCTACCACAGTGGACAAATCCTCGAAAGGTAAGAAGAAAGGCAAAGGCAAGGGTGAAGTTGATGCCCCAAAACAGGGTCCTCCCAAATCGTCTGTTGGTGAATCCTCACAACGGAAGCCTAAGTATCTATGCATCATTTGTGAGGAGGGTCACTACAACAAGGATTGTCCCCAATGATCTGAAGTTAGATGTTTGCTCAAAGGGACCCCAGCCGTCCTCAAAGAGTCATTTCTATCTCAGCAGACCCAAATGATAGACCAACCTCAATCATCTACTTCCTTGGGATATCAAGTGTTCATGATGAGTACGCCTATTAATGTGGCTACTATATTGAAAGATTACCAAACTCCTGCTATGATAGCTGAGAAAGAGAAAGAAACCACCCCTTCTATTTCTGCCTCGAGTTCTAGCCCTCTTCATACTGAGCGCCCTAACCCTAATTCTGCTATAAGGCCGCCCTCTCGAGGTGTGCTAAGGAAATCCTCGTACAATCACAATGCCCAAGCCACTGAGAACTATAATATTGTTGAGGATTTTCCTTAGGCGCCGTCAGCTATGTCAGCTCTCGAGGTGCTCCAAATCTGGCCATCACAAGGGAAATATTTGTTGTCAGCTATCGGGAATATTGATCCCACTGATTCCAATTTGATCTATTTCAATCTAGAGAACCATGTTCCATGTCTCCCTCATCAGATTTCCTTTCTCATTCAGGTAATCATCAATGAGAATACCATCCATAGGACTATCATTGATGAAGGTGCTTCCACCTTTATCATTTCAATTGCATGATGGAAGGCCATTGGTTCTCCTGCTTTGAGCCAATCCTCAAACAATTTGGAAGCTTTCGACGGGTGTGATTTGCGACCCTTTGGTGGCTTACCTAACCTTTCCATTACTGTGGAGGGCAAGACAGTCCAAGTCGAGGTAGATATTGTTGATGCCAATCTCAATTACAACCTTCTACTTGGCCAGAGCTGGACCCATGTTATGCATGCTATACCCTCCTCCCTATTTCGCGTGATTCATTTTTCCCATCAAGGGAAGCTTGTCACTATCGACTAGCTGTCCTTCTTTGCCTCTTCTTCCTCAGATGGCAATGTTTCATATGTTAAGCACACTGGTGCTCACTATGAAAGTGTGGAGGGAGGTCTTTTCAAATATTTTTCCTCAATGGGAATTCTCCCGCTCCCACCTCCTCATGTTTCCTCTGTGAACATGGTCTCGGTCAAATATGATCCTTAGGTCATACCTTCACTAGATCTTGTTGATACCTGGGGCGAGGCTATGCTGCTTAGTCCTGTCGAAACGAATTATGTGGAAATTGTTTCGGTTTCGAGTTCTACAGCCTCTAATCCTTCTGTTTCAAAGACCTCTCTCGATACGTATTCTCAATCCCCGTGGCTTGGCGCTTTTGAATCACATGATCCCTTAGCCAAGACTTTCCTTGTTCACGAAGGTATCATGGAAGTAATGTCTCTAGAGGAACCACCTTAGATTGAAACTCATCATCGTTCCTCATTCTTGCCTCTCCCGGCGGTCACGTCTATCAATTTCAAAGAGTTTTCTTCTCTTTTACCTTCCCTCCCGATTCCAATACTGATCATGACTCATGAAGTATGGTTGGAAGGAAATTTGGGTAATATTACCCAAACGATGATGATTGATATTTCTATCAAGCCTGCTATTGTTGAACATGTCCATATCGGGGTATCTTGTTATCTGGATGAGATCAAGACCTATATTCATCTATTTTAAGAATTCTGTGATGTGTTTGCATGGTCCTACAAAGAAATGCTTGGCATTGATCCTAGCATTGTTGTGCACAAAATACCAACTTATCCTGACATTAATCTCGTTCAACAACAGATCTGCCCAGTGCACCCTAGGTAGGCCGCCACTATCAAGGGTGAAGTTGAAAAAATTCTCAAATCTAGATTCATCTATCCCATCCTTCTTATAGATTGGGTGACAAATATTGTCCCGATGACAAAAAAACAATGCACGATCTGTGTTTGTGTTGATTATCGTGATATCAATCATGCCTATCCTAAGGATAACTACCCTACTCCTTTCATTGATTAGATCATTGATGAATGTTCTAGGAGTGAAATTTTTTCCTTTATGGATGATTTTTCTGGTTACAACCAGATTAACATTGAACCAACCGATCACGAAAAGACATCTTTTATCTGTCCATGGGGTATGTTCAGGTACAAAATGCTCCCTTTCGGCCTCAAAAATGTTGGGGCTACATTTCAGCAGGCAATGTCCTATGCATTTCACTATATTTACAATATTTTCCAGCCTTACTTGGACGACCTGAATGATCTTCATGCTCATTCTCGTAAGCACCCACATCACCCCGACCATCTTCGGAAGATTTTTCTCTACTGTAGACACTACAACATTTTGTTAAACCCACATAAATGTATTTTCTACATAGAATCCTAGTGACTCCTTGGCTTTATTGTTTCCAAGGATGGTATTTGCCTCTATCTGCTTAAAGTCGAGGCCATTGTAAATTTACCCCCTCCATCTTCACTGCACCAACTCTAGAGCCTGCAATGGCAGGAAAATTTTCTTTGTTGTTTTATACCCAATTATTCTATGCTAGCTATAGGATTTACCCGGCTACAAGGAACGCCCTTTGCATGGGATGAGGTTGCCCAAAAATCCTTTGATGATCTCAAGGCTATCCTTATAAATGCTCCTTTGTTGCATCCCCTGGATTATTATTGAGATTACTTTTTTTACCTAGTTGCAACCCCTAGCACCATTGATATGGTCTCGGTCCTAGACGATGATGAAGAAAATGAACATGTTATCGACTACCTCAGTCATAATCTCCTCGACACTGAAACGCCCTATGCCCATGTCGATAAACTGGCTTTGGCTATCGTGCAGGTGGCTCAAAGCTTTCGGCACTATATCCTCTTACGCATGACTACAGTAATTTCTGAATGCAACCCCATGACCTATATCCTGACTCTTCAATTGCTAGGGGGCAAGTATTGTAAATGGATTGTCATCTTGTAAGAACTCGATTTGGTATTTACCACTGCCAAATCTAAGAAGTCACTCATTTTTGCTGAGTTGATTTGTTCCCTTCCTTCTAAATATCTCCCTACTAGTGTAGATGAATAGCTCGCGGACGAGACTCTCTTCCTGATCAGCACCCTCGATCCATGGTATGCTTATATCATCATGTATCTCCAAACGTTCATGTTCCAGTCTGTGTTGACTAAGGATGATCACCAAAGGATTTAGCATCACTCCCAACCCTATTGTATTATTGGCAATACTTTATACCGTGTCGGTGTCGATTCAGTTCTTTGTCGATGCCTTATGCTCAAGGAGGCTGAAAGAGTTCTCAATGACTACCACTCTAATGCATGCGGTGGTCATATGTCTATCTATGCTACCACTCAAAAAATCCTTCGCGATGGTTATTTCTGGCCATCCATTTTCAAGGACAGCATCCTTGATATTCGCAAGTTCCATGAATGCCAAATTTACCAATGAAAAATGTGCACCCCACCCGCTCACCTACACCCCGTCATTAGTGTTAGTTCTTTTGCCAAATGGGGCATTGATTATATGACATGTAACCCTCGTTCGGTTGGGGAGCATGGCTATATTATCGTTGATGTGGATTATTTCACCAAATGGGCCGAAGCGATGCCCACATACTCTGCAGATGGTAAAATGGCGACTCAATTGCTTTTCAATCATGTTATTTCTAGGTTCGGTGTACCTCAAGCCATTGTGACAGACCATGGATCCCATTTCAGAGATTACATGATGGCTGAGCTAACATTCGCATTGGGTTTGAGCTATGATGGTTCAACCCCATATTACCCTCAGGCCAATGGCCAAGTTGAAGCCGTGAACAAGGTTTTGGTTACAATGCTTCAGCGTACTATTGGGATGCACTAGTCAAATTGGAATCTCATGTTCTTTTCAACTCTGTGGGCTTACCAAACCTCCACCAAAGACACCACTGGTTTCACACCAGTCCAGCTAGTCTACGATCTGGAAGCAACATTTTCGATTGAATGCGAGATTCCTTCACTACAACTAGCTGTCAAACTTCTCCCCAAAACATCACCTCAGGAAGAGAAGCTTTTATATTTAGAACGACTAGATGAGACTTGTCATCTCACTTCTTTGGTTATTGAAGCAAAAAAGAAATGGGTCAAGTCCCATTTTGATTAGTCAATCTCCCCTCGCGCATTGTCCGAGGGTGATTTGGTCTTACGGTACAACCAAGCTAATGATAAGTTGGGGGCAGGCAAGCTCAAACCCATGTGGCATGGGCCGTACATTGTGAAATGTGTTTTGCAAAAAGGGGTCTATGAGCTTATTGATTATGAAGGAAATCCTATAGATAAGCCCCGAAATCGGCTTTACCTCAAGAATTACTATGCTTAGGTCATCTTGCATGGTTACTTGTGTACATTAGTGTGTCATTTATTTTTGTGCAGTATGGTTTTGTGTGTTAGATTTCAAACGAATTTTCTATTTACTATATTTTCCTTGCTCTGCATATGTATGTGACTCCCCACATCGGTTTTGTTGATAGTGCTTTCCATAGTAGCCAGAACTTATCATTCGCAACATGGGCTATCTATGACCCCAATGGTGAGTTGATTGATATTCAAGGTATCTGCTTAGGTCGTACAACTAACAACATTGCTGAATATAATGCAGTCATCGAAATTTTGTTAGAAGGTATTGCTCTTGATATTCGAGAGTTGGTTGTCAACCTAGATTCACAACTTGTCGTCCTTAACTCAACGGGCAATATTTCGTCAGAAACCCCCAAATATTGAGAATGTATCTCCGTATTCATCTACTGAAAAGACATTTTGATTACATTACATATCATCATATTCCTAGATGCATTAGTTAATTATGTGGTGGATAGACATTTACGAAATACGTGAAAAGATAAAACAAACCATTAGTACCATAGTAACTAAAGAAATAAAACATATGGATAATGTTCGATACATAAAAACCCAAAAAATAATATGTGTCAAAAATAGCATCGGTGGCTTGCAGGCCTCATATATCTGTGGTATGTAGGCCTCAAAAAATGTAAGTGTTGGACCTAGGAACTAATCAACATGGTGATCATGGTAGCATGACATGGCTCGTGCAACACGAGTCACCAATCGGTGGATTTGATCTGATACTCCCAGCGTGTGTCTCTGGTATTGGTGAGGAATGTCTCCCACCTGATCATACTCTGGGATACCACGAGTCAACTGCTTAAGGTTCCTCGTGATCTCCTCTACGTTGTCACTCCCTTCCTGATAAGGAGTGACAACATCAATCAAGTGGGCAACGCACCTAGCTATTGGGGATGTCCCAGTAGGACACTCTGGTCCAATGTCTACATTAACAAAGTGAAAGGCTATAAGCACATATATATAAAAAACAATTAAGAAATCACAAAATTAAAAATTGGTGTCTTACCTTCATCGTCAAAATCCTCTGCATCTGGTAGTGGCATGTTTTGATCTCCATGGAATTCGGTACCACTGTATGGTGAGTCCTCCACGACAATATTCTGTCATCGTAGCCATGAAAATAATGTAGGTATGTACGACATGTGTTGGCCCCCAGTGATCTTGGGTATCAAATGACTCCAGCAGGCCATCCATGGGTCATGTGGCATGGGAGGATCTAGCTCAGTCTACTGGTATTGGAACAACGACACCCATTCGAAGAAAAAGGTCACTAGTATGGATCAGAAGCAAAATTGCTTCATATTTTCCATCTTCACTTTGGTCAGCTGGCATTTTATTTTGATCTTCATTGCCTCCACCCAATTGAAGATCATCGATGCAGTGCAGTCGATAACATACAAGAACTTTGACTTTTTAGTCTCATGCACTTCCTGGGACACCGCTACTCTATTAATATTCAATAGTAGCACTCTCAGTGTCAGATCCTGAATAGTGGAAATCTCAATATTCCAACTCTTGGATTTGAGGGCTCCAGGGCAATGCTTAGCGAGCAACATGATATGCTTGCCCCAATCGATCGTGACCCATATAATTTAACTGGATCCCCTCTTGAGGACAATCCTATAATGAAATATATGTATGAAGTTTCTAACTCCAGCTTCTGGTCACTAATAATGAATATCTCCTGATTTATGTCCTAGAGACTAATTAGGTACTGAGTAAATCTAGGTTTGGCCCTCATCCCTAGCATGAGAAAGAATTTGAGGAGCCCACAGGCCCTCAAAGCTTCCAGGAAAGGTGGATCATTCAGTGCCTGGGTGTCCACATCCTCATTCTCTCGTTCCTTTCAGTCTACCATTTTTAGTGACTCTTTCTTGCAAAAGCCGTAGATTTGAGTCAACAATCATTTTTTATTCATAAATTTCAAGTTTCAATGGTGGTTTTAAGAGGAAATAGGGTTTTTTCCTATTCACGGTGTCAGCGCGCCTATTTTAAAAACAGTTGCACCGATGGCGCGATAGGCCGTGTTAATTACCCTTAGATAGTGCGATTTCGTGCCCAGAAGTTGTGTCGAAAAAGGGCGAATTTTTTTTGATAAATCCTCCCTCAAAATTCCTAAAAATGGTTAAAAACAAGAATAAATGGTATGAAAATGGAGTTCAGAGCTTTAGCTCTTACCTGTAATTGGTGGCTCGATGAATGACCTCCCGATCTTCCGTAATTTTCTCTAGAACAATTAGGGAAAAAGTGAGTAAAAAGTCTTTCACATCAAGGTAAAATGGTAAATGGTAAAAAATATTTACTTTTCCCACCTTTTTATTGATTTTTTCATGATATATTAGGTTTTTTGTGAATATTTTGACCTATTTTCCTCAAGAATTGAATAATTCACTTTAACTTTTTTGCGCAGCGACAGGTGATGGATGTTCAACAATGATGTTGAGTCATGTTTCAACCCTTTTTTCAACTCGTAAAACTCGTATCAAAAGATTGTTGAGTATTTTTCTCTTTTGACTTGTAAAAGAGAATAAAATGGGGGGTCCACTTTCAAGCTCTTTTCCAACCCTTTAAAAGCGAAAATATAGTCGAGCCCTTATCATTTCAAACTTTTTAACGGATGTGAAACATTGTGCACCTAGTACAATTTTATCCCTTTTTGGAGATGGGATGCACTATTTATGAAAAAGGTACTGCTTGACTCAAATGGTCAAGCGGTTCTCTCAAGTACCGTTTTCTACATTTTTAGGCTCAAGAGACACAAATATACGAAAAATGGATCCTGTGGATTTTTCTTTTCCATTTCTTTTTCAAACTCTCTAAACATGAAAAATATACTGAGTTACACTTTTGTCGGACTCGTTAAAATATTAAACGACATCGGATTCGTCATCATGACGGACATGAGATTCTCCTTCCTAGGGCTCATTAAACTTACTAGGTCGAATTTGTCCAAAGGATGAACTTATAGTGCAATCATATGCTATCCCCTTCAAGCTTGCAATTAAAAATAATTGGAGTACCTGCCAAATATGGTGGGGGAAAATTTGGAAATCTAATCAGTTGTGTCGGGAGCTTACTCTTGAACATGACACTTTATGCTTCGTGTTGGGTTGGGATATCCTCGGGTTGGGATATTCTCCTTTTATTGTTGACCTTCCTGGGTTGGGCCATTTATTTTTGTCGTCCATTTGATCTCTACCACATCATCATGACCATTGATCCTATGGATCAAAAAGCTGCCAAACTTCCAGTGATGTCACCGATATGTTCAAGAGTTGTCCTTCTGCAGTTACACTTACCCTTGATTCTCTGTATCATCCAAAATCATTTTGCATCCTGTTGTCTTGCGTCGATGATGTAGGAAGTTGAACTCATTATCTGAGAAGTTGACCAAGAGACTCCCTTCCAGGACCTTAGAGCTTGCATGCCCTAAGGGTAGGTTCTTTGCACTTGATGACATGTTCACATCATTGGCTTTCGATCGAGTGATTTCACGAGTGTTAGACTTCAGTTCCTCTATTCACATTCCATGGATTGTGTTGATAGTACCTTGAGTATCATTGTCATTATTGGTGGTTTCTCTCACACTTGTTAACAGTTTACATGATTGACTGGGAATCAAGAGAATTTCTAACATGTTCAACATCAACACATCTATTCACATGTTAGGATTTGTACTTTGATCGAGTCTTGTTGGAGTGCATGACCTTGGGCTTAGATCACAAAATTCCAGGTTGCAAGGTGATGTGACATGGTTATGTTGATATACATGTCTCTTTCAAATAGATGGATGTGACCATACCTTGGTTTTATTATGATTGTATTTGATGGATGGCTACATCCATGCCTGGATCCATTCACATGATAATTCTCTAGATGGCTTCGTCCATGCCATGATTCATGTATCATTTGACAGAGTTCTCAGTTATGTATATGTATCAATACTTCCTTGCAGGTTTTCCAATGACATACTATCGTTCCTCGTACCAATTCATAAAGAATTTCATCCCTCACTCTAGTTCGACCTTCATGCTTTATAGGTCATTTGTTACACAACATATTGTAATTGTCCCTGTACTCCCCATTCCTTGATCCTAGAGGACCTCTACAATGAACCCTACATGCTTTCCATTCATGAAGAAAATCCCATTGTGCCCCTCTTCATGAGCAGAACAATTTCCCTCTGCACCATTTTCCAAAAATCTTCTGTTTTTCCCAGTTTACAAGGTTGTCGCTAATGGCCCTCGTCCTCTTCACGTCGCTATGTAGGGATTAACACTGTCCCTAGCACTGACCAGAGTGACTGAGATTTGTTCTAGTCACACTGGTCCTCTTATGGAAAGTTTTTAAATAAAGAGCCGAAGCTTCTAGCTCTAGAATCTTCATAAGGGAAGTCTGGTAAATGGTTTGGCCCCATGGGGTTGAGGATGTAATTTTGGGTTCCTTTCCCCTATAATCATGGAACTACCTCAAGAGATAATACCTTCTCCCATGAGAAGAGGATCTATCTCCCATCCATTCATGATATATAAACCTCCCTTTTTCCCAAGCACAAGCTAGTGTTAAAGTCCTAATGTTGGTGTGCTAGTGCCAATTAAGTTTGGAGTAAACAACAAGCTATTCATAGTTGTAGCTCTCTAGTTGTGTGAGAGGGAAGTGTGAATTTGGTTTAGCATGAAGCCTAAATGGAAGAGCCTTAAAAATATTATTGTTGAGGCCATCATGGAATGCTAGCAGAAGTGTTTGGGAACCTGGTTTTGTCGGAGGAGAACGACAACGTCAAGACAATGGTTGTAATCTCTTCTGGATTCAATATATATGCAACCCTCAATTGATTTCCTAGGTGATGTGTCATTTTAAATGTTCATGGCTTAATGTTTATTGACTTTGTAAGTAGATTGAATTATAATTTGTCTATTATCACAGTTGTTTTTGGTTGTTGTTTACTTGTTTTAGGTGTTTGAAGAAGGAAACGAGAGATAGCTAGAGCGAGCAGGCAAGGACATCATTAAACGGGATAATCGTACTAAGAGATAGGCCAATTGGTTCTAAACTAAGGAAATCTTCCCCAAAATGTATCAGTTGTGGCTAGACCCATTATTGGACTACAGGAATTGTTTGTTTCCGCACTCATAATTTTAGTTCACCAAAGTGCCAAGACCTAATATCTAAGTATAGATCAATGGGTGGAGAGGCTGACTCGCTGAATCGAGAATGACAATAGTGCACAAATTTTGATTTGGGCTCGCAGCATATCGTGGATCAACATGATAGTTACATCTTTGTGGAAATATAGAAACTACAACAGGAACAATGCCATTATTCACCGGAGTTAATTTGTCGAGGCCCAAATTGTACGAATTGCATGTATTTAGAATTGTTGAAATCAGAGTTTGCAGAAATAACACACATTGCCCGTTTACCTTGTCACATTATTGTTGGAGAAATCAATGATTTTGTAAAGCGAGAGGTATCTTCTGGAATCACCTTATGACATACATTTGTTGTGTCAAGAAGACGAGTCTCCCATTGCTGTTGTAGTGATATACATTTAGAGGAATCACAATTGCTTGTACAGATATTTGTTTTAGCGATGCATACTACTATCCAAATATTTTTCTGGAGGCTCAGTTAAAATGCAAAAGGAAAAGGTTTTACATAGAATAAAGAATCATTGTGTGGAGTATAGGAACATGTGAAAATACCAATGGAGCCAAGCGTTGATCCATAAAAAAACTAGGACTGTAAAGTTGACGTGTTGAAGAGAGAAGCACTCCGTGGAACTTGCATTGACGAAACTTTAATAATTGTGAAGAGTGAAGTGCGTGAAAATTAAAGTAGGTATATTTCTTTTGCAATATGCATATGTACGAGTTTTTTTGAAAAGGATAGATCACACTTCACGTGGGAGTCACACTTTGGGTGAAACTCATGACTTCACCTGGATGAATTTTTTAATATACATGAAGGTGATCATCGTTATAAAGAATAAATAATGTGTAATGGATCATGGTGGTTTTGATTTTATGATGAGAGAGAATAAGTGGTAAAGTAGTGATTATTTGGTGTTTTAAAGGGCTATATTTCTAAGATAGAAAAGTGTGCTCTCTTCATAAAAAATGTGGAAGAATTGGATTTCAAAGTTTCCATCTTTACTTTTTTGGTATTTGAGAGGGAAGAAAAATATGTGACTCTTATTTTACCATAAGGCTTTGAACCTTTATGTAGTGGAGTTATCTTATAAACTCATGTCAAGAGTGAAACAATTCTGAAAGATATGAGGGTAGGATTTGAAAGTCAATTTTTAATATAATGGGTAAAAAAATAAGTTGAAGTTCAATACTTAAAATTCATGGGGTCAATTCAAGAAAGTCATGACAAGTTCTTATTGTCAAGTCAAGTAGAAATGGTGAGAAGCTCTTAGAATTAAAAATATCTTGATGTAAAGATGGATTCATAAGTGAGATTAAAATATATTAAAGTCATTGAAAGGGCGTATTTTCAGTTGTACCTGTCACCCAAGGTCCATTGATATCAAATTAAAAGTCTGGACTCAAAAGGAATTTTAGAGTCATATGTCAAAAGTGCAATTAATTTTGAGTCGGTAATTGTAATTTGGTGCACGATCAGTAGAAACCGACACCTAGAGTATGGTCAATTTATTATGAAGACAATTTGAAAGGATAGCATGGAAGTTTTCATCTTATACAAGGGAAGAAGGAATGTGACTATGGATAGTCATTTGAAGAATTTAGGGAAAAACCATAGTGATGCCATAGCAGCTGGCATAAATGATGAAGAATTTGAGAAAGAGATTGTCGAGGGCATGACTTAATGTGCTCATGGAGCACAAGTTGATTTCAAGAAGACAAAATAACAAGTTGAAATTTTTGTTAAGGTAAGTGGAAAAACTCCAGATAACTGAGATGAATGTATGCAATTATGAACCATAACAAGGATTGATCCTTGGTGAGGACAACGACGATGCTAAAATGAAATATGTTGATATGAACGTGGTTTCGATTCCAACAAATGGCACCACAAACACTTTAGAATATCCTCATATGATGATTGAATCATCGAAGGATGATAACAATTACGTTGCTTTTAAATCTAACAATTGGTGTGTGGATGCAGGGTATGTTACCAATATTGAAAAAAGTATTAACTTTGTGTGTGGTAATGATGAACAACAAATTGAAAAAGAAATGAAACCTAAGGATGTTAAACATCGAGAAATAATAGAATTTGTTGATGAAATAGAAAATTATGATTGAATAAAGGGGTCAAATGTCAACTTGAGAGATATTGCAGCATAACTAAAGTTCCTGGAAGAATGGTTGGAAAACCAAAAGCTAGAATATGACGTAAATGCAATTATGCCAGATTACAACAATAACAAATTTTAGCGAAGAAACAATAATCCACACCAACCAAAACACAAGTCAGATATTCAAATTGAAGAAATGAAGAAGCTGATGTTGGAAGAGTCTTAGAAGATGTTTATTGAAGAAATAAAAAGGAAGGATGACAAAAAATTACTAATGACTGAGAAATTCTGCATTAGCAAAGAAGGAGGAGAAATATAGCATAAATTTTGGAAGCCTATAATATGAGAGAAAACAACCATAAAACAACAACAACATGAAAGAATCGTTGATTTAGTGCAAGTGAAAGTTTGGGATCCATGAGGAGTTTTATCAACTTATAAAGACATATGGTTGGGAGACCATGATTTTATTTTACCCAAGGCATCTGGTGCAGGAGCATCTAACCTAGGGTATCATGTTTACTAAAGGATTTCATTCTCTAAGTTAGGATTTATTATTTAATGTATTGTTCCTAGAGCTTTAAGAGAAAATGAGAATTATTGTAATTAGGAGAAAGTTTGAGAGTATTTTGGAAGATATGATACATTTGAGGGTTAGTTAGATGTCATATAAATATAAGGGATTATGTCCGAGTTTTTATGGATTAGGAAAGATATTGTGGGGGTTTGTTTAAGATCTAAAACCTACTTTTGGTTCAGATCCACTTGTATAACTATACGTGAGCCCATGAGGCATGTAAGTGAAGAAGAGTGAGGAATGGGATTCTAGGTATTATGCCAATAGTTCTCTTCTAAATATTCTATTCTTTAATAGATTGATTTGATTTTTGGAGTGCATTAACTTTGTGAATTTTATATTTTTTTGTTTTTAGATTTCTAATTGTAGGCCCAATGGCCTATGTCATCAACATGTCTAGTCCAATCAACACCATATTCACTTAAACACTTCATCTCATAGGAGTATTACATTGTCATCCATAAAGTTCCTCAATTATAATCATCCTCGAGGATTGCTCATACCCATTTTTACACGCAAGATCTATGAGTGGAAGATACTCCTCCCACTTCCTTTGTGGATTCATGACTTATATCCTAAACACATCCTCCATAATATTGTTCACCCTCTTAGATTTTCCATCTATCTGTAGATGATAAGTTGTAAGTTGAAAGATAACTCTATCCCCAAGCCTGAAAACAACCCCCTCTAAAACCTGGAAGTGAACTTGACATATTTATCTGATATGATCTCCTTGGGAACACCATGCAATCTCACTATATCCCTGCTGAAGATATGAGCTACCTCACTACCTGAATTCATAAACTTCACTAAAATGAAGTGAGCTACCTTACCTAACTTTCCAACCATAACCATGATGTAATCATGTTTCTTTGATGTCCTCACAAGCATCTAATGAAGTCCACGGGAATGACCTCCCATTTCCACTCTAGAATGAAAAACGACTATAAAAAACTAGCTAGGTGCTTACACTCAACTTTCACCTGTTGATTGTCTAAACATCTAGCAACAAACTGAACCAACAGTTTCTTCAATTTCAACCATTGATATAACTTCTTATCTACTCTCAATGTAATTTGATATCTCAGGTGAACTGAATATTTCTTGACATGAAACTACCTCAAGATAAGCTTATATAGCTCACTACTATCCGACACATCAATCTTGTTCTTGAATCTGACCAAGCCATTTTTTGTGAGGTGATACTCCTCATCCATATCACATTCACCTTGTTGCTACAAAATATGCTTCGGTTGTTGATACCTGTCATCATGTTGCCCTACCTGCAAGATCTTCCCCTGCAACTTTGTCCCATAAGAACTTACTCTTGCACTATGATTTACCTACACTCTCCTACTAGGAGCATATGCAACCCTATTCTCCTTGCCCTTAATGTACCTAATCTCGAAGTCAAATTCACTGAGATTATCTAACCATCTAGGTTCTCTGGCATTTAGATTCAGGTAGTTAAACAAGTACCTTAGTCCACTATGACCATTCATCAGAATAACCTCTTAACAAGAAGATAATGTCTCCACATCTTCAAAGCATGAATGATAGTTGTCAACTCAAGATCACGAGTCACATAGTTTTACTCATGATCATTCAACTTCCTTGACACATAAAAAACCACCTATGCTTCCTGTAGTAGGACTCCACCAAGTACCTTCTTGCAACCATTTGTACATATCATAAACTCTTTATAAGTACCTACAATCTTTACGAAAGGAGAATTTGTAAGAAAATTTTTTAACTACTAAAAAATAGCTACACACTCCTCAGTCCATTCTAACTTCTTTCATTTTCAATGAAAATATGTAATAGGATAGGAAATTTGTGAGAATTCCCTGATGAACCTCCTATAATAACCTGCTAGTCCCATGAATGATTTGACCTCAACCACATTCCTGGGAGTTTTCCACTCCATGATAACTTTAATCTTTTTTTGGTCCACTATTATACCTTCCTTGGAAACAACATGCTCCAAGTAGTGAACTTAAGTTTGAAAGAAACTGCACTTGTTGAGCTTGGAATAAAATTGATGCTCTCTCAATAATATGAACACTATTGCTAGGTGCTTGGCATTCTCTTCCTCATTCTTATATTATATCAATATCTCATCAACAAACACTCACAAAATTGTCTAGATAAGGACACAACACATTGTTCGTCAAACACATGAAAGTAGTTGGAGCATTAGTAAGAGGAAAAGGAACCAACGAAAACTAGTAATTCCGATACCTCGTACAAAATGTAGTCTTGTAAATATCCTCACCTTTGATGTGCACCAACTGATATCCCAATCTCAAATAAATATTTGGGACCATTCTTACTCCCTCCAGCTAATCGAACAAATCATCAATCTACGGAAATGGATACCTATTATTAATATCACTTTGTCCAACTGCTAATAATCAATGAACAATATGAGTGTACCATCCTTCTTGAGAAACAACAGTGGTGCACCCCAAGGGGAAATAATTGGCCTAATGTATCCCTTATCAAGCATTTCCTTAAGCTGCAACTTCAATTCCAACAACTCTAGAGTGCTCATCATGTAAGGTTCCTTTGATGCTATTGTTGCTCTCGATACAAAATCAATAGATAAATCCACCTCTCTATGAGGAGGAAACTCTAAAATATCTATAATAAATACATCCTAATATTGTTTCAAAACATGATACCTCTTTAGTACTTCATCATCCTCATCATCCTTACCTTTTTCATTGAAAATATGAAATGCAAACAATACACATCATTTCCTACAACTACGTTTTTCTTGCATAGTTGTAACCATTCTCACTGATGTAAGATTCCTCTTACCCTGCAAAATTCTTCTCTCCTTATCATCATCTAGGAACTCAATAACATTTTCATAGGAATCCACTTTAGTTTTGTGAAAGAACAACCAATCCATGCCCAAGGCCATATTATATGAAAATAAAGGAAGCACGTTTAGATGTGCTGATGTAGACATACTGTTAAGCTCAAATGCAGAAGTTATAAGCCAAAGATGAACTCTTCACTTAGTCCCTATAGCCAATTACACAAACCAAGATTCTACATCCACTTATTTACTCAAGCCACACTTATCCAATACATAAGGGTAGATATAAATATATTTATATCCAAGGTCAGTAAAAATAGAAAGAACTTGGTCACAAAGCTTACCTTCCATCTCAATAATGGATATCTGATGATCAACTTCCCTATTATCCATTGCTGTATAAAATCGAGGAATACTCTTCCTGACATCATAAACTGTTTGTGCCTCTTGAATACTATAAATATGAGGTTTGTAACCCCGATGTTGTGGAAAACCTATCTTGCGATGCTCTCCACCACAAGTCCAACATTGTAAAGGATTCCTACCATTGCCTTTGTTCTACTCCTAAAACTGAAATTTGTTTCCTTTGTCAATTACATTGAACTTCTGATAATACGCTACATTCCCCTTTTCACCTCAAACCCTAGGTATTCCTCGTTTCTTATCCCACATTCCTCTAGTATTATCATTACCTTTCTAATCCTGCTTATTCTCATACTTATGCTTGGACTCCTCATAAAAATGCTTCAACTTCCCAATGACTTCCTCCAATGACCTAGGCTCATCATATTCAATATGATCCTTAAATTCTAAAGGAAATCTACTAATGAACCTTTGAAACATCATCCTCGCATCCTTAATATATGGAACATACCTAAACATCTGTAGAAACTTGGTTGTATACTCTTCGACTATCATCAAAATCATCTTAAGCTCATAAAACTCCTTACCCATTCCATCATAATATCTCTCAGATAATTAATTATTTATGAAGAGTCTATTAAACTCATTCCAACTCAACTCCTTTTTCTTGATTCCTCTAACATGCTTCATGTCTTCCCACCAAATATCATGTTTTCTCTTGAGACTTAAAATAGCTATCTCGACTTTCATATTCTCTGTATAATCATGTAGCTCAAAGAATGTCTTCATCCCATGTAGCCATACTTTTTCATATTTTGATTTCTTCATCTCTCCATCAATTGTGGGAGGATTGGATTTCTTTAAGTCATCTAGAAATTACTGCTTCTCACTCCTCCTATAAGGATGATGGCAGTGATGACCATGATTTCTCTCTGAACTAGAATTAGAATAGAACCCATAAGCACTACATGTCCTATCATGTGAATCCAACTTCTTTCCACCTCTAACAGTTTCATCATTTTTCAACTTGTATTTTTATCAAGACCTACTTTTGTATGCCCCATTAATCCTTTCCTCCTATCCATGATTGATTCTCAGTTTTCCCCATATCTACAAATATGATAAGATCTTAAGGATCGTCGCATTAAATTTTGCCTATTTTCCATGACCTCTAGCAGGTCTTTCATATGATTAAATTATCTTGTCATTATGTACCTTGCAACTTTTAATTTGTCCTTTCTGACTTCTCACTGTATCTGGTATATCAGGAGAGTAGTCATCTCCTTGCTGCTCAGCTGATCTATAAGGAGAGTTACGTGAACTATATTTCCACTATTTTGCTCATCATCTCTAAACTTCTATTTCCTACAATCATGCCATGTTAGATAAACCAAATTTAGACGTAATCAAAATCATACCTTAGTGATGTTTAGGGGAGGCTATCGCATATGTACAATCAATTCATATTAGCATGATATACATATACATAATGACATCAACATATTAATCATCTCAACATCATCACACACCAATGTCTTCATGGTGATGTGAACTACAACAATGACCATCATGAAGCATGCATATAAAAAATATCGACAACTAACATGCATGCATAACAATCACATCTACCTTGAGGTCCAATGTCGCAACCTTATTTTGGTACCACCGTGTAACTATGTCCTCCCACATTTACCCAAATTCACAAGCATACCAAGGTAAACATGAGACGAGTGTCGCTATGACATAAACCAACCTCCAAGTTCTAGTTAAGGAAGTGAGGCCTACAAATTGAACACCTACTAAGATCCAACAAGGTCTACAGATCACTCAGGAGTTGAACAACCACCCTAGGTGATCAATCCCTAACCTCGAACAATTTTTCTTTGACCTAGCACTCCAATCACATGTAAAAGGAGGAAAGAGTGTGGCTATGAGGCCCAACCGCATGCGTAAGACTGCTTCCATGTATTTATGACCTAAATCCTCCATTTCAGTGCTAACATTTCTGTGATTTGAAACACTTTTTCAAGTTAGCCTCCATACCACTACTTATAGTTGTCTGTAAATTTCAAGAATCATAATTAACATGATGACAATGCCAAAAGTTCAAACTTGAAGCCGAAAATTAACATAGACTTCCTAGAACATGATAGGCATTTCATCAAACATATGGAAAACATGTAAGTTACATGTCATTAATGCATATCTAATCATAAATTGATAGTCTTCATTTGAGAATCACCAAGAAGGATCTAAAATCTCTCTAGCTAGCTTCAATAACACTTGTTATTCCATGCATTCACCAACCAATCAATAACCTATCAAAACATGTCAAGATCCATACATAGATTACATCATATAACTAGAAAATAACTAACAAATAGCACAAAAGCCATTCAAAATTAGCCATAATGTCACCATCATAACCATACAAGTGCTCATAATGCACAATAGAAAAATAACACGTATTAACATATGAGAATGCCAACCAAGTCAGGGAATTCCACGTACCACCCGACCATAGATTGGGTTAAAGAAAATCTTTCTTTCAAACAATCACCCCCACACCATATTCCAAGCATGAATGTGGGATCTCATGGAATAAACCAAGACAAAAGTAACAAGGGCTTGTACAAACCAAACGACATCAACCCTCAATCACAATGATTCCACCTCTACGATCTAGAAATCACTAACATTAACCAAATCGGTCTCTACCAAAGTTGTTGAGGGATCCAATAACTATTGAATCAACCCACAATCTTCGAGGGTTCCAGAGTGTTTGTTCCAATGACGACTCCAGGGAGTAGTAACTCAACCCACAAAGGGCTCTAGACCATTTGTCCTAACCTAGGTGTTAGAAAATTATATATTACAGAGAAATAGAACACATAAAATATTGAAAAAACACAAACACAAAAAATTCATAAAATAAGAGAGACATAAATATACATAGTTCACCTAATTTGGGCTACGTCCACGAAGAAACAGCTAGTCCTTAATTTTATATTATCTAGAAAAATGAAGAGATACAACCTATAGTAGATCCGTTTTCATTTCCTTTTCACTCTCACACAATCTCCTCTCTCTTTCTCACTCATAATACACATATACACAACTGTATTAAAATTCCCTCATATAAATAGAGAGGCTTCCTTCTATATTAAAAAACCCTAAATTAAACATAAATTCTACCATCAAATCATTCACCTAATGAATGACCCAAAACATTCGCAGGGGGGACAAGGCCCCCCCAATGTGGAGGGGTGTAAATTCTTCCTAGGGCATACATCCACCAAAAACAAAGACCTCTGAATTAGGAAGATAATGAGGCTCCACATCCAACAATCTCCCACTTGGAGACTAATTATTGAAACTACATCGCTTTTTCATTTGCTAGACAATGACTCCACTTTGGACCTGGTCGATTCCCATCTTCATCATCATACATGAATACCAATTGGAACTGACAATAATCTCATTTTCTCCCTGGTTACAACTTTTGTTAACATATCTGAAGGATTTTGGCTAGTGTGTAGCTTTTCCACCTTCAACTGTCCATGTTCCAACACTGCCCATACGAAATGGTACTTGAGATGTATATGTTTAGTCTTGGAATGGAATGTTTAATTGTTTTCAAGATGAATGGCACTCTAGTTGTCACTTTATAACCTTTGCATCTCTTTCTTCTTACCAAATTCATCAATAAACCTTTATAACCAAATTATTTCTTTACTAGCTTTTGTAGAAACAACATACTCTGTTTCCTTTGTTGAAAGTGCAACAACACTCTACATTTTTGAAACCCAACTAACATTTGTTCCACCTACAATAAATACATACCCTGTGGTGATCCTCCTGTTATCTCTATCACCTTCCATATCTGGATCAACATATCCCATTAAAGCAATGTTTGAACCACAAAAAGTATAATTCTTGATTTGTGGTACCTCTCAAATACATGAGAATCCACTTCACTGCAATCCAATGTCCTTTTCCTGGATTGTTCATATACCTACCTACAAATCCCACTACATGTGCAATATCAGGCCTTATGCATACCATTGCATACATTAAGCTTCCAATTACTGATGCATATGGAACTTTAGACATATAATTGATCTCTTCCTGATACTTGGGACACGTCTCCTTACTTAGGTTGAAATGAGTAGCCAAAGGTGTACTAAGTAGTTTTGGATTCTGCATATTAAATATTTTCAACAAATTTTCTATGTCTTCACTCTGAGACAATGTTAACTTGCAATTTTTCTTGTCTCTAGTTATTTCCATACCAAAGATTTGTTTTGAAACAACCAAATCCCTCATTGCCAATGAATTTGCCAATTTTTCTTTGAGCGCATTTATTTCCTGCATGTTAGACCTTGCAACAAGCATTCCATCTACATACAATAACAATATAATATAGTTGTTATTATTTTTCCTTTTGAAATAAACTCAATGATCAAAGTGACATCTAGTATAACCTTGTTCGGACATAAACCTGTCAAATTTTAGATACAACTTCCTTGGATCCAGTTTTAGGCCATACAAGCTCTCCTTCAACCTAAACACTAATTTCCCCTTCCCTTTTATCTCATACCCTTGTGGTTGTTTCATATAGATATCTTCCTCCAAATACCCATGGAGAAAGGTTGCCTTTACATTTAACTTCTCAAGATGAATATATTTTGCTACTACTAGAATTAAAATAGCTCTGATTGAATTCATTTTAAAAATATGAGAAAATCTCTCATCAATGTTTATACCTTTCTTTTGTGCAAACCCCTTCACCACAAGTCTATCTTTATACCTTTTTATACCTCCATCTTCTGCATTCAACCTATAAACCCATTTATTTTGAAATGTTGGTCTACCTGCAGGCAACCTCATCAAGTCTCAAGTTTGGTTATGTACCAAGGATTCTATCTCTTCTTCCATGGCTAGCTCCACTACAAGAATAAAGGACATTGGTGAGGGTCAAAAAATGTCACCATAAGATCATTGGTGACAGTCAAAGGAGCATTTGTCACCAAATATTGAATGTCACCAAAAGTGGCATGGTCAAAAGTATAGGTGTTGTAGTGACATACAAAGTCTGTCACCAATAATGATTTATAATGACGGATAATGAATGTCACCATTTCATATGAGGAAATGGTGACCAACCATAGCCTCTATCACCAAAAACTGAATGTCACCAAAGGTGGTGTCACCAAAAGTATAGGTTTTGTAGTGACATTCAATGTTCGTTACCAATAATGATTTATAATGACGGATAATGATCGTCACCATTACATATGATCAATGGTGACAGACCATAGCCTCAGTCACCAAAAAACCGAACGTCACCAAAGGTGGCATCGCCAAAAGTATAGGTATTATGGTGACATTCAAGGTCCATCATGAATATGATTATAATGACAATAGTGACCGTCACCATTTCATATGAACAACAATGATTTATTGTGATGGATATTTAATGTCCATCACTATTGGTGCATATATACGGTGATGTTCATTGACCGTCACCAAAAGCCGCATTGTGAGAAGTAGGTGTTGTGGTGACATTCAAGGTCCATCATGAATAATGATTATAATGATGGAGAGCAACCGTCACTATTTCATATCAACAACAATGATATATGGTTACAGACCTTTGAGGGTCGTCACTATTTATGCTTATATATGGTGGCGTTCGTTGACCTTCACCATTTCATATTTTTGGTGAGGGTCGAAAAATGTCACCAAAGCTCATTGGTGATGGTCGAAAGAACCTCCGTCACCAAAAAATGATCATCGCCATTCCATATGGATGTCAAGGCATGATGGAATCGAACCACCAACCTCCTACTTTTAAAGTAGGTGCTCTTCCATTAAGCTAGCAACTTTTAAAGAATTATACTTTTACAAATTAGACCTTGAAACTTCATAAATTGTAAATTCTACAACTTTCAATAAATTATAAGAATTTGTTAAGTCTTGGAAAATCTTTTATTAAAAAAACAAAATAACATTGAAGTTTCAAGTCCCTACCTAATGGTTATGGAAGTTATGAAAAGTGAATGGAGGGAAAAATAGTTATGTACATATGATACTCAATATGTTCAGTTGAATAATCAATTAGAATTGAAGATCTTAAGACATTTATAGCCTATAAGTGACCTATAATTATCAAATCTAAAATCTACAATCACAACAAACATTGATTTCTCACCTTGTGAATCAAGTAAATATATAGTGACAGCATAAAAATCTGCCTTTGAAAAATTGATTTACATGCAAAAAAATAAAAAGCAATGAGTACATATGATGCAATTATGAATAATTAGCTATGGGGTTTAGAAAACTAATTGTGAGAGATTCTCGTTATTAATTAATTCAATATGTCGAAATACAATAATCAATAACAATGATTCTAAAATGTAACCACTAAACAAATGTTAAAATCGTAAACATAAAGTTTGATTAATATTTGTTACACCAACAAAATATCCAAGGGGAATTCAAACAATTCCAAATCTACACCAAGCACGAGTATAGAAAGATGCAATTTCATGGATACGAGGAAAGCACTTTCTACCTCTCAATGATAACTATGTCTTCCCACAAGTACTTCAACTAGCAAAGGGATGTGAAGACAAGAACCTAAAAAACAAAAACTACACTACAAAAATACAATTGGGGGGTTTTGAACCCAAGTATCCATGTAAATACAAAGCCCAAACACCTCACTGCTTTCCTCTAGACCACACATCCATGGGCTCAAAGCTTTTAGTTTTAAATGGAATCATCTTAAATTTCATTTGATTCTCTATGTTAGCATTGGTAGATATTACCAGTAAACAGTGAGGTTTAAATAAGACAAAATTATATGCTTAAACAACCAACAACATACAAAATGGCACTAAGCTTATGACTCACTCTCTAACCAAACATAATTTTGTTTGTTGTCTCTCCTCAATGTCGCGGTAATGGTTCAACTCTTATAACTAAGTCTTTGCAAAACCTATTCATCATGGGGAAAGATTTAGCACCAACAAATAGGCTTATTATTATGTTGACCTCAAAGTTTGAAAGGAGGTGGAACTCCATATCTAGAGCACTCAATTGGTGAGTCATTCACTTTAATGTGAAGAATTTCTTTTTGTTTAATTTATGCATTACAAAATTATATTCTGAAAAGACCCATTAACAAATTTTCACATATATAAACATCAAATGAAAAATGTATATTTTCAACACGATACCTGGGAATGATTACAAAGGAAAGAAAGAAAAAGAGAAGCAATTGCAAGAACAAAAGAACAAAAAAAACAAATCGTAGAGAGATAATTCAATAACCTCCAAATGAGTCACAAAACAATCTAGTCATCTTTGAATCTCTTATAGGAATATGGGAACTATTTTCAGCTAGTGCATTGATGCGCTGTGAGGGAAAGATTAATAGATTTAGCCTCTTCTAGTGCATGACCCTCACTACTTGCCAAGCATAACCAAAATTCAATTAGAAAAGCTCCAAGAAGAAACATCCAAAGTCTCTGTGAAGCATTCTATTAACAAAAAAACTATACAAAAATGGTTATATATATATTAGCAAATAACAAGGCAAGAAGGAGTCCCCAAACTGTAAACACCAAAATTTCTAGCAATCACAACGGAATACATCAGGTGTTCAATCATTCAGCTCTAGCAACAAACATTGAATTCAAAGGACAATAAGTTTACCACGAGTTTTCCTAGCAGCCTATATCAAATAGAAATCGAGTAGACAAGCAACATTGCTTCCAATTGATCAAGGTATTTTTCCAGGAGCTTGAGTGAAGCCGAGCGCGGGAATTTCCAGGTGCAGAGATTATGGCCATGGTTCCAGCTTCCGTCGCCCCAAAGCCTGATGGCCCCTCCCCCCGCCATCGCAGTTCTGCTGTCAGTTCGAATGGCCCTCGCTGCAGGCTCAGAGGTGCCGCCGGGAAGTATCAGGAGGTTTCTTTAATATCTGCCGACGCTCTTGGCCCGGAGGATCACGGAGGTTCGAAGGGGCTCATAGAGATAGACACCACTGAACATAGCTGGAAGCCATTGATGGATTCAGCTTCGTGGGGTCTGGAAAAAGAAGAAGCAGGCGGCTCTGTGGGAAGGATCACCCCAAGCAGAAGGGTAAGTTTGAATCTACGAGACTGCTCAGATTTGACTGTTGGCGTCCCTATTGCAGCAGCCAGCAGAGTCCAAAGGGAAAGGAGATGGAGATTAAGGGTTTTAAGGAGCTTGGTCGTCCAGTACCAGCTTCGGCCACCCTGTATTGTCGGAACCAAGGAGGATGCAGGGCATATGTTTGAAAAAACACCCCTTCGAGATTTTCTCCCAAACAGAGGCCTGTTCTCTGTTTCAGCTCAAACGGAATGCGCTGGAAAGCACAACAGAAAGCAGAAAATAGATGACTCAGAATCTTATCAGATTCTGATTGTGCTCCTCTCCGGCAAAACTTTGCTGCAGTGGGTGAAACCTTCAGATCTAGTGCAGGACCTTAAGCAGAAATTGGAAGATAAAGAGGGGATTCCTACTGCCCTTCAACGTCTCCTTCTTGAAGGAAAACAATTGGAGGACTCATGCCCCCTTTCATGCTATAACATTTAGAGAAATGCGTCCATCACATTATCCCTTCGACTGAGAGGGGGAGCTGTTGGACAGTCTTCCTCTGCTACAACATTTTCCTATAAGGATGCCATCCATGCTCAGAAGCTCAAGGAAAAAGTCTCACCAGCTCAAGCTCCTAAGCCATTCTTAGTAGACAAGCTGGAGGAAGCCCCATCCATTGAAATAAATGATCCTTCACTGGAAAGGAGTCACCAGGTGTTTGCAGAGTCAGGCATCATATGCAGGTTCAATGGTCTCTGGCCTCGCACAACAGATCTGTATCAATGGATTCACTCAAATTGGACCAAGAATTGCAAGGTCATTCTTTGTTCAAAAGGATTTTTCATCACCCTGTTTGTTGACAGTGAGGACTACCAAAGAGTCCTAACAGAAGGCCCATGGTTTTGGAATTCTGTGGGATTATTCCTCACTCCATGGTTCCAAGACTTCGATCCATCCACAGCAGTCATTACCAAACTGCCAATCTGGGTTAGACTTCCCAACCTTCCAGCGCATCTATGGCACTTTGTTGTTTTTGAAGGAATCGGTAATTCCTTAGGACGTTTCCTCAACACAGACGGCTCAAGAGGGCAAAAAGGAATTTACACCTTTGCCAGAATCTGCGCAGAAATAGACATAAGCAAAGGACTACCCGATCAAATCATTCTAAAAATAGGAGACTTCCATTGGACTCAATCCCTGGATTTCGAGAATACAGCCTTTCGCTGCTGAAATTGCCATCTCACAGGGCACCTTCAAAATTCGTGTCCTTCAATGCCCCCTCAAAAAAAGAAGGCCAACTCTAAGCCAAAATCCAAAAGCTGGAAGCCTCATGATCCTCCCCCAATGGATGTCTTTTCCAGCTCAGATGAAGAGGACGAGGAGATAGATGAGGAAATCATGGACGAAACGCCAGCATAGGTTTCATCATCGGTTTGTCATGAGGAAGCCACAGTCCCTCCTATTTCTCAGAAACGTACTCATGAGGCTTCTCCTTCGGATTCAGACAAGGAGCTTTCACCCTCAGCCCAAAACAGTCTACAGATCATACCAAACCAACAGAGTCCAAGTGGTTGGGTCAAAGTAGGTAAAAAGAAAGGGAAAAAAGGACGACCAAATGATTCCACCCTCGTTGTGAATCTTTGGTTTTGGCCGGTCTTCTTTCTTCTTCTGGTTTCTGTGTGTTTAGCTCTGCTCTAGTCTTTTCCTCTCTTGGGAGCCGAGGTGGATATTTTATTCTTGCCGGCTGCCCTTTCAGTCTAGTGGTTCTATGCCGCCCTGTGAGGTGGGTTGTCTATTCTTTTTAGTCTACTAAAGCTAGGCCTGCTGTTTAGCGGCCCGTTTTCTGCAGCTGCAGAAGTTTTGTACTATATTTTCCTTTTAATACAAATGCTTACTTACAAAAAAAAAACATTGCTTCCAATTGATATTTGGAGAAAAGAGAAAAGAAATGAAGAAATAATTGAAAAGGACAAAATAGTTGCATTCTCTTGATATTAAAATTACAAAAACTCAATTAGATGGTTATCCCAAAGGGATAAAAATAGGCTTTTACTTATATGAGACAGGGAAATTGAAACTAGTAATGTAGGACTTGGAGTCAAAATTTATAGTGACTTTAACATCATCTTGAATTGTTGATTGAGGAAAAGCTTAGAAAAAAACCAACAAAGATCTTGCTAGGATTTTTAAAATGCAAAAAATTTCTTTCAAGTAATTATATTCTCCATGCATTAACACCATGTTTCCCCTCTGTTGGAACAATGAAGCAAAGTTATCACTCATGGAAATGAAATATGTAAAGAAAAATGGGTAAAATGACACCCAAAAGGTCACTTTAAAAATAGATTTTTTCCTCCTACCTGTGCAACTTTCTTCAAAAAAATAGGTATAGAAAAAAACCAACAAAGATCTTGCTAAGCAAAATGCAAAATTTTTCTTTCAAGTAATTATATTGTCCATGCATTAACACCAAGTACCCCCCCCCCCCCCCCCCAACTTTCCCCCGCCCCGTTGGAATAATGAAGTGAAGTTCTAATTCATTGAAATGAAATGTGCAAACAAAAATGGGTAAAATGAGACCCTGAAGGTCACTTTAAAAATATATTTTTGCCTCCTACCTGCACAACTTTCTTCAAATAATTGGCACATTTCTAATTTTTATAAATTGTGAGTCTACTAATTTTTCAGGCCTAGTTCTCATTTTGGCTTGGTCTTGGATATTTATTAACAAGTCCTGTAACACTGAAACACCTGTTGTACAACCCACAATATGCACATTATATTATAACAAATGCATTAGGCAATTTTATCTACATACAATCAATCTTATTTATTTTTGTGATTAAAATAATGTACATTAAAAAATGTCATCAACCAAGACCATACACCTTCAAAACATGTTCTTGTTAACTTACATATGGCCCAGCATAATCCACCTAACAAAGTGATTCATCCTTTTCCTTGGAAAAAGGGGAGGAGAGACCTAAAGGCCTAAAACCTTAACAATAAAATCTTAAGATTGCAACTTCTAGAATTGTAATGGGAACACATTTTTCTATACATAAGAGATCAATTACAAAACTGTAAAATGGAGCTATAAATGAGCTCTTTTGAAGCACCAAATCCACAAATTAAAAACTTACTCCAATGAAAAGGCTTGTTCGCCTTATCAATTTAGATTGAAAGCAGGTTGTCTTCCAATTTGGAGTGTGGGTAGCAGTTTCAACAAGAAATCTACATAGGCAATGAGATAGCATATTTATGAACATTATTGATATGAGCACCGTACCAACAATTTGAATACTCATACAAGAAAGTATGCAAGTATTATAGGAGATTGTAGAAACCGTCCACATCTCTATAAACTCATTTGTACGATGACATATATAAAGAGTAAAAACTATGGGAGGGCAGTCATGTTTGACCCACTATATGCAACCATTATGTTCAGATAGGGAAATATGTCTATTCCAAAGTAACAGTTACACTTCTAATGTTCCATGTATCCACTTGGGGTATCAATAAGTATCCAAAGATGATTGCATGGATACAAGGAAAACACTCTCTACCTGTCAATGATAACTATCTCCTCCCACAAGTACTTCAACTAGCAAACAGGTGTGAAGACAATAACCTCAAACAAAAAAGATCTACACAATACAAAAATACAAAGTATGCAAAGATGCAATTGTAAGGATACAAGGAATACAAGAATACACCATCCCCCCTCTACTTTTATAGAAGAGATCTAGGGGAATAACAAAAATATCCATATAGAATAGGATTAGAGTGGGCAAAATAAAAATGATAAGAAAAACGCTAACCAATGAAAAAATCTACTAATTTGAACATGTGTCCACATGTATTAAAATATTAGAGGAAACAAAAGAACCTGGCATGATTAATTACGAACTTGATAAAATGGCATTTACTACTTTAGTAAAAAGAAAGAAAATCCTAGCCTCTTTTCTATTGTCCTTTGGGATAAATCTTGTGTGTATGGCATTGGAGTTTTTTCCTACACTCTATGCTTACTCTCCAACACTAAAATAAGAGTTCCCAAATTTATTTCTAAATATGTCTGGTTTGTTTGATTTTGGACCAAACCTAATAAAATCTTGTGAAGTTCACCCAAGATGCAGTGAGTTTAATTATCTTTTCCTAAGCTAGTCAACAAGCTTGACCGAGGATTTTGAAAAGGAGGTTTGATATAGAAGACTACTCTGACATATTTTGACAAATTTTCCCTTTTTGTATGTTTCGAAGAGAGAATTTGAACTAGCTTCTGATGAGCCTCATAAATGGGTAATTATATAGGCTCATTTTACCTCCTAACCTAGTCAAATCAACCATTCTCTTAGCTTATTGTATGATTTTTTGATTATATTTATGCTTATAGGGTGAGTTGAGTTAGTTATTATGCCATGTGGTCTAACATGTATTTAATGCAGATTATTGATGGATTTTGATGTCAAAGTCAAGGATTTAATGGTCCAACTGCAACAATAACTCGAAGTAGAAAGAGGAGAGGACTTATAGGAGGGAATCCCCTTAATTTATTACTCATAACTTTGAATTCTCCTTCATTCATCTCAGAGTACAAGAAACCGAATCATGCACTAGAAGGTAGCCGAGCAAGTGGAGGATGACTGATAGTTATCTCGAGTTTTGGGAGCAAAGCCTCCCTGATTTTAAGGAAGTTATTGGTAGATTCAGATGTATAAGTAGAGAAGCCTAGGGCCTCACTAGGGTCAGGTTTTTTGCTGATGTAAACTCTACTCAAATTTTGAGCTTACTATTTGTGACAGTTTCATGTAATCTTGCTATTTTTTTATAATGAAGATGGAATCCTTTTTGAGCTAACACTGAGTTACCTCAGAGGGCTGAAGCTCTTGGGTTAGGGCCCAATCCAAGTAGCCAAGCTTCTCTTTATTTTTATTTTTATGCTTTACTTTAGTTTGTAAATTAATTTGTTGTTAGATGTATTTTCCTTATGGTTAAGAATATGCTTCTTTTGATGATTTAAGTATCTTTCTTCCATTTATGCTTTCTGTAGCAGGTTAAACAGTGATCATAGAAGATTCAAAAGGCTAGCAATGGTGCCTTGGCCTCCCTTCTTGCCTCTCGGACCATGATTTGAGGTGAAGACTCTCTTGCTACCCCCAAAACACACATTTTTCTCATTCCTAGGACTTCTAATGTTTGCAACTCTTTAGTAGGTTAATAGTCCAGTTTTGCTTTTCTTCAGATCTTCTTTATCATGTTCACTTCCTGATTTTCAATAGTCCTTTTTCATGCTTTCCTTTCTTACAGCATTTCCCAACATTTCCTTCTATACATCATAGTTTAGGCCATTTTAATGCAAAACTTTGTTTTTCCTAGGATGTACTCATTTCATTGGTTGCTTTCTTTTCTTGGTTGAATGTCAGCTTCTATGCAGCAGATCTCTTCCATAATTAGGCTAGCTTACTATCCATCCCACCCTCCATCTGATCCGTGCCCTACAGGTCTCCCAAACCTCACCTTAATTATGCCCTAGTTTTCTGCATTTTTCGTAGAACTTCTTCCTCTCTCCTTGAGCAAACCCAATCATCTCTCTCTCTCCTGGTAATACATGGCAGATATAAGGTTCCCTAACACCTCACTCCAACCTTCATCCACCTTTTCCACCCACTCTCACACCCTCAAAATAGCGAAAATTTCCCTCGGCCTCCTCCTGTAGGCCTCCTGCAGTTTCCCTTTTTTCCTCCTGCAGTTTTCCTGTGTCCTATTGTAGTCTTTCTTGTAGGATTTCTTTTGAAGGCCGAGTGTGGGAAAAAACTCCAGAAACCCACCTAAGACCTCCTAGGACCCATCCACACCATCCTACATCCTTCCAAGCTACAAAACCACCCTCTAATGCCACCTATTCGCTACCACACTTACACACAATAAATTAGATGCATGATTAAATTCAAATAAAAACACATAAAAACCCAAAAATATGTTGTTTGCTTATTTACATCCAGAAATAGCATGGTTAGATGTTTTTTACTTCCTTGACTAGGTAATGGCATTCCTTTCATGGTTTTCATAGTTTTTTGGCAAAAGTAGAATTAGCTTGTCAATTAGGGTTTACTAGGTTTTGCTTTACATTCCAGTCTTTCTCTTTTCTGCAATTATAATATCATCTTTAGAGTAATATTTCTTTCCTTTCATCACACAAAGAACTTATTCGGAAATCTATAGAAGTTCGCTTGAGCTCCTAGTGATCTCGTGCCAGCTGACCAAGTGACAACCTGCAGTGAGAACTAATACTTGTGCATACATCATCGACGCTTCGAAGTTTGTTACAAACTGCTGGGCTGATAAAATTAAAGTTGGTAGCCTAGGAGTTGCAGCATTCTTGATGCAATACTGGTGGTCACCACCTTTTTTGTGTCGTTGACAGGGAAGCATTAGATTATTCTGTGATTGTTGCTTTCTTCTATTTCCTATTGCAACATTTTCCTAATAGTTTATTTCAGCAAAAGTAGACTAGTCATTTCTTTTCTTTCAGTTCTACATTTCCTTGCTTTCATTTTCAATTCTGCAAATTTCCATTCAGCAAAGTTCATTTTAGCTAGTTGCAATTTGTTTTGTTCAATCAATTTCAGTTTCTGCAGGTACTTTCAGTGTGGGAAAAATAAATAGAAAACCAACCAAAAATATTTCCTTTCATGCCTCGTAGGAGTAGAGATAACTTAGGAAAATTTTTTCCCAACACCCCCACTGCTTCACATAGCCAACCCTTCTCTCTTTTTTGGTGACTGCAATCAAGAAGAACCCTTAGTTTAACAACCAGACATATTTGAGGAACTTATAGGGGAGGAAGAAGAAGAAAACATTCCTCTGGAGCTAATGGCTGAAAACAGAAATGCTAGGGGAAATGGAGAAAGAATAGAGGTTACCATCCCCATTTGGGAGACCAATGAGGACACCAAAATGAAGAATACGAGTCCTTCAGCCCCACCTCACTTCCATGGTCTGACTATAGAGGATCTTGACACCTTATTGTTTGAGTTTGTTGTCATCTGTTGAACTTATGACTATGCAGAAGACGAGCAAAAATTGAAACTGTTTCCTTGTACTCTCAAAGATGCAGCACTGCGCTGGTTCATGGGATTACCTGGAAATAGAAACAAAACTTAGCCATAGATGCAGCAGGCCTTTAATAACAAGTATCGAGACTATTGTAGGTCAAAAGATACTAAAGAAGAAAACTTCTGAATGTCCATAGGAAGTGATGAGTCCCTGGAAGATTATGAAGAGATGTTCCAGCTCAGTTACAAAAGGGACGGGTGTACACTTGAACCTTAGTATTTGAAGTTAGTCCTGCTCAGGGGAATTCGGGAAGGCCTTTTAGACATCCTTGATCTACTGGCCAGGGGAGACATCTACCAACTATCCTTTGAGGACATAAAGACTATTTTTAGAAACCATTCTAGAGCAGCCAGAAAGAAAGGTAAGGGGGAGTCAACCCATAGCCAATATCTCTTCTTCCAATTCATCCATTAAAGGTGAAATTGGAAACATGCTAGAAGACTTCAAGAGTGAGATGTTGCAGACTCTTGCCACGTGAATGGATACCTTACATATCAAAAGACAAAAAGAGGAAGCAGAGAGGGCTTTGGCCATTTTTTTCCCTAGATGCACCAAGAGGCATCCTAAGAATGAATGCCCATTGAACTCTATAGAGGTTTGTTCAGTTTGTGAAGAAAATCATTCTACACATAAGTTCCCTTCCTTACTGAGACTTAAAGCTATATGCCAAGGGGCCGAAGGAGTCACTAAATAGATCTATTACATAAACCAAAGGAGGCCGCCTGGACCTAGACCATACTAGCAGGGGATGCAAGGGACATCTCAGGCATACTATAACCCCAACGAAGTCACCTCCATACCTTCTTAGGCCCCCTTGCTAATCTTTCCTTGTCCACGCCTCCTCCTTGGTCCTTCACATCTAAATATAATTCCCAACCAGCCACCCACTGATTTCAATCCTATGCTCAGCCGCAACCTCAGTTGAATGCATCTCATCAGGGGTCGAGGAACCAATACAACTCTCTTCCCACTCTTATGCCTCCACCACCTTCCCAACCACAACTATTACCTTCTACTCCACCAAGGCAACCCCAAATGCCTACCTAGCCAAATCTGAACCTGAACAACAGACAGGCTGAGCAAGTGTATAGTGGGGAACCATCATGCCCAACTTATGATGTGAAGATTCAAGAAATTAACTTGCGATCAAGGAAAGTTCTCCCAGATAGCTAGCCTCCACCCATGGAGGTTGAGGAAGATAAAAAGGAAAGCGAACCTAAAGCAAATCCACCTTTTCCTGAGAGACTATCCATGACAATCCAGCCTACCCCAGAAGAGACTGAACTCCTGGGAGAATTGAAAGATTTATGTGTGAAGATACCACTTCTCCAAGCCATAAAAGATGTGCCTATCTACAATAGGTTGATCAAAGAGAAGTTTTTTACGCATTCAAGAAGGCACAAGAGAGATGCCCCAACCATCAATGTCATAGGACAATTGTCCGACCTAATGTTGGGGCAGATAATCTGTCCAAAATATCTGGATCCTGGAAGCCCAATAGTTGATGTCCACATCAATGGCACAATGGTCCCAAATACTTTGATTGATTTGGGAGCTGCCATTAATGTGATGAAAAAGGAAACAATGCTCAAACTTAACCTCCAAGGCTCCCTGAGGAAGACCATGACAGTGTTGCAACTAGTAGACCGCTCCATAGTGACCCCTGAGGGGATTGTGGAAGATGTGATGGTCTCCATTGATTCTTGGGAGTACCTTGCTGATTTATTAGTTCTCTAGCCAAAGGCAAAGCTCACTGGGTATCCTCTCATTCTGGGAAGACCCTGGCTGGCTACAGTCGATGCCTACATCAGTTGTCGAGCTGGGAGCATGACCATAAAGAACAGGCACATGTCGAAGAAATTAACCCTATATCCTCCTGCCCGACCCTTGCTAGAACATGATCTACCTCTTTGGTTGGAGGAGGAGGATGAGGATGAAGTTTTTTCTACACCACTTTGTACATTAGAAATTGTTATGGGGGAAAAACTGCAAGGTGAGGATGATATGATTGAAAATTTGATTCAGAATCCACGTCCAAGTGTATCACCATTAGAAGACATAGTAAGAGAAACCCAAAACAACCCCTCAGCTGATCTCTGTGTGGCCAACCCTACTTCTCTCCATGTTAAAAATATAGATTTCAGCCCAAAAAGAACATTGAAAATCAATCCATCCCTATCTACTTCCCAGGAGAAGGAGCTATGCAACATGCTGAGAAAATATCTAGATGCCTTTTCCTGGAGTTAAAAGGAGATGAAGGGAGTGCACCCTTAACTATGTACTCATCATATATACATCAAGGAGGATTGCAAGCCAGTCAGACAGCCTCAAAGGAGGATGAACCCAACACTTAAAGATATTGTTAAGGAAGAACTGCAGAAATTTCTTGATGCAGGATTCATCTATCTCGCCTTTGACAGTGAATGGGTCTCTCCTATGGTGCTAGTGCCAAAGAAAAATGGTAAGTGGAGAATTTGTGTCGACTATCAGGAATTGAAAAAAGCCACTAAAAAGGACCATTTTCCTTTACCTTTCATTGATCAAGTGTTAGACGGTCTGGCAGGGAAAAAGTTTTTCTCCTTCCTAGATGGGTTTAGCGGGTAAAATCAGATTCAAATCATCTCGGAAGACTAGGATAAGACCACTTTCACTTGTCCTGAGGGTACCTTCACATACCGGGTCCTTACTTTTGGTTTGTGCAATGCTCCAGCCATTTTCCAAAGAGCGGTATTGAGTATATTTTTCGAACTAGTTCATTATGCAGTAGAAATATACATGGATGATTTTACCCCTTATGGCTCTGACTTTCAAGAAGCTTTATCTAGCCTAGGAAAAGTTCTAGATAAGTGTATTGAGATGAACCTATCCCTCAATCTAGAAAAATGTGAATTTTTTATGACTGAAGGGACCGTGCTTGGTCATGCAATACCTCTACAAGGATTGTAGGTGGAGCCTAACAAAATTGCCATCATCCAAAGGGTCCCACCTCCTCAAAAGGTGAGAGATGTCAGAAGTTTACTAGGCTTAGTTAGATATTACAGGAGATTCATTAAAGAATTCAGCAAGATAGCCTCTCCTTTTTTTGGCCTCCTAGGGAAAGATGTTGAGTTCATATGGTCGGAAAGCTACCAAGAAGCCCTAGATACCTTGAAGAGCAAGTTAGTGACTGCCCCAATTCTCAGAGGCCCAAACTAGGCCCTACCCTTTCACATTCACATACATGCCTCGAAAAAAGAAATAAGAGTAGCCTTAGGATAAGTTTATGAAAAATTACCTTATGCCATATACTTTATAAGAAAAAATTTGTCAAAGGCAGAGTTAAACTATATAGTGACTGAGAAGGAACTCCTAGCTGTCATGCATTCCATAAAGAAATTCAAACATTATATGATAGGCTATTAAACCTTTGTGCACATTGATCATGCTGCAATTAGATATTTAATGGACAAACAAGATGTAAATGCTTTCATTATTAGATGGTTGCTTTTACTGCAACAGTTTGATTTGACCATTATTGGTAAGCCTGGTAAAGAAAATGTTGTTGCTGACTTTTTGTCTAGATTAAATTTGCCTGTAGGTGAAGAAGGAATGGTGGAAGACCAAATGCCAGATGAAAACCTATTTGCTATATCAATACTCTCTCCATCATTTGTTGATATAGCAAACTACTTGGTTTCAGCACAGTTCCCGCCACACCTATCCTCAAAAAAGATAGTAAGAAAAAACGCCCCTTTCACATGGATTGGAGGCAATCTTTTCAAACTTGGCCCAGATCAGATCTTGAAAAGATGTGTCAGGGAGGAGGAAGTCTTTGACATCCTCCTGACTTGTCATGATGGGCCTTATGGAGGTCATTTTGTAGAAAAAAGAACCGCATTCAAGATATTGCAAGTAGGCTACTACCGGCCCACTCTTCATTAGGATGTGAGGAGATACATGAGCTAGTGTGATCAGTGTCAGAGGTTGGGGAAACTCACTTCAAAGGATGAAATGCCCATGCAACCTCAAGTGACCTTTGAGCCATTTGAAAATTGGGGCATGGACATTTTGTGGCCTATCAACCCCTCTTCAAAGCAAAAGAAGTTCATCATTGTGTGCACTGCCTACCTGACAAAGTGGGCAGAGACAAAAACAATCAAAGTAGCAACAGAAGAAAAAGTAGCTGAGCTTTTGAGGGAAAACATATTCTACAAGTTCTGGTATCTGAGAGAGTTAGTCACGGACCAAGGAAGTGAGTTCACTTCCAGCCTGATTGAAGACCTGCTCACACATCATAAGATCAAACACAGGACCTCCACCCCTTACCATCCACAAGCAAATGGGCAAGTGGAAGTTAGTAATAAAGGATTGGAAGGAATCCCAACCAAGGTAGTGAGCAACAGCAAAAAAGACTGGGCATATAGATTAGTTGAGGCCACTTGGGCCTATAGCACAACATGGAAGACCACCACCGGGTTTACTCCCTATGAACTGGTCTATGGGAAGAAGGCTTTGATGTTAATAGAGTTTGAATTCAATACCCTGAGGATGGCAGCTCGACTAGACCTAGACCTTAGCTATGCACAGAAGGAGAGATTACTTCAGCTCAATGGATTTGATGAATACATATTGCAATCCCTTTTCCATACAAAGGTATTTAAGCTTTAGAGAAAGATATGGCATGACAAAAATATCAGGGAGAAGCAATTCCAAGAGGGATATTGGGCACTACTCTATAATTCAAGATACAAGGATTTAAAAGGCAGGCTGAGGACAAGATGGTTGGGACCCTACACTATGGAGAAATGCAATAACAATGGTTCAGTGCTGATCAGAACCATTGATGATGAAGCCATCCCCATTCTTGTCAATGGACATTGGTTGAAATTCTACAAGAAACCCCTCTCCAAGCGAGAGTTTATTGAAGATTTGAATAAAACAGTGATGGTAGTGGAGCATGTCTTAGCTTCCACTTCACCCACTCACTGAAGAAAAAGGAGAAAAATAAGGACTCGAGTGAAAGCCTCCATGAGGCGCTTGAGTCCCATCACTGGGTTGAAAACCTCTTCTGAGGTAGCCCAGTGATGTCAAAAAAAAAAGGCAAAGAATAAGATTCCTGGGTGACAACCTCCCTTGGAGGTGCCTAGGGTAGGCAATTAGGGTGAAAACCTCTCTAAGGCACCCTAGTTATTTTCAAAAAAGAAAAAATAATAAAGAGAAAGAAAACTGAATTTTTATTACATTACAGGTTTGCAGGAGGACTACAGGGAGCAGGAGAAGGTGCAAAGGGAACCTTGACATTCATACCAGTAGCCATCTCATCTTCTCCACACCTTTCTCCATCATTTTTGGCATCTCTTTCACCCCACTGTACCTTTTCTTTCAAAATTGTGTTTTCTACAGGAGGCTCTGTGTTTTCTATAGGAGGCTCTTGTAGGAATTACAGAGAGCCAAAAGTGTCTACAAGAGGCAGTTTGAGGGACAAGGAAAGCTTCATGAGGAACTTATCATCCCTCTTACCACTGTCAAGCCTCCTTTCCATCATTTCCAAGCCTGCATCACACTCGAAGCATCATTATTTTTTTTCCCTGTCCAAGAAAAAAAACAGAAAAACAGTTTTTTAGTTTTGAAAAAAATAACAAAAAAGAGGAAAAAGCACCATTAACCTTACCTGAAGCTTACCTACTACCCCTCCATCTTTATCTACAACTCTGGCATCATTCTCGAGCTCCAAAATTAGGAAAAAGTTGAAGTTTCGAGGGGAGAAGCAACTACGGGAGCTCTTGTAGGAATTATTGTAATAGTTGATCCCATAGAAGTCCAGCACTAGCAACAAAAGAGTGCACATATGTAGGTTTAAAAAGCACATGTAGCTCATCATTAGCAAAAGAAGAACCTACAAAAGCACACCACCACACATCAACAAGTAGAGACAGCATGGATAAAGGAAAATGAAGGCATGCAGTAGAGAAAGCCACAACATCTCACAACAAATACACTCGGATCATAGGTAAGTAACTAAGCCACTCCTCTATTTGCATCTGTGTAATTAGAAATCATACGAAGGAAATGAGTTGGTTTAAATTGAAAGGTGGCTAGTTAACTTGGCCACCTTCATTTAGTTGACTCCACTAAACCGAGATATCACCCACACGTGCACATAGTCAACTCAAGCATAAGATGCCAAGGACAGGTAGTGGGAGGAAGATTTAAATCCGTCGCAGTCATGAAGGGATGATTACGAGGAGGGCCATGATGACCAAGCAAGTGGGGAACAACGGTCCTAATTTGGGAAACGTACACCTTTCTAGCTCAACGCTCAACCAAAAATATCCATAAAGGGTAATGAATAGTCCTCTTTGTGCATTCTCACCACCTTTTCCTCATTTTCTCCTTGTAACTCAGCCACACACAGTCTTGTTGTGCCCCCACAGCCTCGTAACCACCATCCTCAATCAATTTCCTCCATATTCCTGCTATCAGCATTTTCTACAGAAGCACCTACAGGAAATCTATAGGAGGGACAACAGGCTTCTACAGGAGGGGTAGTGAGTCATTTTGAATGGAGAAAACGTGATTCTTGGCACAAATTTTGGTTTGAAGAGGTAGGGTTCATGAAATCCCCCTGTTGAATATCAATATATGAAGGAAGTGGTCTCAATTTTAGGATGAAATAAGTCTTTTGGAGGGTAGAAAATACATAAAAAAAAAAAAAAATCCTATTTGTTTAAAAAAAAACACAGTCTCCTCTATTTCTCTGTTTTTCTCGAAATTCATTGTCTCCACCTCCATATTTGGTTTTTCAAAAGAAGTACAGACAGTATGACAAGAAGGTTTATGAGAAATGAGCCCACTAACTCCATGAGGCTCCATGCACATCCTCAAGTGGTGTACATATTTACAAAAGAAAACTGGATGAATTTCTTTGAGAAGTTTAGAGGGTTTGATGATGAAATTGACCAAGAATTTGCTCTCTCTCTCTGGTCCCTCACATAAGAAATCATGCTACTATAACCATTAGAGTCCTCTCCATTGAAATAACACCTGAATTCATCAGTAGGGTCACTACCCTTCCTCTTGGGCTACCTTGGAGTAAATATGAGAAACCAATTGGTTAGGTCACCAAGAAGAAAATTTTCCAAGATAATGAAACCCCTGTTGAAGAAAAAAATGGAATTAGGAGGGCTAGTATACCATATCCCTAGGATGAGGTTAGCTACTAAGTGATCAATTACATTTCTTGTGAGGGGAGACACAACATTGTCTATGGATATCATTTCAGAATCCTTCATGACTTGTGATATGGCATGGATAACCCAGCACCTCAAAAGCTCAGTATCCCTTACTGTCTCCTTCAGTCCCTCATTGACTCTAGCACCATGGTACAAGAAGGAAATTCACAACAGCTAGCTCACCATGGCTTAATGAAAATCCTAGTAGAAGAAACCATCTATACCCTTACACTCCCTATGGCATGGGAAGTTTTCAGAAATATGACAACTGAGGATGACATCAAGGCATTAATCTATGATGCCAGTCCTGTTGTCAGTGAGGAGGGAGAACAACAAGGAGGAGAAGGTGAAGCCAGTGGTAGCATAGCAGAGCAAGAGAGGGAGGAGGAAAGAAAAGAAATAGAGGAGGAGAGAGTTGAAGGGATAGAGAAGGAGGAAGAAAAAGAGACATAAGAGGGAGAAAAGGAGGCAGAGAGGGCAGAGCAAAGAGAAGAGTCCCCTAAAACTTTGGAAAGAGAAGCAGCAACTACCCTCATTTCCCTCAGTACACCAATCAAGTAGAAGCAGAAGAGGAAAAAAAAAACCTCCATGTATTTCAAGGAAAGGAAGAGTACAAGAATTTAAATAGGCAAACCTTATCCCTCATCAAAGACTCCCATTACCATTGAAAATTCACCATCTGCCAAGGTAAAAGAATCTCCTTCCAAAACACCCATAACCTATGAAAAGGGCACTCCAAAATCTTCTACATGGAAGGGAAAGGAAATACTACAGGACCACAAACCAGACTTACAGGAGGCTGAAACAATACTACAGAAGACACTATCCAAACTACATGAGACACAAAAACTTGAGGAAAAGATAGGAGGACAAGTAGAGATGGACGAGGAAGGAAAAGAGATATGAGAACCTGACTCCCAGCCTAATCTCACCTCCTATTAAAATCTACTTGAGGGAGGCAAGATAATCCCACAGAAATTTACAATTCCACTATTTTTCGAATTGGGAAAAGAAAGAGTGAGAACGCATAGGTGGATGTAGATAGCCAAGTCCAAAGGAGTTGAGGATATTGGCCATATGGAAAACAAACTCAGGGAAATGGGTAGGGAATTAAGTGCTCTCAGAGATAGAGAAGCCATCACAAGAAGCCACATTGAGAATGAGAATGAAATACTCAGGAGGTAGCAGTAGGAGAAAGAGACTCATTTGGCATACATGGCTAGCTTATCCATGGAAGCATTACAATGTAGAACACCAGCCAAATCTTATGGCCTCTATCTGAAGGATCAATGGCTGCAATTCCAAATAAAAATTTTGGCACAAAGAGGCACAATGCCTTTCCAAGACTACAGGAAGTTCATGGATTTGTGTGACCAAAGCACCTCTGAGGACAAAGCAAAGATGGCAAAATTTTATCTACACAACATGGCCCTCACAGACCTAAATGTGTGGGACCCCAATGCCAAGCTAGGGAATCTGCAATTAAAGGCCATGGCCTTATGGATGAACCATGAATAATTGAGGGCAGCATAAACGAAAATATTGTTAATAAAGGAGTAGAATGAACCATTGATGATAAGAGCTGAGCCATCAGATCATATGGCACTCATCAGCACACACAACCTACTCACCAATGACCCTCAGATTACCCCTAAATATTTGGCCAATGAAGAACAAGCCATTGCACACTTTGAAGATATGTTTAGGCTACTTGGGGAGGACTGTGTGCATGCATGCATGAGAAGATGGAACACCCTACCCCACAGCTTGCAGACCAGGGAAGAGAGGATTGCCATGGAAATAAATAAGGACACGGAATTTTGGCTTGAAAAATTAAGTTTCCACCTTTATAAGCTCTTTCATAAGGCCAATAGGGATAAAAACTTACAAAATAAAATGTCCATCCATTATTACACAAGGTCAGGTTGCCAAGGTCAAAATCAAGCAGTTGAAGGAAAAACTCAAGGAACCCTAATCAGACAAGAGGAGAAGGGTAAGTTATATTTTCTTTCTTATGCATCAATGGTTGCATAACATACCTCATCAGGAATCTCTAGAAAAAATTTGGGAGGATTTGGAGAAAATTTTGTGTTTTGGTGTAGACTGGCGTAGACTTACAATTTTTTGGCAATTTTTTGTCTAGGAGCACAACGCGCTCATGTTGCGGTTCTTCCTCAGAGCTCCAATTTATGGAAAATCAAAATTTTTAGAAAGCTTATGGAACCCTCTCAAAACCCATTTTCCCTCTTTCCTAGTCCGGGGCTCAGTTTTTGAGAAATTTGCAAAAAAGAGGCCAAAAATCACCTTTTTGCCCCTCTTTTTCCATTTCACTGCGCACTTGCAGACACCTTGGGATAATGGCCATATATCAGTGAAAAATGGGTCATTTTGAGTGCAAAAATACCCTAAATACATATAAACTCTCCCATATTTCTATAAAAGGCTTCAGATCTGGATTTGGACTTTAGAAAGACACTAAAAAATGGCCTCCAATAGCTCGCTACACACTTCTGAGATGTTTGTAGAATTTTTGTCAGGCCAGGGTACCTCCAGAATGGGCAGAGAAAAATGATTGCATAATTCCTTAGCTAACTATCATTTATATACATAAATGGGACGGATCAGTTCATCTTCTTGATGACTGTTCGTGTTCCAGTTCACCCATCCGTTGAGGATTAGGTGTCAACATTCCCCCACTTAATCTGAAGGGATGTTGGTGAGTCCAAGCATTGTTCTGAATCTTTCAAGCTTTTCTCTTCCAAGCGCTTTGGTGAAGATGTCTGCAATTTTCTCGTTTGTGGAACAATGACGGAGATGGATTGTTTTGGCCTCAACATGATGTCGGATCAGATGATATTTAGTATTGATGTGCTTAGTGCGATCATGGAACTTTGGGTTCTTGGCCAACTTTATTGCAGAGGTGTTATCAATCATGAGTGGAGTTGATTGTATTTGTTTTACCTGCAAATCTTCAAGAATTTTCCTGAGCCACACAATTTCTTTCGTTGCTTCAGCTGCTGCCACATATTCTGCTTCTGTTCTGGAATCTGCTGGTACTGATTTTTTGCGTGATCTCTAGGAGACAGCTCCTGATCCAAGACTCATAGCATATCCTGAAGTAGATACCCCAGTTTCTTTGTCTCCATCGAAGTCTAAATCAGAGTATCCAATCAAGTTGAAGTCATCCACCTATGTATACTTGATTCCAAGGTCTTGAGTTCCCTTCAAGTACCTTAGAACTCTTTTTGCAGTAGACCAATGTCCCTCACAAGGCTTTTGCATAAACCTGGAGAGGATTCCAACAACAAATGAAATGTCTGGTCTGGTAGTAGTGAGGTAGATGAGACTTCCTACAAGCTGTCTATACTTTGTTGCATCCTCAAATTCCTTTCCTTCAATAGATGTGAGCTTCAAGTTTTGTTCCATTGGAGTAGAAAGAGGATTGCACTCTGTCATGCCAAATTTGTTTAACAAATCTCCAATGTATTTCTTTTGAGAAAGAAATATGGATTTTGGATGTTGGGTTACTTCAATGCCAAGATAGTAATCAACATAGCCCAAATCAGTCATTTCAAAACTTTTTCCTAATTCTTTCTTTATGGATGCAATATAGCTTTCATTGTTCCCTATCATTAAAAGATCATCTACATATACCACAAGATATACAACTGTTTTGCCAACTTTCTTGACAAATAAAGTTGCATCATCAAGATCAAAATGTTTGAAGTTGAGTTTCAGAAGATGCTCAGTTAGTTTTTCATACCAGGCTCGTGGTGCTTGTTTGAGGCCATACAAGGACTTCACAAGTTTGCATACTTTTTGTTCATGTCCTTTCACAGCAAATCCTTCAGGCTGGGACATAAAAACATTCTCTTTTAGATCTCCATTCAAGAATGCAGTTTTTACATCCATTTGATGGACTTTCCAACCGTTCTGAGCAGCTAGTGCAAAGAGTGTTCGGATGGTGGCCCATTTTGCTGTGGGGGCAAAAGTTTCCTCATAATCGACCCCTTCTTTCTGTGCAAAACCTTTTGCCACAAGCCTAGCCTTGTGCTTGTCAAGTGAGCCATCAGCTTTGTACTTGTTCTTATAGACCCACTTGCAGCCAATTGGTTTGGTTCCAAATGGAGGATCAACCAGCCTCCAAGTGCCATTCTTTATGAGGGCATCATACTCCTTCTGCATCGCTTCTTTCCATTCATCATGAGAAGCCGCTTCTTTGAAGGAAGTTGGTTCAAAATCTATAGACAAGTTCAATTCACAATCGTAAGTAACATCCATATCAACAGGTGACTTAGAGTTATCTACATCACCTCCATCTTGTCGGTTTGTATTTCTGGTTCCTGTTTTTCCAATTTCATCAGGATGAACACTTTCAAGTGTCTTTGTCAGCCACTTTGGGGGACCTTTCTGAGATGGTCCAGGCTGCTCTGTTGATTGAGTTGGGAGTGAATCAAGATTGAGTCTCCCAATTCTATCAATTACATCACTTAAAGTATCATCCGTTGTTGGAGTTTCATGCAGGGGAGATTGTTCTTTAGAAGAAGATTCCACATGTTGTTCTAGTATAGGAATCCCCCCTTCAAGATGTGGAATCTGATTATCAAACTCTTGAAATGATTTCGGTTTTGTGAATCTATCCAAGCGATCAAGTTGTCGCTCAACAACACTCTCAGATTTGGATGATTCAAGAAAAATGACATCTCTAGATACAACAAACTTTTTATTTACTTCATCATAGAGACGGTATGCTTTAGATGTGTTTGAATACCCCAGGAAGATACACTTACGACTTCTAGCACCAAGTTTGTTTCTATGTACCTTTGGTATTAAAGCATAACAGGTGGAACCAAAGATCCTGAGATGTTTTACCGAAGGAACATGTCCATACCACAATTCATAAGGAGTCTTGTTTCTTATAGCACTAGATGGACATCTATTCTTTATATATGCAGCACATAGAACAGCATCAGCCCAAAACATTATCTTTACATTTTTGAAGAAAAACATGGATCGTACCATATTCAAAATTGTTCTGTTCATTCTTTCAGCTACACCATTCTTTTGAGGATTATAAGGCACAGTTGTTTGATGTTTAATCCCATGTTGGCGAAGATAGTGTTCAAATTCATTTGATGTATATTCTTTTCCATTATTAGTGCGAATAGACCCAATATGAGATTGTGCATCATTTTCAATCCACTTATGAAAATTCTTGAATGTTTGAAAAGCATCAGATTTGTTCTTCAATAAATAAACCCAACACATTTTGGTGTAATCATCAATAAATGTCATGATATATTTATTTCCATTTGCAGAAGGAACAGGCATTGGACCACATAAATCTGAATGAATGAGTTCAAGCTTCCTATGTGCTCTTGAATGTGAATCATGAAAAGACTGTTTGCTATGCTTTCCTAGAATGCAAGCATCACATTGCTTATGTTTTCTAGGAATTGTAGGCAAACCAGCAACACCATTTTTCTTCAACAAGCAGAGACTATCATAGTTTAAATGTCCAAATCTAGCATGCCATAATAAACTTGACGAATGTGTACCTTCTTCATGATGAGAAATATATGAGAAATGTTGTACATGAGCAGAGGTTCCTTGCAGTTTAAGAAGTCTTTCTTCTTCTATACCCCTCATGACAAGTGAGTGGTCAGATGCCTTTCTTACCTCAAGCTTTCCATCAAACATGTGAATGGAGTGACCTTGTTGGCGGATGTGGACCAGGGACAGCAAGTTTCTCTTGAGCTGTGGGAGATATAGAACATGATCCAGAAGAAAGTCTGGAAGACCAGGCAGTTTAAGCCTGATTGTGCCAAGCCCTGATGGCTTGATTTTTGACTGATCTGCAAAGTATACTACTCCATCAACATTATCAGTGAAATATTCAAAAAAATCTTTCCTATGAGTCATATGACAGGTTGCTCCTGAATCAAGCAACCAGTCATTTTTCGAAGAAGCAAGTGAAACATTAAACAAATCCTCATTTACTCCAATGTTACATTGTGCCTCAATATAGTGAGCGGATTCAGGTGCTTTACCTTTGTCTGTGTCATCAGTTTTACCTTTCTGCTGATTTCTTCTCTACTCAATTTTGTCCCATGGTAGCTTTCATGTAGAAGCATCATGTGATCCATTTCGTTTGCAGCGAATGCAATGCAGATCTGCTTTTTCTGCTTGAGAAGGTTTGCCCCCCCTGCCTCTGAAGTATCTTCCTCTTCCTCTTCGTCCACCTCTTCCTCTTGTAGAATCTTGAGCAGGATGCTTTTCTTTATGATCAAGGCAAACAGTCTCTTCAGAATATTCAGGGACTATCTTCTTTCCAAAGGCTTTCTCTCTTTCAGCAAACTTTTTCACAAGAGACTCAAAGGTTATGTCTTTAAGATTTCCATTTGCTTGTAAAGACTCAAGATAATTGGAGTAGGTAGGATAGAGTGCTTTGAGAAAGGCAATAAGAGAGATATCCAGCTCAACCTTAGTGGATTTAATATCATGCATTATAGACTTTATTTCAGATGCAAGAGCAAGAGGATCATTATTTTTCAGTTCAAGAGTGAAGAGTTTAATCATGAGCTGAACAACTTCAAGTGCAGAATGTGAATCATAGAGTTCTTTCAGCTTTTGTAAAGCTTCAAAGGCAGTGGAATAGGATGAAATATGACGACTTACTTCTTCATTTACAGATGCTGCGATCAATGCATAGGCTTTGCTGTTCTTGTTTTCCCAAATGACAAGTTCTTTATCTGATGTAGGCTGCACAGGGTCTTTGTCTTCTTCTCCGACACACACTCCTTTCCACAACTCATTGTAGATGAGGGTGTGTTTTACCATCCGAGACCATTCTGAATAGTTCTCCTTGCCAGTGAGAACTATTCCTACCATAGAAATGATTGAATGCATTCTGTAAAAGAATGTCTCTGCTAAAAAGAAAACTTCTGTTGATAAAAAAAACTTCTGCTAAAAAAATCCTTATGCCACAGCCTTATGCACTTTATTTTCTTCTAACGTTTGATAGAAGCATCAACATTTCTTATATCACTGCAATATTATTATGTTTTGAAAAATGCGCAATGGAATATATCACTTCATTCTATTAATATATCACTTCAATATATTAAAAATGCGAAACTATTATGAAAGCAGCGCAATATATAAAGCTTTTGAATGATACAAATGTTTTGAACAATACTGAACACTTTCAACTATCCCAGCAGCTTCGTGTCAAGAATGCATGGAAAACGACCCTCTCGATCCTTTCCGCTCCAAGTATAAGCATAATATCTTTATGCGGACCTATCCGAGCATTCTAAGATGATTTCAAGAAACCAGTCTCTTGCAAAGAGGCGGCCAAGATGATCAAATCTATCAGATTTCAGTAATTGTGATAACGTGATAGATTAGCATAAAACTGTGCACATTCATATAAAGAGACGAAATCATGTTAGATCAAAAGCAAGATAGCTGCTTTTGTTTTTCCCTTCCTTTTCTTTTAATGTTTGCGCGACAACTGGAGCGTCTCAAAGCATTGGAGGCCATCGAACTTTGGTGCAATCTTTATATGCTTGGAGCCCTTTCCAATATCCACCACCATGTTATATACACAGAACAGAAATCAAATGAATGGATACCATGTGATGTCCAAGTCGCAACACCTCAGGCAGAGGCTTACCAGGCTGGGGACACGTTATACCTCCTCGCAGAAGGAAATGCGTTGTCTCGTCGGTGCTCGTTCACTGGAGCTCTGGAAAAGGGTTACGGCTATCTGAGCATGGCTGTAGTCACGGGACTGGCATTTTGGTATCTTTTCATTTTGGTCGGAAGCTAGCTTCGAGTCTTTGCATGCAAATTATCTCGTCTCCGCGGTGAATATCTGAACAATTCAGGCATGGTTGCAGTAACGTAAGATCTCGGAGGTCATGGCAATCAGGAAAATCGTGAAGGTTGATCGAACCGAATCCTCTTCCGGTGAAACGCCTAATCCATTTGCAGCCATAGAATTGGTTTCACCTACTGCTACTCCGCAAGTGGTAGACGACAGACGGAGAGGGAGGAGAGCGGCAGACGGAGAGGGAGGAGAGCGAGAACAGGCCGCAGAACAATCAATGACTCTTAACCGATACGCAGAGACCCAATGACACGCAGGACAGAGGCATTATGGCAAACGTTCAGGCAGAGGCGCCAGTGAAACGTTCAGGCAGAGGTGCCAGGCAAACGTTCAGGCAGAGGCATTATGGCCAGAGGAGTTACAAGGAATGTGGGACCTGTGCTCTGATACCATGTCAGGCCAGGGTAACTCCAGAATGGGCAAAGAAAACTGATTGCATAATTCATTAGCTAACTATCATTTATATACATAAATGGGACAGATCAGTTCATCTTCTTGATGACTGTTCGCGTTCCAGTTCACCCATCCGTTGAGGATTAGGTGTCAACAATTTTCACTGTGTAATTTTTTGTAATTCCTAGTTTGACTTTGGTAAAAGTCAAAAGGGTGAAGTAGATGAATGTGAGGGGTAAAAGTAAATTTAAATAATGGGCGGTTAGCCTTTGTAATTTTTTTTCATGTAAATTTGACCTCATTTATGAGAGAGGTTGGAGTCAAAATTAATTGTAGAAGTTATCTTTAACTTGCCTAGACATTAGGGTTTGGTTAGAACACCTCATGGAATAGTTCCTAGATTCATCAATTCGACTCTTGAGAGTGGGGAGATGTTGTTTTGGTGTTTATGTATCAGTTTCTCAGTGATAGAATGGGTTGGATTTCAAGGGAGAGAACTATTGTAGCTTGTACTTGGACATTTTCTGGAAATCAAAGGACACAGTTTGCAACTATTATCTAGGAATTCATGTGTAGTAAGTTTGTGATGTTGTTTTTTCTCTGTTATATCTTTATATGAAATATATTGATCTTCTCTTTCCATTCATCAATTATTCAATGATTTTCCTTACAGTTTATAAACAAAATTCTTTGCATAAAGCTCTATTTTGATGGGAAAATCATTATCATGTGCTACTTTCTTTCTTGCTTAATGAATTCATGTTTCATGCTCATTAAGACCTTTTTCTTCTTCTAAACACTACATTACACCGAAAAACCCTAAGATCCATCACAAAAGTAATTCTAACTTGCTCCTTTATATCTTTTTATGTTGTAGCCCTTTGATCCTCTGACCTAGCTTCCTGGTTTTTCTCCCTTATCCAACAACAAAACCTTAAATTTTCTAAAAACCACTTGAGCCTAGCTATCTATCATAAAATCCTTTACATTCCAGTCATCTCTTGGCTGTGATTCCATAGAGAGAGCCCTCTTTGGTTTGGTAGGTCTAGCTGTGAAACTAAAATCTTGGTTTGTGGTTACCTTTGTCGATATCCTCATCAGCTTGGGACATTGTGGAGGATAACAAAGGGCATGATAACTAGGGAGTGCCAGGGTGTTCTAGTGAATGTAAGGTTCCCATGTCATGGAAAAATGTAGTTCTAGTTGTGAGGTCATGACCGCCAAGGTGTGTAAGGGAATGCTAGGGCATGTTAACATGTGTCAGATAGAATGAAGACATGTCAAACAAGCTAATATGTGCCAATTTCCAAGACATGCCAAGATGTACAAGGGTGTGACAATGCATGTTAAGGACTGTCAACGCAACAAAAGGGAGTAATAAGTTAAACTACAGGGAAAGTAGCACGTAATAGGTTTAATAATTCATCAATTTACCTTTTCCATGAGGGGCATGCTAGGCAGACAAACACTAGGTGCCAATAGGTGCCAAGTGCCAAGTGTCAATGCATTCTAAGTTCCAAATATTCCTCTATTTCTTATCATCTCGTTTCCAATAATTGATCTTAAAAAAATTTAATATTAAGCCATGCCAAAGCATACCAAGTCATCTCAATGCACGCCGAACATGCCAATACTTGCCAAGTGCCAACATGTTCCAAGTGCCAATGTGCATGAGGGAGTGTGATGCATGCTCTGAAGTGGCAGAGCATATCTAAGAGTGCTAAGGTGTTCTAGAGAGTGTCAATGTATGTTGAGGAGTGCTATGGAGTACTAGGACAACACAAGGGAGCACTAGGTCAAAATGCATGGAAGTGAATGAATATGAGGGTGTGTCGGGCAGTGTCAATGAGTGTTAGTTGTCATGCCAAGGAGGGGGTGACAAGGTATGATAAGCACGGATAAGGCATGACAGGAAATATCAGGCAATTTCAAAAAGTGATAGAGTGTGCTAGGTAGTTTCAGGGTGTGCTAACATGTGCCAAATAGTGCCAAGGCATTCCAGGTGCTAAGACATGCTAGGATGTGTAAGGTGCTAGAGTATGCCAATAAGCATCAAAGAGTTTCAAGGAAACTAAGGGAATAACCAAGCTAAAATGCAAGGAAATGAACACATAAGAGGGTTAATATGTCAAGACTTTATCTTTTTCAAAAGGGGCATGCTCGGCACACTAATAATATGTTCCAATACAAGCGAAATGCCAATGTGTGCCAAGTGCTAATGTTTGTCAATGAAATATGATGCCAAGGTGTTCCAGGGCATGCTAGGGACTACAGGGAATGCCAACACATGATAGGGGAGTGCTATGCTATACTAGGGCATTCCAACATGTCGTTGGGCGTCCTACTCATGGCAAGATGTTTTAGGTAAAAAGATGTTCCAAGTGCAAAGATGTTCCAAGACATGCGAGGTGCCAAGGAATGTTACTATATTGTTCCAAAGCATATTAAGGTGTGCCATGAGTGTTGAGGAGTGCTAGGTCTCTCTCATTAATAGAATTTACAGAGCTTAATTATGTATTAAATAATATAGTTCCTACACACACTAGTGGAAATTTATTTAAAGAAAACTTGCTAGATAGTAAACCTAATAGAGATGAATCATGTGTTGACTCATCGGAAAACTATATTCTTATGACTTAGGGAAATGATACACACTAATTACTTCTTAAAAAAATTGTTGACTATTATAACCACTATGACCTTGAACACATAATGAAAAATAATCCACAATAATGGTATTAAATCATTATCTTTTGACAAAAAATATAGTAATAGATACAATGTCATAAAAAACTCATTGAAATGATCAATGATGACAAACGTTTTTTGATCATCACCAAAAGTAAGCAAAAAGAGAATTGGTCATGGTCAATAAAATATCGTCACTAGAAGTGTCACCAAAGAGAGAATTAGTGATGGGCCTTTAACGACCCTCACCAAAAGTGTCACCAAAGAGAGAATTAGTGACATGCCTTTAACGACCCTCACCAAAAGTGTCATTGAAAATGGCTTTGGTGACAAACCTTAAAGGACCATCACTATATACACTTACAACAATGATTTTTTAAAGACTGTCACCATATGAGACATTGGTGATGGACCTTAAAGGTCCGTCATAGGCATAAAGCATCATCAAAAACTCATGGGAATGATCAATGATGACGAAAAATTATTGAACGTCACTAAAAGTAACCAAAAAAATCATTGGTGACAGTCAATAAAATATCATCACTAGAAGTGTCACCAAAGAGAGAATTAGTGACAGGCCTTTAACAACCCTCACCGAAAGTGTCACCAAAGAGAGAATTAATGACGGGTGTTTAATGACCCTCACCAAAAGTGTCATTGAAAATGGCTTTGGTGACAAACCTTAAAGGACGATCACTATATACACTTACAACAACACTTTTTTAAAGACTGTCACCATATGAGACATTGGTGACAGACCTTAAAGGTCCATCATAGGCAGGACCCTCACCAATGACCTTTCTTCTTATAGTGCTCCCACTTCTTCCTAGTTTCTACCTGCATTCCTTCTTCATAACATTCTGGTTCACCAGAATCACTCATCAATACATAATATAATGAAGGAGAGTATTATTCATGGGGTCAACTTATCCTAGTAGATCTTCTAACACCACTTTCATATGTTTGAGGTGCCTATTTCTATTGTGGTTGTTGTTTTTGTTGTGACTATGATCATTATGATTTTCAAAAACTTTTTCTTGTTTTTTTTTTTATCTCATCAAGCACTATGTATTCTCTATTTTCTTTTTCCTGTTTCTTCTCTGAAATTTGATCCCTATACATGACCCTTTCATTGAATATAACATATCTACTCCTAATGATTTTTATAACTAAATTCATTAACAACATATCTAATAAAGGTACATTTCTTTTATTTTGCCTCAATATTTATTCCATTTTCTTTATTAATGTGGAAAAAGGATTCACAACCGGAAGTATTTAAAAATGAATAGTTTACCTTTCTACCTGTCCATGCCTCCTCTCGAATACCACCATCCAAGGAAATTGAAGGCCCTATGTTTATTAGATAAACAATAATATCTACAACATCTGTCCAAAATTATCAAGGAAATCCTACATGTAATATCATGCATCTTGCACCCTCCATGGTTGCCCTATTCATCCTTTTTGACACACCATTTTCCTGTGGTGCTCCTAGAATTATCTTCTCTATGTGAATTTCATGCTTTGAAAAACACTTATTAAACTCTTTTATGCAATATTCTCCTCCATTGTCTAATCTGAGACACTTCAACTTCTTTCTTGTCTCTTTCTCAACCAAATCTTTCCATTTCTTGAAAGTATCAAATACATCAGATTTATTTCGAATACAATAAATCCAAGTTTTTTTGGTTGCATCATCAATAAAAGTAACATAATAATGAGCACCACCGAGAGATGATACCTCAGTAGGTCCCCATACATCTGCATGCACAAGCTCTAAATTTTCGCTCTTCTTTTCTTTCCCAACTCTAAGAAATATGACTTTCTTATGTTTCCCATCAACACAATTCTCACAGAAATATAAATCAACATGTTTTAAACTTGGCAACGAATTTCTTGAGTGAAGAATCTGCATGCCCTTCTAACTCATGTGCTTGAGCTTATGATACCACAATGTTGTATCTGCTCTTATGGAGGTTAAAGAATTAACATAATTAGAAAAACTATTACAAAAATACAATGTACCAACCTTTTCTCCTTTTTCTATTACCAGGGCTCCTTTATTGACCTTATAGGTTTTATTTGTAAAATTAGTTACATAGCCTTCACCTCCCAACTACCATGTTGAAACTAGATTTGTCTTTAGATTTGGAACATGCCTTACCTCCTTCAATAGCCATTGGCTTCTATTTTGTTGGGTTTTGGAAACTTTACCCATTCGAATGATTTTATAGGTTTTATCATCACCCAAACGAACATGTCCAAAATCTCCTTGAACATAATCATGAAAATCTTCCCTATCGGATGTGGCTTGGAATGAGGCCCCTCAATCTACCACCTAAGCATCAATAATATTTTTAGTGAAAGAATCAAATCATCTTGTAATACATCACCTGTCACATTCACTTCTTGATTGCTTTCTTATTGTGCTTTTCCTTCTTTTCCCTTCCGAGACTTATAATATTTCTTCAGGTGTCCTTTCTTCACACATTTCCTGCAAACTATCCCCGATTTGGACTTGGATATGGATTTACTTGACTTACTGTGATATCCTAGGCTGTTTCCTCTTACCATTTTTCTTCCCCTAGTATCTGCAGTCAAACCATTACCTCATGTCTCAATGGAGCTTTTCCATCACATTTCCATGGTAAGGATAGCACCAACGACATCATCAAACTTTAAAGTACTAGATCTAGAGAAAAAGTTACTAATGGCCATAATTAAGCCATTCCATATTTATGACAATAAGCATAGAAATAACAAATCCCTAACTTTATCATCAAAATTTACCCCAACAGAACTTCACTGACTCGTAACCATATTAAATTCATTTAAATGATCAGAAACATATCCACCTTCTAACATCTTCATATTAAATAAGTTCTTCATAAGAAATACCTTGTTTGAGGTCAAGGGTTTTTCATATAGTTTATCCAATGCCATCATTAAACCTTCTATTGTCGTTTCCTTTGAAATATTAAAGGCCACCAATGCCACTAGGCACAACCATATTGTTCCAAGTGTCTTTCTGTCAAGAATCTCCCATTCTGTGTCTATCATATTGATCCAACATGGATCCTAAAAACACTCTAAGTCTTTAAAATAAAAAACTACCACAAAAGGATGGACTTCTAGAAATGGAGGATTACACTGTCGGGCCTGAAAAACATGAAGAAATGGCCAAGAACAGAGTTATCGGAGGCTTGGATAGTGATGCACAGGAGCCGTCGGATCTGGCCGATCAACGGTCTTGATCCAATCGGCATATCGATTGGCGGTGGTAGGCAAAGGCTACCACATAAAAGTTGCGATAGAGATTAGCGCGGGTCAATGAGGACTGTCGATCGACCGCGCAGATCGACAACCTAGGTTAACTCGTGATATCGCGTCAGCATAATACAAAGGAGTGCTTACCAATGGCTAGGGGACTCTATGATATGCGATTGTGACATGTCGCATCACAAAATCACATCGTAGCAATACGAAGGAGTGGGGCCGATAACAAATGCAACTGTGATAGCCAAACCCAATAGGATTATGGGTGAAATTTCATATGTTTTGAGTTCCGGAAAATGGGTTTTTTTGTGCATTTTGCATTTTTGTTAAATAAACGAAATGTAAAGGAAATGGGCCAAATTCAATGAATCGGGACCCGAAAAGGTTTATATACGCAATGATATATGTTTTGAGTTCCGAAACAAGTGGCATTTTAGGCGGGCCTCTGGCAGTAAGTGGTATTGGCCGAGCTCTGCCCAAATCCATACACTCGCCGCCACATGGCCTAGCACCGAAGAGAGAAAATTGCCCTTTTCAAGCAGGTAATCTCCATGCACATTAGCCACTCGAAATCAATAACAGCCAGAGGATCATGATCAGTTGCGATAGTGCTTAAGATGGATCCAAAAGGATTATAAGGAAGAATTAATAATATTTCAGGTTCAAGAAAAGGCATTTGGGCAGATCTTTCTAGTGTTTTAGTGTATTTCTCTGTGTAAACAAAGAGTTAATATTCTGAGGATTTCAAAGGCACCGATCGTCCTTCTATTACAAAATAGGTAGCCACCATCCCTGAAGGCATTTAGCAATGATTGCTAATGCTCAGAGGGGGATTTGAGTGGTTTTGAGTGGACATAGGCAAGGAGCCAGAGAGCCCAGAAGAGGAAACGAACAAACAGCACTGATTGGCTTAAAAGCCATAGAAGACAAAAGGGAGAGACAAGCTGTACTAAGATAGAGAGAAAACAGAGACAGCGAGTGAGAGAAAGAGTCTGTGTACTCAGAGAGGCTTTAGGGATTCAAGAAAAACTCCTGTTGTTTTTTATCTGCTGTGTTGAGACTCAATTTGAGCTCACACTTTGTAAAACTCTACTCTTGAAGACGTAATAGAGAGGTCACCACTGAAGGCTGGACCAGGAGACGTAGCCCAAGAGTTTTGGGTGAACTCCATATTAAACTTTCTGTGTTTATGTGTGTTTGTCTATTATGTTTCTCTGACTGCTCATTGTCTATATTATTCGCAATCTTATCGATCCGTTGCACTAAGTAGTATAGGAAAGTCCATGCATATGAGTCTGTAATACCTTAAAAGTAATCTAAGATCTTCATTTTTAGAGCAAGTGGTATCAGAGCTTTAGGTTTACTAAGTTTAGACAAGCTTGTTCTGGATTGTTGAATACTAACTAGGTCAAAGCTCAAACTAGGAGAAGGAGAACTTGTTGAGGCTAATCTAGAAATTGGAAGAGGTTATCCTAGGAGGAGAATGGCAAAACAAGTCCCATTGGAATCAGAATCTCAGTTCATGGACAATTTTTCATGACCATGAGAGCAATGGTGGAGGAGATGTATCGAGAATTCAAGAAGGGTCGAGGTGAAAGCACTTCGACAGCCAAACAAGACAAGGGAGCAGAGGAACCCTCTCTAGATGCCCCAAAGGACACAGGGAAAGGGGAAAAGCTTCCTCCATCATATCTTCCACCATCACCTCCATCATCCTCATCTCCTAGCCTTGAAAAGAAAAAGAAGAAAACATTTTTGATTAAATTAGATGTAAATTTTGATTTGCCAATCTATGATGGGGAATTAAGTGCAGAAAAGATAGATAACTAGATTAGACAAATTGATGTATATTGCAGGAGAACATTGATTTAGAGAGGAGAAAGATTCAGCTGGCTAGCCTTCGCCATGGAGGAACTGCACTAGGGTGGTGGGAAGGCAAGACACAAGCTGATTTCAAGAAGCATGGTAAAATTCTTTTTACCTAGAATGAATTTGTTTCTACCATTAAAAAACAATTCTATCCACTAGCTTATATGCAGCAAGCAATGATGAGCTAGAAAACTCTTCACCAATTAAAGGGGCAAAGTGTACAAAGCTATACCCATGAATTTAGAAAAAGAGCTTTAACTCTAGGCATTTCTCTAGATTCACCTGAAACTTTGTTGAAGTATATAGGTGGTCTGCATAGCTATTTGACGCACACCATTCTCATGTTTAACCCCACTAGCCTAGTTGATGTATCAGTTCAGGCTACACATCTAGAGGCTAGAGGCAAGAATGTGAACCTAGATATTGGGGGATCATCAAAATCCTTTGCAAGCAAGAACAAGGAAAAGAAGAAGCAGAAATTGAAGAAGAGGAAGGAAAATGTTGTACAGAAAGACAAACCTTCATGCACTCACTACAAGAAGGATGGACATGATGATGAACACCGCTAGTCTTTACATCCGGAGCTGAAACCCAAGACGTTTGGTGGTAAGAAGAAGAAGACTGCTGCTGCTATTAAGAAAGACTTGGGGTCAGACTCAGGTGATGAAACAACAGTCACAGCTACATGTATAAAAGGTAAAAATTATGAATCATATATAAGTAATTCTGTTCAATCTATTGATAATGAAGATAATGAGAGGAAAAGACATGATATTTTTCATATTGGAGTTATCCAAGCACCAAAAGCTTGATACTTTGTCTGATAGTGGTTCACAAGTAAACCTGATTTCTTAAACAATTGTAAAGAAGTTGGTCTTACTAAGAACACCTCACAAGAGGCCATATCCATTAGGTTGGGTATGTGATAAAGCAAAGCTACAAGTGACAAGACAATGTAAACTTGAGTTTGCTATTGAGTCAACTTTTGTAGATGAGGTTGAGTTAAATATAGTTCCCTTGGATATATGTGGTATTGTTTTAAGAAGTCCTTACTTGTATGATAGAAAAGCCATTTTCTATAGAGCTGAAAATAAGTATCAACTCACTAAAGATGGAATAGAATATATTGTAAGAGCTCATAAACTCAAAAATAACTACTCCCTCATAAACTCAGGGCACATGAAAAGAATCGTAAATTCATGCAAGAAATTTTTACTAATGGTTGTAAAGGAAAAGAACCATGATAAGACCGATGCATTTGAAGGCTGTGATGTTAAACATAAAGCTAATTTAGATAAATTTGTTTCAGAATATGATATCCTATTTCAAGAACCTAAAGGTTTACCACCCAAAAGTGAAATAGTACATGATATTCATTTGTAGCAAGATACTCCATTTCCTAACATCGGAATGTACAAGTTATCTGCTTTAGAGAATGTAGAGATCAAGAAGTTGGTATAGGATCTGCTCGATAAAGGGTTCATAAGACCAAGCACATCACCATGCGGATCTCTAATCGTGTCGGTGAGAAAGAAAGATTGTTCGTGGACAATGTGCATTGATTACAGAGCACTGAATAAAATAACAATCAAGAATCGTTATCCTCTTCCTCGCATTGATGATCTATCAAATCAGTTGAAAGAAGCAATTTACTTTTCCAAGTTGGACTTGCGTAGTGGCTATCATCAGGTGAGAGTAGCAGAACAAGATGCATGGAAGAATGCTTTCAAGACAAACAAAGGGTTGTATGAATGGATGGTTATGCCTTTTGGCTTAACTAATTCTCCTGCCACTTTCATGAGAGTTATGAATGATGTACTCTGACCTTTTATTAATGATTTGTTAATTGTATATTTAGACGAAGTTCTTGTTTTCAGTAAAACATGGAAAGAACATTTGAAGCATGTAAAGCAGACTCTAGATATTTTGAAAAGAGAAAATCTCTATGTGAAGTTATCAAAATGTGAATTTGGCAAAACATATTTAAATTATTTGGGTCATATTGTAGGGGGTGGTGAATTAAAGATAGATCCCTATAAGGTTAAAGTCATTGTGAACTGGCCTAAACCCAAATCTGGTATAGAAGTTAGGAGTTTCCTAGGAGCACCACAATATTGGAGAAAGTTTGTTGCTAACTTTTCGTTGATTGAAACTCCCTTACATGCTTTAACACGATTGAACAAGGTGTTTTAATGGGAAGGGAAATAGTAGAAAGCCTTCGACGCCTTGAAAGAAAAAATTACTACGGCACTAGTACTAGCACTGTCAAATCTTCAATGACCATTTGAGATTGAAACAGATGCTAGTGACTATGCCATGGGAGTAGTGTTGACGAAACACGGTAAACCCATATGCTATCATTCTGAGACATTTAATTCTGCAATAGTTAATTTTCCTACATACGATAAAGAATTGTATGCATTAGTACAGAGTGCAAAACAGTGGAAAAATTACTTAATGGGAAAAGAAACAATCATCCATACAGATCATCAACCACTTCAATATTTGCACTCACAAACTAAATTGCAACAATCAAGACACTATAGGTGGATGGGTTTTCTACAACAGTTTCATCTTGTCATCAGATATAAGAAGGGCATACACAATAAGGTTGCAGATATGCTATCAAGACCAATCATAAATGCATCTACTATAATTAAGAATAACTCAGTATTGCATGAAAGCTACATTGAAAAATATGCTCGAGATGTAGATTTTAAGGATGTATATGCAACTTTAAGTCACGACAAACAAGTAGAAGAATTGGATTATCATGTTAAGGACCAACTCTTATATCATTCACAAAAGTTATGAATTCCTCAAACTGAAAGAGTAAACATAATCTAAGAAGCACATACTTCTCTAATATCAGGTCATTTTGGGGTAAGTAAAACAGTTGCACAACTGCAAAGGCTCTGTTATTGGCCAAGAATGCATGAAACGGTTTCTAGATATATTAAAGGGTGTACCATGTGTGCTACAAGCAAGCCCAATAATAGAAAATTAGGCATGTACACTCCACTTCCAGTTCCTTCTCGTCCTTGGGAAAGTGTTCCCATGGACTTTGTTAGGGGATTGCCAAAATCTAGAAAAGGTCATGATTATTTATATGTTATTGTTTATAGGTTCAGCAAAATGTATATTTTAGTACCTTGTAACAAGCAGATTACAGTTGAACAAACAACAAATTTGTTCTTTTAGCATGTATGAAGTCATCTTGGGTTACCCACTTCCATTGTATTGGATCAAGACTCCCGATTTGTTGGGATGTTTTGGTCAACTCTATGGGAACTGATGGATACTAGACTAAAGAAGAGCACAACCTTTCATCTATAAACAAATGGCCAAATAGAGGTGGTCAATAGGACAGTGATCCAGTTGCTCAAGGGCTATTGCAGCAAACATCCCAAGCTTTGGGATGAACATTTGTGTTATGTGCAACATGCTTACAGCCGTGCCAAGCACTCTTCCACACAGAGATCTCCTTTTGAGACTTGTTTTCGTTTTACACCAAGGTCTCCCTTGAATTTTGTCTTTAGTAAAGACATAGCAGTTGATGGACACAGTGATGTGGAAAAAGAAACCAAGTTCATTGAACAGATCTAACAAATTCACCAGGTAGTACAGGAGTAGCTGGAAAGAAGCTAGGCCAAGTATAAGGCAAGGAATGATAAGCATCGAATTGAGCATAGCTTCCAAGTTGGTGATAAAGTCTACCTATACATCAACAAAGACAGAATGCAAGATGAAGGTAAAAAGCTAAAGCCAATAAGGTATGGGCCTTTCAAGATACTTGAGAAAATTGGTGGAAATGCTTTTCGCCTTGATTTTCCAGCTTATATGCATATCTATTTAGTCATTAATACAGAGAACTTGAGACTATATGAACCTTCATTGATTGAAGATCCCGAAGAGCAAAGTCAGTTGCCTTCTATTGATGATCTGTTGCCTGAATATCTCAATGAGTTGTAGTAAGACAGTTCTAGATAGGAAGGTGAGAACTACGCACGAAGGGGATGTTGAGTACCTGAGAATTGGACTCTGTTGGGTCCCTATAATACTAGTGATTACCCCATTACTATTGTAGTTATACCCCTTATTTATATTGTTGTGCCCCTATTACCCCCATATTGTTATTTCTGTGCCCCTTAGAATCCCTCTATTGTTATTTTTGTGGCTTTATATTATTATTGTTAGGTCGGCTGGATTATATTGTGACTCCTTAGACTCCTATATATAGAAAGGAGGTTTTGTCATTTGTATCATCCAAGAATTGTTCATTTATGTAATGTAAAGGAGGTTTCCCCCTCGAAGAGGCTGAATTCTAAGGTGTGGATTTATCTTTTCTATCTTTTCTTGAGCTGGATTCATAACATTTGGTATCAGAGCTTTGGATTCTAGGGTTTTGCTGCTCCAAACAGGTCATCGTGGAATTTTCGCTATAACTTTTTTTCTGTGACGTTTCAGAAGTCACAAAAAAACCCATTTGAGAAGAATTGGCGCTGAACCTTGGGTCCGAATTTCAGAGCTTTTCGCATGATATTTTCGGAGATATGATCTGAGGAAGTTGGCCTTTTTGCAGACTCCTGAATTACATTCAAAACAGGTGACCTGGGGAAAATCGTCATAACTCTCTCTTTGAGGATCGGATTGAGATTTCGTTAAAAGGTGCAGAAATAGGACGGACTGTAGTTTCTTGTATGTGTGTTTCAGATTCAAAGGTTGAAACAGTGACTCGTGGCACATCGTACAAGTTCACTCTACTGAACCAGTCTAAAAGCAAGTCACTGTGGGAGATTTCACATAACTCTTCCTTGGAGAATCCAATTTGGTTCAGACTTGTGTAAGCTTGGTTTAATGGAATTAAAAGGGAATAGTAAAGCATTATTATCGGTAACTGATACCCTGAGGAAAGAAAATGCAAACACCTAGTAAGGATCCTGAAAGCTCTAGCATGACTCATGAAGAAGAAGAAGAAATGCTACATGATATATCAAAATTACAAGAACAAGTGCAACAAATGTCATGCTCACAAAAGCTAACAGAAGCTAAGATAAGTGGCGTGGAATCTAAGATAAAGGGCATGGAAGCTAAGATGGATGATTCGAAGACAGATTTGAAGAGAGACATGGCAGATTTGAAGATAGATTTGAAGACAGATATGGAAGAATTGAAGAAGTTGCTACAAGAAAGTGTCACTAATGGTGAAAAGGTAGTAAAGGAAACTCATGATGAGAACAAAAGAAATGTTAATCATGATACCATAGATGCTAATGTTGGATCAAAGACTCACCATGTTCCAAAAATCGATATGAGGAAGTTTGATGGCAAGGATCCCGCCACATGGATATTACAGATGGAGCAATTCTTCGATCTCAATAATGTGCAAAACACACAAAAGGTACGTATGGCAACTTTATATTTGGAACCAAATCAGTTTGTATGGTATCAATGGCTTTGTTCTCGTAAACAATTTATCACTTGGGCAATTTTTACGGAAGAATTGATAGCACATTATGAGGATACAAAAAGCAACACTTTTTTTAGCCAATTGATAAGTCTCAAACAAAGGGTTCAATAATGGAGCACATTGAGGAGTTCCAAAAATTGAACATAAGGGTAAAAGATATTCCAGAGGAGCATAGGATTGATGTGTTCATAGGGTCTTTAAAGGATAATATCCAACATGATGTGCGCCTTTGGGAACCTGATTCATTAGAGAAGGCATTCAGGTTAGCAAGAAAAATGGAAAGCAAAATTATGGCAACTAGGAAGCATACCATTCACAACTATAAAGACGGAAGTGTTGTTGCCCATAGTCTTCCACAACCTACAAGGTTGACACCACAACAATTGGAAGAAAAAAGAGCAAAAGGGCTTTGTTACAATTGTGATAGCAAATACACAAAAGGTCATAAGTGTGCTGAGAAGAAATTATTCTACATAGATTGTGAAGAGGAAGAAGAAAAGGAGCAAGAAAGGTCAAAAGAAGAGGATATATTCCAGGAACAAAGCCTAGATGAAGAACAAATAAATCCGACCATATCTTGTAATGCATTGGCGGGAATTACCACTCCTCAAACCATCAAGATAGAAGGACAAATCAAGAAGAAAAAGGTAATAGTGTTGATTGATTCAGGAAGCACCCACAATTTTATTCATTGTAGGGTAGCAAAAGAATTGAATTGCTTCCTATATCCAGCACCAGAGTGTCAAGTGATGATTGCAAATGGAGGAACAATAAATTGTTCTGGAAAGTGCCATAATATCAAGCTATCCATGGGAGAATATGTATTGACTAGCCCAATGCTTTCCATTCCAATGGGAGGTGCTGATGTTGTACTAGGAGTCCAATGGCTACAATCCTTGGGTACAATAGCTTTTAATTTTCAAGAACTTTTCATGAAATTTTCTGTGGAAGGAAAGGAAGTTGAATTAAGGGGTATTGCAGGGAAACCAGGAAAGATAATCAGCTCTAATGGCATGACAAAGCTTCTAAAAAAGGAGCAAAGAGGTGTAATTGCACAATTATGTTCGCTAGATGTTTCCACATTGGAATCATCTATTTCTCCAGATCTCCAAAAAGTCCTGGACAATCATTCCAAGGTATTTGAGACTCCCAAAGGTCTCCCACCTATGCGTGATCATGATCATGCTATTCATCTGATTCCAGGAAGTGTTCCTCCAAACATCAGGCCGTACAGATATCCATATGTCCAAAAAAGTGAAATTGAACGTATGGTTGCAGAAATGCTAGAGGCTGGTATAATTCAACCGAGTCAAAGTTCTTTCTCAGCTCCAGTAGTATTGGTGCACAAGAAGGATGGATCATGGCGCATGTGTCCAGATTATAGGGAGCTCAACAAGCTCACTATTAAAGATAAGTTCCCCATTCCTGTCATTGATGAATTACTGGATGAATTGCATGGATCAATTTACTTCACCAAGTTGGATCTTCGTTCGAGATATCATCAAATCAGAATGAAGATTGAAGACATTCCGAAAACGACATTTAGAACTCATGAGGGTCATTATGAATTTTTGGTCATGCCTTTTGGCCTTACCAATGCACCTTCAACATTTCAAGGTTTGATGAATTCAATTTTCAAACCATTCCTTAGAAAATTTGTGTTAGTATTTTTTGATGATATACTAATCTACAGCAAGTCTTGGAAGGATCATGTTGAACATGTTGACAAGGTGCTACAACTATTGGAGGAGAAACAATTATATGCAAAAAGATCCAAATGTTTCTTTGGAGTCCAGGAGGTGGAATATTTGGGTCATATTGTATCTCATGAAGGAGTTAAGGTAGACCCTAGCAAAATTAAAGCCATTAAGGAATGGAAAATCCCCACATCCATAAAGCATCTGCGAGGATTTCTTGGGTTGACAGGGTATTATCGCAAGTTTGTTAAGAATTATGGGAGAATAGCAGCACCTCTAACAACATTATTGAAGAAAGATTCATTTTCATGGACTCCGGAAGCAACAAAGGCCTTTAAACATCTTAAAGAGGCAATGTGCCAAGCACCGGTCTTAGCTACACCGGACTTCACAAAAACCTTTATTGTGGAATGTGATGCTTCAGGAAATGGAATTGGTGTTGTTTTAATGCAAGATGAAAGACCCATTGCTTTTGAAAGTCGTCCAATCAAGGGAAAGTTTTTAAGCAAAGCTATTTATGAGAAGGAAATGTTGGCAATACTCCATGCACTTAAGAAATGGCGACCCTACCTAATGGGAAGACACTTCAAGGTAAAAACGGATCATGATAGCCTTAAATACTTTTTAGAACAAAGATTATCCTCTGAAGAGCAACAAAAGTGGGTCACAAAGATGTTGGGTTATGACTTTGAAATCATCTACAAAAAAGGGAAGCAAAATGTGGTGGCAGATGCACTCTCAAGAAAGGATGAGGATATGGAAGCATTGTTGTGTGCCATTTCTATTATCCAACCAGATTGGATAAACGAAGCAAAGGAGGAATGGAAGAATGACGAAGAAGTGTGGGCACTTATTCGAAAGCTACAACAAGATTCCAGTACTTCTGATACATTTAGCTGGCAAAATGATTCGTTATGGTACAAAGATCGCTTATACCTCTGTAAGAATTCCCAGCTAAAACAAAAGATTCTTATGGAATTGCACACTTCTCCCTTAGGAGGGCACTCAGGATTTTTAAAAACTTACCACAGGGTTAAGAAGGAATTTTTTTGGGATGGCCTTAAATCAGATATTCAAAAGTTTGTGGCGGAATGTTTGGTTTGCCAACAAAATAAAGTTGAAACAATTAAGACACCGGGTCTATTACAACCTTTATCCATTCCAAGCCAACGTTGGGAGGAGGTTTCAATGGATTTTATCACAGGTTTACCCAAGTCTGAGGGAAAGAGTGTCATCATGGTGGTAGTTGACAGACTTACCAAGTATGCACACTTTTGTGCATTATCACATCCATTTAAAGCCAGTACAGTTTCTACTGCATTTATGGAAACAGTTCAAAAGCTACATGGAAACCCAAAGATTATTGTAAGTGACAGAGATCCCATTTTCACTGGAAATTTTTGGACATAATTATTTTCTTGTCTTGGTACTCAGTTAGCTCATAGCTCATCTTATCATCCTCAATCTGATGGGCAAACTGAGATAGTAAACAAATGTTTGGAAGGATATCTTCGTTGCTTTGTATCTGATAAACAGACACAATGGGTCAAATGGTTGCCTCTGGCTGAATGGTGGTATAACACTTCCTTCCATACAGCAACAAAAATGACCCCATTTATGGCACTTTATGGGTACCAACCACCATCAATCACATCATATTTAAGAGAAAATTCTAAGGTTCAGGCAGTGGAACATCACATCGAACATCAACAACAAGTCCTCCAACTCTTAAAGGATAACCTCGTGTTGGCACAAAATAGAATGAAACAACAGGCAGATCAACATCGCAGTGAAAGAAGTTTTGATGTAGGTGATTGGGTATTCCTACGGCTACAACCATATAAGCAAATTTCCCTAAAGCAAGCTAAGAAGGATAATAAATTATCACCAAAGTATTATGGTCCATACAAGGTGTTGGAAAAGATTGGTACTATGGCATACAAATTGGAGCTTCCTGCAGCTTCTCGATTGCACCCAGTTTTCCATGTTTCATGTTTAAAGAAGGTTATAGGCGACAAGCTCCCAGTTCAAACAATATTGCCAGAACTTGACGAGGAAGGAAAAATTATATTGGAACCGGAAGCAGTCACAGAAACAAGAACTCGACAGCTACGAAATCGATCAATTTCAGAGTATCTTATCAAGTGGAAGAACTTATCCGCTGAAGATTCCACATGGAAGGATGAGAATTTTATGCAGAAGTATCCAGAACTGCTCAAGCGTTGAGGACAACACTTTTTTGAAGGAGAGGGGCATGTTGGGTCCTATAATACTAGTGATTACCCCATTACTATTGTAGTTATACCCCTTATTTATATTGTTGTGTCCCTATTACCCCCATATTGTTATTTATGTGCCCCTTAGAATCCCTCTATTGTTATTTTTGTGGCTTTATATTATTATTGTTAGGTCGGCTGGATTATATTGTGACTCCTTAGACTACTATATATAGAAAGGAGGTTTTGTCATTTGTATCATCCAAGAATTGTTCATTTATGTAATGTAAAGGAGGTTGCCCCCTCGAAGAGGCTGAATTCTAAGGTGTGGATTTATCTTTTCTATCTTTTCTTGAGCTGGATTCATAACAGACTCAAAGGTTCAAACCCAAGCAGTGCAAGATGGATAGAGTTAGACAAGTGAGGAAGCTGTATCCTCACTTGATTGATGCATAAAAACAAACTTTTGGTGGTGCAAAAGCTTTTTCAGTGTGAAGGCGTGATCCAAAATGGATCCTAAAAACCCTTTAAGTCTTCAAAATAAAAAACTATCGCAAAACGATGGACTTTTAGAAATGGCAGATTACATATCAGGCCTGAAAAGCATGAAGAAATGGCCAAAAATAGAGTTATCGGAGGCTTGGACATCGATGCAAAAGAGCCCTCGGATCTTGTTGATCAACAGTCTAGATTCGATCAGCATATCGCAATCGGTGATGGCATGCAGAGGTTTTTGGAGGCTACCACATAAAAGTATCGCGTTGACACAATACAAAGCAGCGCTTACCAATGGCCTGGGGACTCTCCGAAATGCAATTGCGACATGTCACATCACAAAATCGCATCAGAGCAATACAAAGTAGTAGGACTGATAACAAATGCGACTGTGATAGCCAGACATGATAGGATTATGGATGAAATTTCATATGTTTTGAGTTCCAGAAAATGGGTTTTTCTGTGTATTTCACATTTTCATTAAATAAATGAAATGTAAAGGAAACAAGCCTAATGCGTTGAATCCGAACTCGAAAGGGTTCATATACACAATGATATATGTTTTGAGTTCGAAAATAAGCGAGATTTTGGGTGGGCCTTTGGTTATAAGTGGTATTGGCCAGGCTCCGCTCGAGCCCATACCCTAGCTGCCATGTGGCCAGGCGCCAGAGAGAGAAAACCACCCTTTTCGGGCAGGTAATCTTTATGCACGTTAGCCACCCGAAATCAATAATAGCCCTAGGATCATGATCACTTGTGATAGTAACCAAGATGGATCTGAAAGGATTATAAGGCAGAATTAATAATATTTCAAGTCCGAGAGAACGTGGTTGGGCAGATTTTTACAGTGTTTTAGTGTATTTCTCTGTGTAAATAGAGAATGAATATTCTAATGATTTCAAAGGCGCCGATGGTCCTTTCGTTATAGAAAAGGTCGCCACCATCCTTGAAGGCGTTTAGCAATGATTTCTCACACTCAGAGGGGGATTTGAGTAGACAGAGGCTGGGAGCTAGAGAACCTAGAAGAGGAAACTAACAGAGAGTGTTGATTGGCTTAAAAGCCACAGAAGATAGAAGACAGAGACAAGCAGTGCTGAGACAGAGAGAAAACAGAGACAGAGAGTGAGAGAAAGGGGCTATGTGCTCAAAGAGGCTTGAGGGATTCAAGCAAAACTCCTGTTGTTTTGTATTTGTTGTGTTGAGTCTCAATTCAAGCTCACACTTTTTAAAACTCTGTTGTTGAGGACATAATAGAGAGGTCACCACTCAAGGCTGGACCAGGGGACGTAGCCCAAGAGTTTTGGGTGAGATCCATATTAAACTTGTTGTGTTTATGTGTGTTTGTCTATTATGTTTCTCTGACTGCTCATTGTTTGTATTATTCACAATCTTATCGATCTGTTTCACTAAGTAGTATAGGCAAGTCCATGCACATGAGTTTGTAATACCTTAAAAGTAATCTAATATCTTCATTTTCAGATCACATATCTATTAACTTTTTTGTTTTTCCACTCAATGGTAGGTACAGATCTTTCTAATACAAATAATCTTCCATCTATAGCTTCCATACTAGTAGTTTTTATTGTTAAATTTCACGACCCTAAACCTAACACAATTCACCATTGCTCCCACTCGAACTAGGAACACTTCTCTACTTTAAGTTTAATAGCCAAATATACCTTCAACTCTGATACCCGTTGTTAGAGAACTATATATTACAGAGCAATAGAAAACATAAAATATTGCAAAAACAAAAATGTAGAAAATGCAAAGAAGAAGAGAGACACAGATATATGTGGTTCACCTAATTTGGGCTACATCTACAGAGAAACAATCAATCCTTCCTTTTGTAATATCCAACAAAATGAAGAGATACCACCTACAATAAATCCGTTCTAATTTTCTCTTCACTCTCACACAATTAAATCTCTCTTTCTAGATCAGAATACATAATTACATAGTCGCAATATAACTCCCTCATATAAATTGAGGGGTTTCCTTTTAGGGGAAAAAAACCCTAAATTAAACATAACTTCTACCATCAGATAATTTACCTAATGAACAGCCCAGATTGACTATGAAATTACAATATTTTAAAAGGAAAATTTACATCTATTTTTAGCTTCTCAGGCACTGCCCTCAAACCCCTGTCAAGGGCTCACTGGCCCCCTGACCCCCCGCATTGAGGGGTCTATAGCCTTCATGGGGTATACACTCACCTGAAATAAAGACCTTTGAATTAGGAAGATAATTAGGCTCCACACCCAACACTACGACTATAGGAACTAGAACTCAACCCAAGCTATTATAGGGCTTCCATATTGTTTGTTCCAACCCACAACCATCGAGTATCTGAGCACCAACCATAAAAATAAGAAGTGGAAAACCCACAACACCATTGTTATCCGAGAAATGGAAAGGAAATGATAAAACCATTGGCAATCCAAGAAAATATCCATGCCAATGAAAACACATAACCAAGGAACCACATGAATATATCATGCATCCAAAATCAGCAAACAAATCACACATGCAACCTATTACCTACGAAGAAATATAGTTGTATCTATTGATCCCATTGTGCCCTTGATCTCCATTTCTTCCTTTGCCTTCTTTATCCAAATCCAAGTGAATTCTAGAGTGCTCCAAGCATGCCCCAAGAATGCTCTAAGTTTTCAAGGGTTTATGAGAGAGAGAATGAAAGGAGAGCTCAACTCAAAATTGTCAAAAGACTCAACCAAAAAAAACTGTGTACTGTTTCTATAAAGCCTTTTTATCAGTGATATTTCTATTTTCTTCATTTTCCTCCATTTTCCCTCTAATTTCCCTTGCATGCAATTTTTTGTCTCTTCACCTTTGTTTTCTCTTATTTTCCTTCATCTTCATAATTAAAATGTCAATTATTTCCCCTTTGACTTTGCCAATGCATTTACCAATTTACATAGCCATTATTAGTCAGAAATGATGCACACTATGACGTTTTCCCTTCCATTCATCTTGGAATACGTTCTCCATGACGTTGGTCTAATTTTATTTACATGAAAAATAAACAAGCGGATGTTACAGTTACCTTCTAGCCAAGTTTTCTTCCAAAAGGTTTTCCCAAAACACATCTTGTTTTTTATTTGCGTAGGAAGTTTTATTGTATTGTTCTCAATTTTCTACATAATTTCCATTTGCATGTATGCACTAATTACAGTAAAATCAACAGATCTAGAAATTTCATAAAATTGTAATAGTGTAGAATGTCATATTTTTAATATAATATTATTAGATCTATTGGGATGAGTTTTCTAGTGGAATATTCATGACAGTTTATGGATCATACTGGTATAAGAGTAGGTTTCTTTGAGTTTATTGTGGAGAATTTTAGGGAATTTAGATCAGCAAAGTCGAAAATCGTAAAACCCTAATCATGGTAGATGAATCTATAAATTACCCTCGCAATCCTACAAAGGTGAGGTTTTCACAGCTAGAAAAACAAATCATAGATATAAATCACAATGTAAACCTCCTCATATCGAACCTGAGAAATAATATTGAGATATTTGGAGGGGATGGGGCTTCAAATGCATAGGAAAAATCAGAAGGGTGATCGGAAAGAAATAGAGATCCAGTCAAAGAAAGAACCCAAAAATTATTGACCTAGTTTGATTGTTGTGAACCAATCAAATTCCTTGTTTAAAATGAAAGCAAAAGTAAATGTCATTTTGTGCCATGACGATATTGATGCTCTAAAGTTTAATCACAAGTTCCAACAAGTAGAAGTTTGTTTCAGCATCCAAGAAATTGAGGAAGGACAAAATAACTCATTTGCATGGTTGAAATTAGAGGGCCATGCACTGACTTGGTGGGAGAGACACATGAAGACCCTGAGTTTGGAGGGAGAAACTCCAATGACTAAGTGAGAGGACTTCAAAACTATTATTAATTCATAGCTTTATCCTATTGCGTACATAAAGGACTAGAGGATGTAATGCCACTACTTCATGTAAAAAAAGTCCAAAGCACGCAATAGTGCACCACAAATTCTAGAAAGATTTATATAGTGTTGGGAATCTACCCAAATAACCTAGATGTACTCCTCAATTATTTGGGGAGTTTTCACTACCATTTGCGTGAGCAGGTGATGTTGTTCAAGCCCAAATTGGTGGACAAGGCTTGTGTACAAGCACGGTACTTGTATAACATAGTCTTGAAGAGAGAAAAATAAAGTGGATCAAAGCAAGAGGAGCAACATGATGCTTCTAAGGAGAGAGAAATGAAGCAAAAAGGGTTAAAAGATAAAAATACGACAGCCGTGACACACCATTGAAAAGATCCTAGCAATCACTGCAACCAGTACAACATTGATGACCATATAGAGGAGAAGTTTTGGAAGTTACATCCAAAACTAAAACTGAAGAACAAGAAGAAAAATAATAAGAAGAAGAATCTCGTGGCCACTTATTTGAGCAACCAAGTATAAAGCATCTCAGATGGACATTGATGGCCATACAAAGGAAAAGTGTTGGAAGTTGCATCTAGAGCTAAACCCGAAGAACAAGAAGAAAGATAATAAGAAGAAGAATTACATGGCCACTAATTTGAGCAACCAATTTAGAATCATATCAAACATTGATGAGAATATTGTTTGTAAGTCACTACAAAAGGAGGTGAATCTGAGTAGCCTTCAACAACAGGAATATAAAAAAATGACCAAACTCTTCCATATAAAGATGCAGGTCAAGAAGACAAAGATTGATGTTTTGTTTGACTTGGGATCCCAGACGAATCTCATTGTGGTAGAGTTGGTCAAGAAGTTGGGGTTGGAAGTTTGTAATTATCGAAACCCATATCCACTGGGATGGGTTAATAAGGATCCAAAGCTTAAGGTAGAAAAATAATTCAAAAATAGATTTGTTATCACTGTTGATTTTATTGATGAAGTATATCTGGTTCTTGTTTCCCTTGATGTATGTGGAGTCATGTTTAAGATTCCATTCATGTACATGTGAGATGAAATATTCATGAGAACAATAAACCAGTACCAGCTCATCAAGGATGGAAAATAATTTTTCATGAAAGCACATTAAGGAATGTAAAAAATTTCAATAGTAATTGCTAACCAAGCTAAGAAATTAATCAGTTCCAACAAGAAGTATGTTTTATTATTTTTAAGAGAAATTGACTCTGTAGAGGACTTAATAAGAGTAAGAAAAAAAAAATGGAGGAGTTCTTACACACATACAAGTATGTGTTATGAGAGCCTAAAGGGTTACCTCCTAAGAGGGAAGTGGAGCACAAGATCCAACTATTGTCAAACTCCCCATTGAAAAATATTGGGTCGTACAGGTAGTTTGTTATAGAAGCAAGTGACGTGAAGAAATAGTTGTAGCAAATTCTAGAACAAGGTGTCATTTATCCGAGTACATCACCATGTGGGTCACCCATCATCAGTCCCAAAAAAGGATGGGTATTGGCATATGTGTATAGATTACAAGGCATTGAACAAAATCATGCTCAAGCAGTGATGCCCCCTTCCCATGATAAATAATCTGTTGGATTCGTTGCAACAAGTAAAAAAGTTCACCGAGCTCGACTTAGAGTATGGATATCACCAGGTTTGAGTCAAAGAAGAAGATACCTAGAAGACCGCTTTCAAAGGAAAGTAAGGTTTGTATGAGTGGTCAGTCATGCCGTTTGGCTTATATAATGCACCAGCGCATTTATGAGATTGATGAATGATGTACTGCACCCTTTTATAGATTCATTTTTTCTTATTTATTTGGATGATATACAGGTATATAGTGCTACCTGGGAAACATTGACCCGGTAGTTTGATTTATATTTGACGTAGGTTCTACAAACATTGAAGAAGCACCAACTGCTAGCAAATCTCAAGAAGTGGAGTTTTCATAGTAGTCTTTGGTGTATCTGTGGTATGTGATTAGTGGAGGAGATCTGAAGATAGATCCTTCCAAGATGGAGGTCATCATGAAATTGCATGTGCCTACTAATTTTTTTGAGTTTAGGAATTTCATTGCGGCGGCATAGTACCTGAGGAAATTTATAGCTTCATTTTCAATTGTAGTAGCACCGCACCATGCCATAATAGCAAGTGGAAAGAGTTTCCAGTAGGGAAAAGGTCAACAAAAGGATTTTGAGGAGATAAAGAAGTAGATCATTCAAGTACTAGTGTTGGCATTACCAAACTTGAAGGAAACATTCAAAGGGGAGGCATATGTGAGTAGGTATGTTGTGGGAATTGTCTTGATGTAGAGAGGAAGGTTTGTATGCTACCATTATGAAGTATTTCATGTGGAAGTTCTTCACTACCCTACCTCTAATAAGGCACTCTATTCCATGGTGAAATATATGAAGAAGTGTAAGTGCCATTTGATAGGAAAACAGATAGTGATACACAAAGATCACCTACCATTACAGTACTTGCAGGCCCAAGGTAAGCTACAACAGACCAACAATTACAAGTGGATGGTTTTTTACAGCAGATTCATTTGGTGTTCAAGTATAATAAGGGTAGCATGAACAAGTTGGATGACATGCTTTGAAGGCCACCCACATTAAAGATCATGGCTTTAAGGACTCTTATGCACATGTAGCCATACCCCCATGATGCACACAAAGGCATATTTAGAGGATGAGGACTTCAAGGACATGTTTCAGTAGTTACAGAGTCAGAGTCATGTGCACGATGTCAAAAACACCATTGACTACCATATTCAGGATGGGTTACTTTTAGATGCTAGATAAGTTGTGCTCCTAAATGTGAGCGATTTCAGTTGAGAAGAGATGCTCAAACCTCCAAGGTTGCATGACACTTTGGTGTAGGGAAGACTATGACTAACTTGCACAGGTATGTTTATTGGCCCAAGATGTAAGAGCAAGTAGCTAGGTTCATAAGAGGATGAATTCTTTGTTGTTCTACCATGCCTAGAAATAGGAAACAAGGCTTATATTATCCATTACCTCTACCTATTCATCCTTAGGAAAACATTTCCATGGAATTTGTGGGAGATTTACCAACAATTAGGAATGTACACGACTACTTGTTCATGGTACTTGGTAGGTTCAACGAGATGTGTATTTTGATGCCTTGTAAAAAGAACATCAATGAGCAAGAAGCAACAAACTTGTTCTTTGGATAGGTCTGAGTGCACTTTGGGATACAGGGGAGCATCGTTTTAGATAGGGATACAAGATTTCTCACTACATTTTGGACTACATTGTGATAGAAGATGGACATTAAAGAGACCTGCAACATTCCATTCATAGATAAATGGGAAGACATTAGCAATCAACAAGACTTTGGTGCAACTTCTGAGGGAATACAACCAAAAGCATACACAGAACTAAGATGAAAATCTAGTATATATACAACATTTTTACACAACCAAAAGCATCCAAAGAACTAAGATGAAAATCTGGTATATATGCAACATTTTTACAACAGAGCACTCCACCCCATTTGAAACTTTTTTTGGATATTTTCTACCTTACCTAAAACTATGCTATTATATTATCTTAACTCTAAATTATCTAGCAAAAAAAGGAATAAAAAAATTTGAAATATATATTTTTTTATAAATGTTTAGAAGATTCAAAATTAAGATACTAGAATTTTATTTTAGAGAAAAGAAATCATAATATACATATCACACACATAGAAGTTGTAAATTAACATCCATTTTACCTTATAAATAAAAATAATGATTCCTTAATAATTAATTTAATTTATTTCATAACATTTTTTAAATTAAAACTTAATATTTACCCGATTTCATCATGAAAATTATTAAATTGTAAATAGAATTTGCTACAATACCATGTCTTATCAATACCACTTACCCAAAAGACATAACTCATTCTTTTTTTTGTGGTAGGTAAGCACCCACGTGGAATTTGAACCAGTGACCTATCAAAGGAGTGCCTTAATAGTGCACCCATTCACCGTCAATCCAAAGCCCCATGAGATCAAAAAACATAACTCATTTCAAAATCAAAATATTTTATAAATATTTTATTGTTATTTTATTTTATAGCATTTTTTAAATTAAATCTAAAAGAAAAAACCTAAGGGGAGATGTTGTAGTGGTGTAAATATTTGTAAACATTTACATATGTGCTCAAATAAAAAATAATAAAAGGTTTGAAGTAATTCCCTAGAGACGTTGTAATGTCTTGTAACTATTTTGAATCGTAAAAATAAAGTATAATATAAAATTAATAATTTTAATTAATAATAAAACCAGCCTAGAACCATCTTAAATCCAATCTACCAAGCTACAATAGGGACCAAATCTCTTTAGACAAAAACCTCCTTTAGAGTGAAAGGAGATTTGATTCCTCTTAGTGCTTGGTAGATGGGAAGTTAAGATGAATCTAGGCTTGTTATATATGTTTCTAAACACACATACACATACCCCTAAATTCAAAAATATTATGAATTTATAAAGTATAAATATTATCAATTTTTAGTACTGAATTGTTAAATGTACTTAGCTTTTCTCTATACAATGGTACCCTCATATGAATTTAAAAATATTATAAATCCTTTTTTTTTTAAAGTAAATATTCATGAAAATTTTGAAAATTGAATCTAATCCTTTATATAATACTACATAACACTAGGCAATTAAATTCCCCAATATAAACTAAAAAAATATTATAAAATAATAAAAATAAAAATATTATAAATTTTATTATTCAACTTTAAAATTTATTAATCTTTATAATAATAGATTTTATTATATGTTGAATATAGAAAAATAATAAACAACCAAATTTATATTCCTTTAAAAATTATAAAACCACACATTTCTTATTTACCAAACATATCCAATATATTAAATTTTAGGTTAAAAAGTCTATGAGTAACCCATCTCAAATAACCAATCGCATATTTACAAACAAGTGTATGTCAATAACAATTTTCGGAAATTTCTCAAATAAACATAGATCAGAGGGACACTTCAAAGCTCAGAGAAATCTATGCGAAGCACATATTATTTATCAAGAAAATTGAAAATAACCAGGCGTTGTATTATGCTGCTAAGAGTCTTCGGTTCTGCTCCTTTTCACAGAAGGCGGCTGCTCCAAGCGAGGCCGATAATTCCATACATCCCCTCTCTGGAACTCAAAATTCTGCACACGTTTGCGGGTGGAGACAAACATAGCATGAGTAGAGCCTTCCAGTGCTGTAGAGCCCTGGGTGGAGCTTGTGTTCTTGGAAACACAACCCTCTATCTCTGGCACCTTTGCACGCGTTTCTCCTCCTAAAAGACTCTCGCTGTCACCATGGCCGAATTTAATCCACTCCAAAAACTCCGTTCTCATGCTTCTTATGATGGCGCTCGGAAGCTATTGATCCTGTAATAGATTTGATCATGGAAAAGGAACCCACTAACCCTGTGTAACATCCCTAAAGTATCAATATAACATTTAAAATTTATTAAAATATTTTTATTATAACTTCATTAATGATTAGTTTAATTTGTTGAAACATTATAGTTAAATCAACAAAAAATTAGGGTTAACAGTTCTTGGTAACGACCTTTTCATTTATTATCCACTCAGGATTTATGCTCTAAAATGTTTTTTCTAAGGGGAATGATGGAAACACATTTATATTTTAATGGGAAGTGTGTCGGCTTTCATTGGCAAGCAAAATGGAACGATTTATTCGGTGAGAAATTATTTTTATAATTTTACATTGTATTAACTTGGACAATGCAGATATTGGGTAAGAAATTGTTCTTTAATTTCCATTAAAGAAACATTGTATTACCATGGACAATGCAGATTCCAGCTTGCAATCAGTTTGGCAATGTTCATGATGCATTTGGTAACCATTCCATCACATAAATGATTGGTAACCATTTGGATATCAATCTTTTGTTTAATAAAAATAAATGATTGGAATGAGCGAGAATGCAAACGACTTTGGCTAGACACAGCTAGCAAAGAATTGGATAGATATGGACGCAGAACCTAAGGGAACATGGACGAGTATATTCTTTAAGGAAAAGATAAGTAACAGTTCTATCTTTCTTGAATAGTTGGCATGATTAGTGAACATAAAAGACAAGTTCATAATGTTATTTTTTTAAAGTTCATAATGTTATTTTTTTAAAAAGAATATGTGATTTTTTTTATTAGTTTTCTTGGAAAATGAATACTATAACTATTTCGCAAATTTCCTGAGAAAGAAACACTTTATGAAAAGAAAAGTTATTGCATTAGATTTTCTTACAAAAGAAATATGCATCTGTATATTTTAAATTTCTTGGAAAGAAAAAACATTTGAAACCTGCACACAAAATGATTAAATGATTAAAGAGATAATTATACTTTTTCATGGAAAGAATATAGGTTGATTATTCTTATGAAAATATAAAGAAAATAAGTTTATTAAATAAAAGAATGTGAATATATATGGTTTTTGGTAAATAAAATATATTACTCTAAGTAGATAAGGATTGTTATTATATATTTTTCTTGATAAAGAAAATATATTATATAATTTTATGGGTAAAGAAAATATATTAATGCATGCAAATGAAGATTGTTATTATATCCACTGATTTTGAGAGAGCAAGAACATGGTAACCTAGGATTTTAACTTTTCTCAGGGACGGATTACTGCTGCAACTCATGATAGCCACACACTCAAGCTCATAGTTCAGCCTCAATGGCTTTTGCGATGGGGGAGTACTCGGGGCCTCCCCCTTTGATGAACCCTGTGCTACCGGCCAAGAACATATGTGACAAGGCCTATGATCCGCACATGAAAACAAATGAGCATAACATTGATTTACATAATGAACCATAGGGTACAGAAGATATACCCTTGGACAGGAAGCAACATGTAGTGGGAGATGATGAGACTCAAAGCGACCTCCGCAACTTGCAAACCTGTAGGTGCAAAACGACCTAAGATTGACTTAGATTGAATTGGAGTCAGAGAATCAACACCCAAATCGAATACATGAAAGATCACGCCTTTATTGGAAAAATTTATTGGATTTTGGCCAAGAGAGAAAGCCTTACACGGATGGATAGCAGCCAAATGGAAACCAAAAGGACACATCATTCTGAAGCTAGAACCTAAGGGGTTCTTTATAGCAATCTTCAAGTGCATAGAATATCGAAACAGGGTCTTAGACAATGGCCCTTACCTCCTCAATGTCGTTGGGGTTTATCTATGTGACTGGATCGAGCGATTCAACCCGGATAAAGAAGATCTAAGTTCAGCACGAGTTTGGATCCGGCTATATTCCCTGCCGTTGGAATATTGGGATGAGGAATCTTTAAAAGACATTGGAAATGGACTGGGAGAATTCATAAATGTTGCAGAAAAAACAAAACACAGAAGATACACCTCCTATGCCTGAATTTATGTCTACATGGATATGAACAAAGCTCTTCTGAACTCGGTAAGTTTATTCCATGATGATTTTGAATGGATTCAGACATTACATTATGAGCATGTTCCATTTCGATGCCGAAAATGTCATGCTCATGGACACCTATTCCGGGATTGCTCGCTCAATGCCAAGCCCTCCTCCAACACTGCCTCTCAACAAAATGATTAAGATGGATTTACCAAAGTGAAATCTTGGAAAAGGAATCATAAAAAGTCTACTTCTCAACCCAAAAATACCCTTGCCAACAATTCTAATCCCTCTGCCAACAATTCTAATCCCTCCACCAACAATAGCTTTGATATTCTCGCTTAGACTAACTTTGTGGTCCCTGAACCCCCCATGCGCTCTCATGAGATTCCTGATCAACCCTCTGCTAACCCTCAGCTGGCTGCGTTTCCTCACCATGTCCCCGAGCAAACCCAAGCTCTCCCCTCTACCACTTCCATTAAAGATATGGCCTGGAAACCTAATGGTATGGACATCGATACCCTTCTCATTGATCCCAAACTTGCAGCGAACATCATGGCTCAGAGTAGTGAACTCAAGAAGATGGATGGAGAGCCTCAAAGAATTGACCTAGGAGACTTGGACATTTTTAGCCTTGAGTAGGCATGCAAGCAAAAACAATTTGATAAGGTCCTAGCAAGGCAGCTAGAAAGTCTAGAGGTCATCCTATTTAGAGCACATCAACAAAGATCTCTTAGAATCCAACCAAGAAGTGAGTGGAACGGAAATGATCGAGACTTAAATAGGAATGCAACAAATTACAGAGATAACCATAAACACAGATATGCAGTGGAAATAATACTTCATTTCATTAATGTAAAATACTGAAATATGCTTATAAATAGTAATGGAAATAAACTAGCTAGGGCGATGGTAGCTTATCTCTGAGAAGAGATGTGTGGCTACATGCCTCTGAACTGTGTTACAATGAGGCTTGAAGGCCTATTTATTGTTTAGAAACAATGGAAAACCCTTAACATTCCAAAACCTAACCCTAGAAGATGAAACGCCAAACTGTGGGCCCCATTTGGGTAAATTGGTACATCAACTTCTTGGGGTCGTAACTTTGGCATACGATCTCCGTTTGACGCATACAATAGCTCGTTAGAAAGATCTATCTAAGCACTACCACTTTAGCAAGGGAAACATCAATCCATGGGCCCATGTCGCCTCCAAATTTCCCAAAAAACGTCGTTTAGGGCCTCAAAATGGCGGTGTAAGTTTAGGACCCGAAAAACTACTAAAAATGGTAAGTTGTGCTACAATTAAGGAAACTGAAAATGCTGAGAGAAACAATGGTTGGGGTCCAAGTGGACTTGGCAGGTGGCCACCAATATCCACCTGGATCATTCCTCCCCCCTTAGGAAGCAATGGTCCCCATTGCATTGAGTTCCTCCATGAGATGAGGAAACTTTTGCTGAACTTAGTCCTTGGTGAGCCACTTTCCCTGGTGAAGGAGTTGGCCTACTTTGAAAACTCGATACAATTGGATATTCTGTTGGCAAGTGTTCTTGATCTGTGTATCCATGATGTGATCAGCTGCAGCTTGTTCCATGCAATCTGGAGCTATTTTGCAATGTTAGATGTGTCTAGCAATGGTGGAAAGCATGGCCGAAGGTGGTCCACATTGAACACTGGGTGCAGGCCAAGGAATGGGGGAATGCTGAGCTCAAATGCATTGTCTCCCACGGCCTTAGTAATGGTGTAAGGACCATATCAAAGTGGTCTTAGTTTCCGATAGGCTCCAGTAAGGCGTTCCTTTTGCAAATGTAACTAGACATTGTCGCCCACCTGAAACTTGTGTGGCACCCGATGTTGATCATGTCGCTGCTTGTACTTGCCATTTGATTTCTCAAGAATGTCATGGACCTGCTGGCGAATATGTTGGATGTGCTCAATGAAGCTGGTTGCCTTGTCTATTTTGGACTGGACATGAGCCAAATCTATGTGAGTAGCTGCAAGTGGCATGGCCACCTCAATGGGGCATAGTGGCTGGAATCCCAAGCCCACCTGAAAAGGGCTATGGCCAGTCGAGCTATGAAGAGCTCGATTGTAGCTGTGTTGAACATAGGGGAGGCTCTCATCCCATGTGCGTGGATGCTTTGATTGTACATGCACAAAATGTGCATAGTCATCCTATTGACAACCTCTGTCTAGCCATCAGTTTGAGGATGGAAGGTTGTGGACTTAGTGACTTTGGTGTCCAGCATTGACCAGAGACTGGACCAAAATATACCGAGGAACCGGCTGTCCTGATCTGAGATGATAGATTGTGGGATCCCAAATTGCACCCACACTCGTTCAAAGAATATTTTAGCAGTGGCTTCTACTATGATATTATTCTTGCAAGCCGCCATAATGGCCATCTTCGAGAACCTGTCAATGACCACAAAAACACAGTCATTTCCATGCTTAGTGGAAAGAAGGCCTGACATGTAATCCATGGAGATGGATTCTGAAGGTCGACTAGGGGTAGGCAGCAGGGCATAGAGGCCTTGCATCTTGATGGTCGATTTAACAATGGCACAGGCAGTACATGATCTGATGTACTTCCCAACATCCTGTCGAAGATTTGGCCAATAGAAATACTTTTGCAGTACTGCCACCATTTTCTCGACCCAGAAATGCCCAACAGCCCGACTGTAGTGTGCTTCCCAAATCATCTTGGCATGCTCGTTTGAAGGAACACAAAGGTGACCCAGGTGGCATAACAGGGCATCTTGGAGGTGAAATTCTGGAATATGCTGACCCTCCAAGAGTGTCTGGTATGTGTGGCCAAATTTTGGGTTGCTTTTGTAGAGAAGTGGCCAATCAGAAGTCTCATCCCACAATAGTTGAGTACGGTGGTTAACTCCATGATCAGTGGTTGACTGAGACAATCTTCAATGTTATTGGTGCTACCCTTCTTATACTTGATATTCAAATGGAACTGTTGCAGGTATGTAGACCACTTCTGATGGCGATCATTCTGCAATTTCCCTTGGGTCTGTATGAATTGCAGGGGTCACTGGTCTGTGTGGATGACCGTTTCCTTCCCCAAAATGTAATGCTTCCATTGTCAGCAGGCCTGCACAATGGAATACATCTCTTCATCACAAGTGGGATACTTCCAGACTGTGTCTGAAAGTGTTTCACTGTGATATGCCACTGGATGCCCGTGTTGAGTAAGGACTGCCCCAATAGCATAGTCAGAGTCATCTGTCTCGACCTCAAATGGTTGTTGTAAATCTGGTAACGCGAGCACTGGTGTCGTGCAGAGGCGATCTTTCAACTCTATGAATGCCTTCTGTTGAGATTCAGACCAAAAGAATTTTGCTTTCACTCCTCCCTTGGTGACTTGACTCAAGGGCTAAGTGATATGAGAAAACCCCAACACGAACCTGCGTTAGAAGTTGGCAAGACCTAGAAAGCTGTGGAGCTCTATTGGAGTGGTTAGAGATGGCCAATCCCGAATGACTTGGATCTTGGCTGGATCCACATGCACCCCCTGTTCATCAATAATGTATCCCAAATACTGAACCTGGGTCATGCCAAAAGTGCATTTCTCCAAATTGGCACATAGCTGGTGTTGCCACAGTGTTTGGAGAACCTGTCGGATGTGGTGGAGGTGCTCTTCCTAACTCTGGCTAAAGATCAGAATGTCATCCAAGTATACCACTACAAATGAGTTGGTGAATGGCTGCAAGATGTCATCCATTAGCCTCATGAATGTTGCAGGAGCATTCGTCATTCCGAAAGGCATAACCAACCATTTGAAAAGGCCCTCCTTGGCTTTGAAGGCAGTCTTCCACACATGAGAGGGTTCGATTAGTACCTGGTGATATCCTGACTTCAGATCGATCTTGCTGAAATATTTCGCCCCCTTTAGTTGGTCCAGGAGATCATCAATCCACGGGATCAGGTACCTATTATGGACAATTATCTTGTCCAGTGCCCGATAGTCAATACAGAGTCTCCAAGTCCCATCCTTCTTCTGTACCAACACGATCGAGCTCCCACAAGGTGATGAACTCAGATGGATGTGACCTTTTTGCAGGAGCTCCTAAATTTGCCTCTTGATTTCATCGTTCTCGAGAACGGAGCACCGATAAATTGGTCCATTGGGTAGTGACACACCTGGGGTCAGATTGATGGAGTGCTTGACCTGACAATGTAGAGGAACCCCTGCGGGTGAGGTGAAGATGTCCTTATACTCCTCCACGACCTTGTCCATCTGTAGTTGTCGTGCAGAGGGGCCCTGTCTAGAGGCCATGTCCACCGTTTTCTTCTTTCATTGAGGGTGTATTATCAGGAAAATAAATTTCCTGGTTTTAGAAATGAGCTTAGTACATTGTTTTGTAGTAATCAAAGAGATGGCGATAGGCGGTGCTACCTCTGGTATCCTGTACAACTTATTTCCTAATGTAATAATAACAACACGGGGCCTTGATTCATACATAGCATGTCACTTCCACAAGTATGGTTGTCCTAATAATACATCACAAACTTCAAGGGATCAATTTCACACAATACCTCATCTGTGAAGGGCTTGATATTATATGGAAGGCGACACTGTTGGCTCACGCGAAGATCCCGTCATTGGTGAAGCCACTCGACGGTGTACAGTTGTGAATGTGCTGTGGTCGGTAAGCCCAACCGATTCATGACCTCTGCCGAAATGAGGTTCTTTTGGCTCCTGCTATTGACAGTGAACTATAGCGGGGAGCCCTTTACCGACATCTGGGAGTGGAAGAGATGCTCCTCCTCCTCTAGATCTTCAGGTTCATTTTTCTGGACCTTGGCAATAGCAACAGTGGCATTGGGATCCGCATTAATGATCTGCTTCCCTTTTTCATTCCCCTTGTCAGGTTTTGACTTAGAGTCGGAACATGCATCTGATTCTGAAACCTTTAGCTCAGCCACTCGTGACTGCTTGGCCCGACACTCACTTGTGTTGTGAGTGGAGTTCTTATGGAACTCACACCATTTTCCCGTGTCCTTTTTTGGCTTCGCGGTGCTATTCTTTGCTTGTAACTTTGGCAGGTTGTCTTGGGCTGCCCCGCCTTGGCTTTTTCCTTTGTTTTGTGGTTTAGGGGCACCTTTCCCTTACTTTGGATTCGCAGATCCAAAGTCTCACTTCTTTTGTTTAAACTTCTGCTCGACCTTGATGGCATATCGGTATGCTGCGTCGAGTGAGGAGATGTTCAAGAATTCTATTTCTTCCTGGATGTACTTGTGCAGGTAGCCACAATATTTGAGTATCAAATGCTACTCTGAATCCTTGATACCCAATTTTGTGCGGAGGGTATGGAAAATATTGGTGAACTCTGGCACGTCTTGGTCCCTTCCCTGTCGCAGCATGGTCCACTTTATGTATTCATCGTCATAGCTTCTGACAGGGTAGTACTGCTCCTTGACGGCATCCCAAAATGAACTCTAGGTGGGTGTGACTGAAAATAGTGAGCTGGTATTTTCATCCTTCTGCTCGCAGTAGGTTTCCCACCAGTGCTTGACATGGGGGGCTGCTTTGAGAATAGCGAAAACAATATTTTCCCAACTTGAGAATTCATGAATAGAAAAATAAACCTCTAGTAGATTTAACCATTTATCTACGACATCTGCATCTATCTGACCCTCGAATATGGGGATTTCAAAATTAAGTTGTACCTTAAAGGGCATGGCATTTCTAGAGTAGCTGCTAGAAGCCGATGCGTCGCTTCTGGGTAGCCGCTGAAGGATCTAGGCAAAGTTGTCCATCATCGCGTTCCGTTGTCACTCGAGGGATTCTTCGAGCAAGATTTTGATAGGATCTCCTGCCCCCTCATCTTTCTTCTCATTTGCCATGGGAGGCCATTGGGATTTGCGAGGCTGGTCTTACAAAGGTTCGACCAGTTCAAGCCCTAACTCCTTATATCCCGAACTCGTTGGGGACATGCAAAGAAAAACAGGGAAAAAGTAGACCGCTTTGATACCACTGATCCAGACTTAAACAGGAATGCAACACATTATAGAGATAACCATAAACACAAATATGCAGTGGGAATAATACTTCATTTCATTAATGTAAAATACTAAAATATTCTTACAAACAGTAATGGAAATAAACCAGCTAGGGCAATGGTAGCTTATCTCTGAGAAGAGATGTGGTGGCTACATGCCTCTGAACTATGTTACAATGAGGCTTGAAGGCCTATTTATTGTTGAGAAATAATTGAAAACCCTTAACATTCCAAAACCTAACCCTAGAAGATGAAACACCAAACTGTGGGCCCCGTTTGGTTAAATTGGTACATCAACTTCCTAGGGTCGTAACTTTGGCATACGATCTCTGTTTGACGCATACAATAGCTTGTTAGAAAGATCTATCTAAGCACTACCACTTTGGGAAGGGCAACATCGGTCCATGGACCCATGTTGCCCGCAAATTTCCCAAAAAACATCTTTTACGGCATCAAAACGGCTTCAGAAGTTTAGGACCCGAAAAACTGCTAAAAATAGTAAGTTTTGCTACAATTAAAGAAACTGAAAATGCTGAGAGAAACAATGGTGGGGGTCCAGGTGGAATTGGCAGGTGGCCACCAATATCCACCTGGATTAGGAAAGAACTTGTTCAAGGATACTAAGAAACGAGGGAGAAAGACAGATCTGTAATGAACCATCCTCATCGGGGAAATGCTGGTAGAATTTGGATGATATTCTAAACTCACAAAGTACTACAGGCTACTCCCCAACCTTGAAATATGAAGCTCACATGATGGAATTCAAGAGGGTTAAACGACCCTGGGAAATACAAAATGATAAAAAACTTGATATAAAAGGAAAGATCTCATATCTTCTTTTTGCAAGAAACGAAATGTAATAGTACTCTTGTCAGCACCATTCTTTCAAAAGCATGGCTTGGCAGTCACACAATGGAAATGGATTCTATAGGAACCTCGGGAGGATTAGCAATAGCATGGAATGCACAGGATATTTCACTCACAGATTTCAATTCAAACCATCACTTCATTCAAGCCAACTTCCATATCATAGGGACCAATTTGCATGGTCACCTTACCAATGTTTATTTCCTGCAAGTTGTTGAGGAAAAAATCAAAACTTTGGACACGCTCACGCTACTCAATGCCAACTGAACCCATCCACTCTGGATTACAAGAGGCGACTTCAATATGATCACCAAATTAGAGGAAAAATTAGGAGGATAAATCAGATTGGACAATGAAAGTGAGTACTTCAAGGAGTTCATTCAAAGAAATTGGTTAATTTACCTGCCCTTCAACAATGGAATATACACCCGGAATAACAAAAGATCTGGTCCTTATCAGATTGCTTCAAGGATTGATCTATTTCTGATATCAGATAATGCTATCCACCTGGGAGGAGACCTCGCAACCTCTATTCTTCCATTTGCAGGGTCGGACCACTGGCCAATTTCGCTTCAGTGGCAAAGACCGGGAAACTCGACTAGAAGACCCTTCCGCTTTGAATCCTTCTAGTTGACCCATCTACATTTCAAAGATCAAGTACAACATGCATGGAAAAGTTTTCTTCCCCCTACAGGTTCCAAAATTTTACAATTTCAGCAAAAGTTGAGTTTCCTAAAAGCACAAATCAAACAGTGGAACAGTGCTACCTTTGGAAACAAATTTCAAACTCATAAAGCCCTTGCTCAGGAAATGGAGAAACTCCAGCAAACCATCATCAAAGAAGGCAGGACTAAAGTTTACAATGAACAGGAAAAGAATCTTCGGGCTTAGATGAGTGAAAGAGAAAAACAAGAGGAAATCCTCTAGAAACAGAAATCACAAATAAGATGGTTAAAGGAAGGTGAGAGGGATACAAAATTCTTCCAGTGTACTGAAATCCAAAGGAGAATGCATAACAACATCACCTAAATTCATAACCAGCAGGGATACTGATTGGAAGATCACGAGGATATTGAAAAATAACTCGTCAAGCAATTCAAATCAGTACATCAAGAACCTAGCATCAACAGGCAGCTAGCAATTGACAAGATTCTCCCTCATATTCCAAAGGTGATAAAAGATGAACACAATCAATTTCTTCTTTGTCTGATAACCTTACAGGAGGTGGAATCAGCTATGAAGCAGCTTCAAGAAGGAAAATCTCCTGGTCCAAATGGCTTTACCTCCACTTTATTCCACAAATTCTAGGATATTATCAAAGAGGAGGTCTGGTAGGTAGTCGAAGAGTCTAGAACTCTTCATTGAGTGCTACCCTCCCTGAATGAAAAATTTATCACTCTCATCCCCAAGGAAGATCACTCTAATACGCTGGACAAATTCAGGCCTATAGCCCTCTGTAATGTCATCTACAAAATCATATCCAAAGTTATAGCTTCACGTTTGAAGTCGTTGCTTCCCCTGCTCATCTCGCCACAATAATTGGGTGAGGATGATTCCACCTATGGGGCGGATGAGGAGCATCATCTTAGAGCTATCTCCCTTCATAATTTGCCTGCCATATCCCACCAGCAATTTGTGGATGATAACATGTTATTTGGGCATCCCTCAGTCCAAGAAGCCCGAAAATTCAAATCCCTCCTTGATGATTTCTCAGCAGCATCTCGAGCCAGTACCAACAAAGTTACATCCGAGATCTTTCTTTTTCACATTCTTGCCATAACTCAAACCTCCATAGCTCGCATTTTGGGATTCTCTATTTCCTCTCTCCCCTCCAAGTACCTTCGTGCCCTCTTAACTGATTCTGCCCTCAAGCACTCCTCTTGGAAAATTCTCCTCGATAAACTTCAAACCTACCTCACCTCTTCGACCTTTAGAGCCCTAAACATGGCAAGCCAACTAATCCTCATCCAAGTTGTACTGCAATCTATGCCTCTTTATCTATTCTCTATTTTAGCAGCGCCTAAATGGGTTCTCGAAAAAGTCAAAGATCTCCAAAGGAACTTTCTATGGGGATCAATGGGACATAACCGCAAATGGGCGTTGGTCAAATGGGTGACTGTTTGCCTCCCAAAAAACCTTGGGGGAATTGGCCTTCGAGACCCTCAACACAGAAACGCAGTCATGGGAGCACGAATTTGGTGGAAGTGGCTTTTAGCCCCGTAGACACCATGGGCGATCCTATGGAGAGCCATGTATGCCAACCATAGATCAAATGCAGACCTAATCATGCTTACAGACATGGGTAAGGGATCCCTAATCTGGAACTCGACTAGATTGCACATAAATATGATCCATCAGCACAACGTTTTGGAAATAAGAGATGGCAATAGTGCTCGTTTCTGGATGTATTCATGATAGCAAAGACCCAAACTCAATAGATTAATCTCACTTCCACCAACAGAGGACGAGGAAGCCCATCGTTGGGAAATGGTCAACCAGTACTAGATTCCAACCCTTGATCAGGGATATAGACAATGGCGCAAAGCAGAACTCATCATTAGGAATGGTACAAAGATAATGTACAAGGAGTTCGACACAGAGCTCACCAATAGGGGAATTAGATTCTCTAAAGAAAAGGATATCTTACATTGGGGATACAAACCACGTGGAACCTTCACCACACAAGAGGCATACAACCTAATGGTCAATACTTAGACCAACAAGAACCCTCTTTGGGACAAAGTGTCGTCCCCTAAAATCTAGCCCAAGATCTCAACTTTTCTATGGCTTCTCTGTCATAAAAGAATTCTTACTTGGGACAACTTAAGAAAAAAAAATTCATGGCCCCTCAAGATGCCCCAACTGCAAGCTATAGGAGGAAACTATACAACATCTCATGGATTCCTACTATTTGGCAAGCAAACTTTGGGAAAAAACAATTTTTAGATGTCAGAAAGATGGTAGAGTTAAAGAAGACATCACCAAAACCATTCGTCACTAGGCTAAAAACCCATACAAAAGTCCCCTGCTTAATTCCTTATGGAGAATCGTTCCAGGCCTCCTCATCTAGACAATCTGGAAGGAGAGGAATCAGTGTATCTTTAGGAATCAATCCACCTCCATAGAAATCATATGGAATAATATGTGCAACAAACTTTAGGAAACTCTAGCACTCCAAAAATAGAGCGATGATGACTTTCCCATTGAACCGCAAGAACAAACTATATGGGTGAATTAGAACCTCAGGCTCATACGGATTCTGGAGCCTCCCAGTAGACCCATGCTTTCCCATCACTCTTCCAGCAAGTGGTGCCCTCCTCCTTCAGGATTCACCCTGCTCAACTTTGATGGCGCTTCTAAAGGAAATCCAGGTCAAGCTGGACATGGAGAAATCTTCAAGGATCACTATGGAAATCCTTTGGGATTTTACCTAGGCACTTCAGGATGGGACACGAACAATTTAGCAGAATTGGAGGGACTGTGGCAAGGTCTAAATCTTGCTCAGCAGCATAGCTACTTTCCCTTAATAATTGAAGGAGATTCTCAAATACTCATCAACATGGCCCAACAAATTATACAGGGAACTCTAGTAAACAAGCTATCCTATAGCTGGTGACTTGTAGCTCGTTTGCAACACATTGAGCATTGGCTTGCAACTAATAAAGCAATCACCTTCAAACACATCAAGAGAAACAATAACAAAGTTGCCTATCTCTTAGCCAATTTAGGGGTGACAAGTGATCATACTATATGCACAAGTTTGCTTGAAATTATAAAAGATGCCACACACCAGCAGGAATACACCACGCTGGTGCAAATGGATGCAGCACCCCCAGATGCGGGTGTTAGATGATAAATTAAAGAAAATAAGCCACTGGACAAGCAGGTGGATGAACCATATGGGAACTTGTGCCATTCCCTGTGGGAATTTAAGGCGGGTCACTGCTCCTTGGCTGGTGCCATCAACCTATTGTGAGAACTGAGAAATTCCCTGAAAATAAAGAAAAATGGAGCAAAGCCCACTGCATTCCTCCATTCGGCCTCTGAGTTGCTCTTGCCACCCCACTGCAACAGAGCCGAGCCTTCGCACCACTACGGGTAGATGCTGCAGACTACTCTGCTACGTCGACCTTGGCAATGGTCATCATTTCTCTCACTCCTTTCTCTGCAACCTACATTTTGAGGTCTTGGCCCATCTCTCCGGCCCAGATTTGAATTCTGTTGTTCCTCCCAATTTCCCCTCCATAGTTCTTGCCCCCCTCCTACCCCGAGACTCAATGCTTGCTACAGCTTCCTAGTTGGAGAATCATGCACCAATGCCATCAAATGTGGTGCGAGCGAGGAGGTATTCGGGGTGGTGCCACTCACCTCTCATCTTTTCCCCCTTCTATCTCTGCTTCCCCTTCCACCTCCCCACCCCCCAGCCCTTCCTCTTCCCGCTTCCTTGGCAGATATCTGGATACTCGCAGCGGCCGAGGTCGAATGGGCACCCGTGAGGTTCGACATTCTGGTGGAGTCTCCCAGCACACCAATCCTATTGCTTCTTCCTAGCAAGCTCAATTTCGGTTTCTCTGCTCCATGGACAGGCATGTCATCATTGCCACTGTCACGGTGGACTTCAGAGAGGTAATCGGCTCGTGTACAGAACCAGAGCTCAACCCAGAGATAAACTAGGCTCCTCCATCGCTTGTCAACTTTCAGGGGGAGCCGAGCTGTAGCTAGCCATGGAGAGACATGGACCACCCATCCAGCAGCCGACAGAAGACTCTGGCAGGCAATGCCACTCGCGAAGACAAAGGAATACAGGTGGAGGACCACGAGCCACAAGACACTGCAGGTGGTAGGCAATCAACGTAAACTGGTTCAGAAGAATATGGCTGGTGTCCGATCAAGGAAGAATAGCCACCAAGCTAAGACACCTTGCAGCTGCATGCCACAAGTCATGTGTCAGGTTTTGAGTTTGGTTTTTTCTATTTTCGTTTTACTATGGTCAATTTTGGATCACGCATCCAGCTCAGGTTCTGAGTTTTGGTTTTCTTGGTTTGTTTTACTGTGGTTAATTTTGAATAATACAATAGGCAATAGTGGTAGTATTTTCTAAATTTTACAATCTCTTCACAGTGTTAATTTTGGTAGAGAATTTGAATTCTCGAACTTTAGCCCCTGCGTGGGTAAAATGAACCTATTTTTATCTTGTTATTAGATTAGTTTCCCCAACTGGGGCAGTGGTGATGTCAAGACTTGCTGTTTAGAATGGTCATATGGCTGACCTAGTACCGCGGAGGCCGGTGCCTCAATGTACATTATGTTTTTATTAATAGATTAGTTTTACTTAGAAAAAAAATTGTTATTATATATTATTTTAGTAAAGAGAATATATATTTGTAGCATTAAAAGATAAGTAACATTTATTGTCTTTATATGAAATATTCCTTTTATGCAAGAAAAGATAAGATGCATGCTCATTTGTTAAAAAGGGATTTCGTAGTCGTGTATGAAATAATAATTTTCCTAAAAGTGAATATAGATTAAAGAGTGTAATTTGTAAAATATTCTCATGGGTAAGAGAGTTCTTTTGAAAAAGAATACTGACTTATGAGAATGTCTAATAACTTATGCATACATGAAATGAACAAAGTTATTATATATATTTTGAGCATTAGAAGATAAGTAACCTTTCTTGTCTTTATATAAAATTTCATATGTCTTTTATGCAAGAAAAGATAGTAAGCATTCTCTTTTTTGAAAAAGGGATTTCCTACTGGTGGAAATAATCATTTTCCTAAAAGTGAATATAGATTAAAGAGGGTAATTTGTGAAATATTCTCATGGGTAAGCGAGTTCTTTTCAAAAAGAATACTTAGTTATGAGAATGTATAACAAGTTATGCATACATGAAATGAACATAGATAATATAAGTCATAGGAATCTTTTGTGGAAAGAATATTCTTTTCTTGCGTGTGAAAGATAAGTTAATGGTGTTAATTCCTTTGCAAGATTCGCAAAAGTTACATGTTTTGGTTAGTAAAAATGTAAATGATTTGCGAATTGCATATTGGATAGTTTGATATAATTGCATGGTTTAATGCATAAAAGCTTACCATTATTATTATCTTAGTTCTTATGCCCAAAAGAAAAGTTGATTATGATACTTTCTTGAAAACAAATGCATGAGAACTTTGTTTCATACTTTCTTGGTAACAAATCTATAATAACTTTGTACATAAATGATAGGGAAACTATGTCGGGTTTGTTAGGATATTCCGACACATAGGATATAGTTAAGTTCAACTTGGTCTAGTATAGAGTTAGGTTAGAGTTAGGTAAAGTGTGTTTCTTTACCGTTGTACATTTTGTAACTTACAATCCGACGGTCACGATATGTAGTGATCCGACGGTTCACTCTCACCTCGGTATTACCGACACTTGATCCGTGGCTTGACACCCGATTGGTCCATGAGTTCTATTTAAAGCGCATGGAGGGTCATTGTTCAGGTAATCCGTGCATGAGAGAAGCTTATGTAAATTTTCATTCTTTGATTAATAAATTGTCTGTACCCACGTTGGGACAGGCCGTGGACTGTTTCCCTCCTTGCACTCTGAGGGTTTTAACCACGTCAAAAATACTGGTGTATTGATTTGAGATCTGGTTGTGAGCGGTGTCCTCTTGGTATTCTTTCTGAGGAACTTACCCTGTAAATTCCTACATGGTATCAGAGCTATTTGAGGGCCGCGTCCGTTGGTGATCCAAATCTGAAGCCGGTAGAACTGCATGCGGCTGTCGTTTCCTAGATCTGCTGTTTCTGACTGCTTTCGGGCCGAGAGGACTGCTCTGTTGCGTTCGGAGCATCTGTTTCAGTGAGGAACCCCTTTCGTTTCACGCGAAAAGGTTTCCGGTAGCCCTAGCTGCGTCATTTTTCAGATCGGGAGGTATACAGTGTTTTTTTTTGCAGTTTACTGTCATTTTCTCTCTGCTTATTTCGGTTTCGGTTTATTTAGCCTTTTTTTTTTTCCGGATCTATACCTTTCATTTCTGCGTATGCTCTTTGCCCTGCGACTCTGTGCGATCTGGGCAAATCAGAAACAGAAAGAAAGGATTTTTCTCATGCGTATGCTCTTTTCCCTGCACCTTAGTGTGATCTCGGAAAATCAGAAACATTGAGAAAAATATTTAGTTTTTCGGCTAAAAGCTAACTTTGAGATTTTTTTTAAAATTTCTAGTTTTTTGGCTAAAGCTAACTTCGAGCCGTAAGGTTCGTTTTTCTTTGGATATTCGTGTTGGGTTTTGTGTTTTGTGTTTTGTAGGGGAAAAGAGTCTTCCCAAGGCAAGCACGCAAATCGAGGCCCCCCCCCCCTCTCTCTCTCTCTCTCTCTCTCTCTCTCTCTCAAATATTTTGTATAGATCAATTGGTTCAAAGACCTTTTAAGAAAGTAGAGGTCTTGGGTTCAAGTCTCCATTTTGTGGGGGCGGATTTTTTCATTCCCGCACATTCGCGCACTTTGCCGGCAACGTCAACAATTTTTTTTCAAAAAGCCATAACTTCTTCATCCGGAAGCCTTTTTCAGAGCCGTTTTTTTTAAAACCGCCTATTTTTTCGAGATCTATCCATTGGACCACTTACTTTCAGCATCTTCAGCTTCAGTTGTTTTTCAAAAAATGGAAAGTCCATGCCAAGTCATTCTTGACAGCACTAACTACTTCCAATGGGTAGCCTACATGGGAGATTTACTTAGAAGTAAAGGTCTCTTCAGAATAGCCACAGACCAAGAGAAGAAACCCAAAGATGAAGACAAGGCCGAAAAATGGGAAAATCGACAAGATCAAGCACGTGGTTTGATAGGAATGTCTGTTTCTCCTGATCTTAGATTCCACATTGCAGAAATTGAAACTCCTCATGAAGCATTAGAAAAACTTGCTAAAGTTTTTGGGATTAAAAATGAAATTAGAGCCCATCAACTTGAGAATGAGCTGCTTACTTTGGATCCTAATAATTTTTCTTGCATTGAAGATTTCTTGTCCAAATTCAAGACCCTTAGATATCTCTTGGAAGGTGTTAAAGTTAAGAAAGAAGATGGTAACCTTATTTATTCCATCCTTACTAAGTTGGGACCAGCCTACTCTGTATTTGTTTCCACTTTCCATTCTACCAGGGAAGCTTTCATTTGTCAAGGCAAAGACTACAAGCCCCCTTCCTTTGACTCCTTTTGTGATTCCTTAATAAGAGAACAAGAAAAACTCTTACACCTTGGTCTTCTTAATCTTGGAAACTCTTCCTCGAAAGCGTTAGCCGCCCAGCAGCAACCAAATTCAAAGAATCCTAAGAAGTCTTATCCTCAAAGGAATGGTCCTAAACCAACTCAGCCTCAAGATGAAAGATCATTTCAGCAATATGACAAGACCAATAAAAACAAATGGAAGAAGACTGACAGACATTGTAACTTTTGTAATCGAGATGGCCACTTAGAATCTAAATGCTTTAAGAAGATGGAAGCCTTGGAAGCCGCAATGAAGAAACATAACATCCATCTGGAGCCTACTTCAACTTCAACTTCCGGAACGGCATTTTCTGCATGTCATCGTCAATCATCTCAGTCTGGTTATGCATTAAATGTATCTTCTTCTTCTTCTCATTCTCATGAGTGGCTCATTGATTCTGGAGCCTCTTGTCACATGGCCAAAAACCAAGCCATGTTTTCTTCTTTAAATGATTGTAACACCAAAAATATATATGTTGGTGATGATAGATCTCTTAATGTTGTAGGGACTGGAACTGTTCATCTAGACAATGGTCAGTTCAATGATGTATTATGTGTTCCAAACTTATCCTGCAACCTTCTATCTGTCTATCAGATAACTCATTCAGGTGAAGGTAAAATTGTTGAATTTTCACCTCATGATGTTGTAATCAAGGATCTAAAAGATCCTAAACAGATTCTAGCTACTGGTCTTGCTGATGATTCCAAAAGGTTGTATAAGTTTCACAACTTTGGGTCATCCCATCTTCCCTCAGTATTTGTTGCTCATAATGATGAAGTGAGCAAACTTTGGCATGAGCGGTTTGGTCACTTAAACTATCGCTCCCTTCAGCATCTATGTAAAGAAAACATGGTGACAGGTCTTCCTATGGTATCTTGCAAAGATGGTGTTTGTTCCGGATGTGTACTCGGAAAACATCATCGGGACAGTTTTGACAAACGTGCCTCTTGGCACGCCTCAGCCCCTTTACAGCTTGTGCACAGTGATTTATGTGGTCCTCTTCCTGTTGCTTCATTCTCTGGCTGCAAGTACTTCTTAACTTTCATTGATGATTTCTCCAGACGCACTTGGGTATACTTCTTAAAACTCAAGAGCGAAGTATTTACCACCTTTTTGGCCTTCAAAGCATTCGTTGAAAAACAATCTGGACATCAAATTCTTAAGCTAAGAACTGATAATGGTGGAGAATATGTTAAAAATGCATTCATCAACTTTTGCACCGAAAATGGAATTCAAATGCAACATACTGTTCCATACACTCCACAACAAAATGGTGTAGCTGAAAGGAAAAATCGCACCTTAAAGGAAATGGCTAATTGTATGCTGCAATCTAAAGGACTCAGTCTTAGTTTTTGGGCCGAAGCAATTAATTGTGCAAATTATATAATCAATCGCACTCCTACTAAGGTTCTAGAGAATATCACTCCAGAAGAAGCTTGGAGTTCCATTAAACCAGATGTAAGTCACTTTCGTGTGTTTGGAAGTGAAGCATGGGCCCATATTCCAGATGAAAAGCATAAAGCCTTAGAACCTAAGAGTGAGAAATGTACTTTTGTTGGATATTCTGAAGATGTAAAAGGCTATAGACTTATTCCATTTAAGTCCAAAAATGTTATCATTAGAAGAGATGTAAAATTTGATGAAAATAAATCGGCCTGCGAGCCTAGTCCGGCGGATGTGCCACCTCTTCCTATCTCTTCTATCTTTGAAAACATTTCTTCTTCTGATGATGAAAGCGAGGATGATAATCCTTCCCCACCTTCTCAGGATCCTCAACTTCCAAGATGGGTCCGTGCTACTCGGGATGCAGCAGGTGATCTTGCCGGTGATCCTACAGATCAGCGACGTACACGTTCTCAGTTTGAAAGAGCCTCTTCTTTACTGGCTCAAGCTCCAGTAAATCATGATCCTGACACTTTTGCAGAAGCTTCAGGCCATCCACATTGGGAAACAGCTATGAATGAAGAATATCATTCATTGATGACAAATGATACATGGGATCTTGTTCCTCTACCAAAGGGACGCAAACTTGTTAGATGCAAATGGGTTTACAGAACCAAGTATGGACCAGATGGGAAAGTTGATAAACATAAAGCTCGTCTAGTTGCTAAGGGCTTTTCACAGGTTGAAGGCATTGACTACACTGAAACCTTCTCTCCAGTTGCCAAAATGAACTCTATCCGCCTTGTTCTTTCCCTTGCTGCCTCTTTAAAATGGGAAGTCCATCAAATGGATGTTAAATCTGCCTTCTTGCATGGTGACTTGCAGGAAGAAATCTATATGGAACAACCCATTGGCTTCATACAAACAGACTCCAGCCTCGTTTGTCGACTTAAGAAATCCCTTTATGGCCTCAAGCAAGCTCCTCGAGCTTGGTATGCCAAAATGGATAGCTTTCTTTTAGAATCTGGCTTTTCTAGGTGTCATTCTGACAATACTGTCTACACCAAGAAAGTGGGCAACTCTCTCATCATCCTTGTTCTTTATGTTGATGATCTTATTCTTACTGGTAGTGATCCCAACCTTATAAACCATGTGAAGTCCAGCCTTAAAAAGAAATTTGAAATGACAGACTTAGGACACTTACACTATTTTCTCGGTCTTCAAGTCTTGCAATCCCAAGAGGGTATTTTCCTTTCCCAGTCCAAGTATGCTTGTGATATTCTTCGTCATTTTCACATGGAAGACTGTAAGCCAGCCACTTCTCCCTTTCAGTCTGGAGTCAAACTTTCAGTCTCTTGTACTTCTCCTGAAGTTGATGCTACCTTATACCGTCAACTTGTCGGAAAACTCTTGTATTTAACCCATACTCGTCCTGATCTTTCCTTTGCTGTTGGCCTTGTTGCTCGTTTTATGCAAAACCCCCGTGAAAGTCATTGGAAAGCAGCTAAAAGAATACTTCGTTATGTTCGAGGTACAATACAGTTTGGGATTCATTACAGTGCCAAAGCAGCTCCTCTGTTAGTTGGTTTCACTGATTCTGATTGGGCTGGTGACCTTGATGATCGGAAGTCTACTGCCGGTTATGTCTTCACTCTTGGTTCAGGACCTATTACATGGGCTTGTAAGAAACAGGCTGCCATTTCTCTTTCATCAGCAGAAGCAGAGTATCGTGGTGCCGTGGAAGCTAGTAAGGAAGCCTTGTGGCTTCGTCAGATCCTATCAGAGTTTGGCTTTGAGCAGCAGCATCCAACCACACTTTGGTGTGATAATCAAAGTGCCATTCAGCTATGCAAAGATCCAGTCCAGCATCAGCGCAGCAAACACATTGAACTACACATGCACTTCATCATAAAGCTCATTCATGACCATGTTCTTGAAGTGCAATATTGTCCAACAGATGATCAGGTTGCAGACATCTTCACAAAGGCTCTCACAGAGGCGAAGTTCACTAAACTTCGATATATGCTTGGAGTTCAGGAAGTTGTCACTAAGGGGGGATAGGCTCTAGTGCCTCCTTCCTTCTCCTATTGTGTCATATTTGTAAATCCTTCAATCCTATCCCAAGTTGTTCTTAAGGGGGGATGTTAGGATATTCCGACACATAGGATATAGTTAAGTTCAACTTAGTCTAGTATAGAGTTAGGTTAGAGTTAGGTAAAGTGTGTTTCTTTACCGTTGTACATTTTGTAACTTACAATCCGACGGTCACGATATGTAGTGATCCGACGGTTCACTCTCACCTCGGTATTACCGACACTTGATCCGTGGCTTGACACCCGATTGGTCCATGAGTTCTATTTAAAGCGCATGGAGGGTCATTGTTCGGGTAATCCGTGCATGAGAGAAGCTTATGTAAATTTTCATTCTTTGATTAATAAATTGTCTGTACCCACGTTGGGACAGGCCGTGGACTGTTTCCCTCCTTGCACTCTGAGGGTTTTAACCACGTCAAAAATACTGGTGTATTGATTTGAGATCTGGTTGTGAGCGGTGTCCTCTTGGTATTCTTTCTGAGGAACTTACCCTTGAAAATACCTATGTGAAAAGAACATATATGCACATATACAAAATCATATAAACAATATTTGATCACATGTATGAAGATATAACTGTTGTGTTATATATTTTAAAGAGAAACATGGATTTGTAGAACTATTGTGTTAGATCTTTTAAAGAGAAATATGGATTTTTGTGCAGAAAAGAGTAAGCGTCATGGAAAGTAAAACAAGTAGTTACTTGGAATAAATGTACTATCTTTCCTTTGTAAAATACATATATATTCATGTAATCAATAATGACTAACACATTAGTTCTTGTTTAGATGAATGCATGTCTTTGTATAAATAGCTCTATCTTGGAAACAATTTTTTCGAAAAGGGACTTACATTTGCATGCATGATAATAATGTCTATCATGTTAGCTTCCCCTTAGAAGGGAACATCTATTGTATTGGAAATATTACTTAGTTACATGCACAAAGAAGAAGCTAAGGGGTTAGCTGTCTTCAAATAAGGTTTTATCTATTTACATGCATGAAAAACAAAGATAAGTTTCTTGTATCCTTTAAGTGAAATGGATGGTTACAGTGGTTTCCTTTGGATATGAATGTGTGCTCGTTCGAGAATGATCATAGCATAGGGTAATTATTTTGACATGCTTGATAATTATTTGTTTATACATGTACAATGTTGTTAGAAGAAGCATGTTGTGATATTATATTTACATCTCATCTATGCACATGAATAGATGTTAAAAGATCACATTTAAATAATTTTTATTGATTGATTAGTACATTATCTAATCATGTTACCAAAGATTGTTGACAACAACAATGATAGGAAATGATGGTGATTTGTGCAAAAGACAAATTATGTTTAACATTATGGCAGATAAGAACTAATGGTCCATGCTGATGAGTACAAGTTGTAGGATGGTCCACTGAGGGAATAATGATGCCACAAGGATGTAGAGAGTGGTCATTTGGGGGTAAATGGTTTCATGATCATTGTAATAGCATTTAGCTAGGTATGTTGTATTTTAATGATAATTAATTGTGATATTTGGTCACAATGGTTAAGGGATGGACTTCCTTACAAGCCATTGAGTGAGGGGCAAACACTCTCACAAGCGTTTAATAATAAAATTAAACGTTTGTTGGTTTTGACCCTACGGGGTTTCCAAGGTATATCGATGTTCAATGATGTGATTTCTTATTATGTCACTTTGGTCGGTGTTCAATGATGTGATTGCTTATTATGTCAGTTTCGCCGTTGTTCAATGATGTGATTGTTTGTTATGTCAGTTCGGTGATGTTGATTCCTTGTATAATGTGATGTTGATAATGTCAAGTATGTGATTAATTAATGTGGTTGAAGGAATCTTGAAATGGATGCAAGGTTACAACATACCATTTATGTTAATATACTACAAGAGTGGTTGTTAATGGTTATGCAACATACTATTCATCTACTAAAGTTATTTTATGTACTAAAGAACACTCTATCTAATGGTTAATGAGGAATGTGGAATACTGATCTCGATAATTACTTGTGGGTACTTTGTGTAAAAAATTTCTAACTCCCTGCATTTTCATGTGAGATTACCAGGGCATGTTACACCCTATAGCCTCATTATCTCCTCTTTTTTTTGCATGGGTTTCTCTTCCTAAAAGTTCCTTTACTGGATCACCACTATGGGAGAAATTAATGTAGTGTTGAGCGAGATCCACTCAAAAACGTTTGGCCTCATGCTTCATATTACCACCCTCAGAAACTATTGATCCTCTGGATATATCTATATCTACATTCGATTTGATCTTGGAAATAGAAACCACCTCGTTATTTTTTTTCTATTTGCATTGGTTTCTCCTCCTAAAAATGCCTTTACTAGATCGACACCAAGGCTGAAACTAGTGTAGGATTGTATGAGATCCACTCCAAATAGTGTGGTCTCATGCTTCTGATGATCATGCTCGGAAGCCATGGATCCTCTGAACTTTCCTCAATCTCTGCCCTCAGTCCCTCTCATAGGATCACTGACTATTTAGAGAATGTAGGTACTTGTTTTATAAGGTCTCATGTGAGGTTACTGGGTATGTTACACCCTGACACCTCATTATCTCGTTTTTTGTTTGCATGAGTTTCTCTTCCTAAAAATTCCTTTACTAGATCGTCATTATGATAGAAATTAAGGCAGTGTTAATCTGAAAATGAGATCTAAGATAAATAATAAGGTATTACAAACTCATGTGCATGGATTTGCCTATGTTATTTTATGCAATGGATCGATTAGATTACAAAATACATAGACAATGAAGTAGTAAAAAAAACATAATAGACAACTCATAACACAACAAATTTAATGAGGAGGTCACCCAATACTCCTGGGCTACATCTCCTGGTCCACCCTTCAGTGGTGGCCTCTCTATTATGTCTTCAAGCAGAGTTTTTACAACAGTATGAGCTCACTTGGAGACTCAATAGATAACAGATATAACATTAAGAGTTTGCTTGAACCTCTCAAACTTTCTCTCAGTACAGAAAATTTCTAAATCTCTCTCTATGTCTCTGTATTATCTCTATCTCAACATTGCCTACTCTATTTTTTGTTTTCTATGGCTTTAAAGCAAAAATTACGTTGCATGTTCATTTTAGTTTCTCAGCTTTTAGTCTCCCCAGCCTCTGTCTGCTTCAAATCCCTCTTCTAGCATTACATAATCATTGCATAATGCCTAAAGGGGAGGTGACCACCCATTCCGCAACGTAAGAGTGCCTTCGGGCGTTTGAAATCCCTGAAATGTCCATTCTCTATTTACACAGAGAAAGGCATTCAAACACATGAAAACTTCCAAAACATAGTTTATTTCGACTTCAAAAGTCCTTTAAATATGGCCTATTCCCCTATCGGGTCCGTCCTCCATCGCTATCGCAAGTCGCTTATCGCAATGGCCCTATTCCAAGGTTCCCCTTTGTATTTTATAAATACGTTAAAACTACAAAAATGCATTAAAAAAATGTCTTATGGTGGATTTGAAATTACATATAATAGACTTAAGGAACCCTTTTAGGTCCAGCTTACTGCATCGGCGCTTCACCCCTTGTATTTCGTTTAATGAACGAAGTACGCAAAATACATTAAAATTCCTTTTCCATAGATCTCAAACCTTATGAAATAATATTTATATAACTGTCGGGTCCAGTTCATTGGATCGCAGATGTGTATGTGTATATGCTCGCTCCTCCATGTACCTCTGATTGCAATATCACAATGCGATTGATCGCAATCGCAGGATCGCTATCATCGTCGCAAGTGTCATGTAGTCTAGATCGTTATCTATTGGTTGTCTATGCCGATTGCAATTTCCAATTATATTTGGACCGTTGATTAGCCGTATCTGACAGCTACTATGTATTCACTTGCTCAGACCTCCAATACTCTGTTTTTTCACGGTTTTCTCTCGTCTTAACCTCCCGCTAGTGTTTTTTAGCCATTCTAAGGGCTCTTGGAATGCGATTGTTTTGATATTTGAATGATTTTAAGAAGATTTGGAAGACTTAGACAGTGTTCTAGTTTCCTTTTCAATCACGCCTTCCAATTGAAAAGGCTTTTGGACCACCAAAAGTTGGTTTTCAAGCATCACTTAAGTGAGGATACAGCTGCCTCACTTGCCCAATCTCCATCTATTTTGCAACGTTGGGTTTTGAACCTTTGAGTCCAATTCTAAGGTACTCCTCGTCCCCTCTGTGCATAGTCTTCACCTTCCTGTCCAGAACTGTATCTTCCTATAGCTCATTGAGGTATTCAGGAAACATATCATCAATGGAAGGCAATTGACTTTGCTCTTCAGGATCTTCAATTAATGAAGGTTCAAACAGTCTTTAATTTTTTTCATTTACTACTGAATAGATGTGCATGTATACTGGAAGATCAAGGCAGAAAGTGTTCTCACCAATTTTCTCAAGTACCTTAAAAGGCCCATACCTTATTGGCTTCAGCTTCTTTCCTTTGCCTTGCATTTTGTCCTTGCTGATATACAACTAGACTTGATCACCAACTTGGAAGCTGCTCTCCACTCGATGTTTATCATGCCTTTCCTTGTACTTGGCTTGGCTCTTTTCTAGCTGTTCCTGCACTGCCTGGTGAATTTCTTGGATTTGTTCAATGAATCTGGTTGCTTTATCCACATCACTGTTTCCAGCAACTGCTATGTCCTTTTCAAAGACAAAATCCAAGGGAGACCTTGGTATAAAACAAAAACAGGTCTCAAAAGGAGATCTCTATGTAGAAGAATGTTTAGCACGGTTGTAAGCATGTTGCACATAACATAAATGTTCATCCCAAAGCTTAGCATGCTTGCTACAATAACCCCTGAGCAACTGGATCAGTGTCCTGTTGACTACCTCTGTTTGGCCATCTATCTGTTGATGAAAGGCTGTGCTTTTCTTTAGTGTGGTGTCTGTTAATTCCCACGGACTTGACCAAAACATCCCAACAAATCGGGAGTCTCGATTAGATACTATGCAAGTGGATAACCCAAAATGTACCCAAACATTCTGAAAGAACAATTTCGCTCTTTGTTCAGTTGTAATATGCTTATTACAAGGTATTAAAATACACATTTTGCTGAACTTGCCCACAATAACATATAAATAGTCATGTCCCTTTCTAGATTTTGGCAATCCCCCAACAAAGTCTATGGAAACACCTTCCCAAGGACGGGAAGGGACTGGTAGTGGAGTGTACAAGCCTAGTTTTCTATTGCTAGGCTTACTTCTAGCACACATGGTACACCCTCTTACATATCTAGAAAGTATTTCATGCATTTTTGCCAATAACAGTATCTTTGCAGCTGTGCAACTATTTTACGTACACCAAAATGACTTGATATCAGAGAAGTATGTGGCCCCCTAATTATGTTGACTCTTTTAGTTTGTGGAATGCATAGATTTCCCAAATCATAGAAGAGTTGGTCCTTAACATAGTAATCGAATTCTTCTACCTTTTTGCCATTACTTAAAGTTGTATATACATCTTTAAAGTCTATATCTTGAGCATATTGTTCAATATAGCTTTCATGCATTATTGAGTTATGCTTAAGTATAGTAGATGCATTTATGATTTGTCTAGACACCATATCTGCGACATTATCATGCATGCCCTTTTTATATTTGATGACTAAATGAAATTGTTGTAGGAAGCCCATCCAACTATAGTGTCTTGATTGCTGCAATTTAGTTTGTGAGTGAAAACACTGAAGTGGATGATGATCAATATGTATAATTGTTTATTTTCCCATTAAGTAATGTTTCCACTTTTTCACACTCTGGACTAATGCATAAAATTCTTTATTGTATGTAGGATAATTAACTACTGCAGAATTAAAATTCTTAGAATGGTAGCATATGGGTTTACCATGTTGCATCAACACTGCTCCCATGGCATAGTCACTGACATATGTTTTGATCTAAAATGGTTGTTGAAGATTTGGCAATGCTAGTACTGGTGTTGTACAATTTTTTTCTTTCAAGGTGTCAAAGGCTTTCTGTTGTTCGCCTCCCCACTAAAACACCTTGTTCAATATTGTCATGCATGTAAGGGAGCTGCAATTAAAGAAAAGTTAGCAATAAACTTTCTCCAATATTGTGTTGTTCCTAGGAAGATTTTAACTTCTGTAGCAGACTTGGGTTTACGCCAATTTACAATGACTGCAACCGTAGAACGATCTATATTCAATTCACCACCCCCTACAATATGACCTAGATAATTCAAAGATGTTTTACCAAATTCACATTTTGATAATTTAACATAGAGATTTTATTTTTTCAAAACATCTAGAGTCTGCTTTACATGCTTCAAATGTTCTTCCCATGTTTTTTTGAATACAAGAATTTCATCTAGATATACAATCACAAAATCATCAATAAAATACTTGAGTACATCACTCATAACCCTCATGAAAGTGGCAGGAGCATTAGTAAAGCCAAAAGGCATAAGTAGCCATTCATACAGCCCTTGCTTTGTTTTGAAAGCAATGTTCCATGCATCTTTCTTTGCTACTCTGACCTGATGGTAACCACTACACAATTCCAACTTGGAAAAGTAAACAACTTCCTTCAGCTGAACCAATAGATCATCAATGCAAGAAGGGGATAATGATTCTTGATACTTATTTTATTCAATGCTCGATAATCAACGCACGTCCTCCACGAACCATCTTTCTTCCTCACCAACACAATGGGAGATCCACATGGTGATGTGCTTGGTCTTATGAACCCTTTCTCAAGCAAATCCTGTACCTACTTCTTGATTCCTGCATTCTTTAAAGTGGATAACTTGTACATTCCGATGTTAGGCAATGGAGCATCTTGCTGCAAATAAATATCATGTACACTTTCCCTTTTTGGTGTGAGACCTTTAGGTTCTTGAAATAAGATATCATATTCTGAAACAACTCTTTCTGAATCAAATTTTTGTTTAGCATCACAAACCTCAAACACATTGGTTTTATTAGGTTTCTCTTCCTTTACAACCATTAGTAAAAATTTCTTACATGAATTTACAATTCTTTTCATCTTGCCTGAGTTTATGAGAGAATAATTATTTTTGAGTTTGTGAGATTTTACAATATATTATATTCCATCTTTAACAAGTTGATACTTATTTTCAGTTCCATAGAAAATGGCTTTTAAATCATACAAGTAAGGACTTCCTAAGACAATTCCACATATATCCAAGGGAATTACATCTAACTCAACCTCATCTACAAATGTTGAACCAATGGCGAACCTAAGTTTACATTGTCTAGTCACTTGTAGCTTTTCTTTATCAAATAACCAACGCAATGGATATGGCTTCTTGTGAGGTGTGGTTAGTAATCCTAACTTCTTTGCAATTTCTTCATAAATTAAGTTTACTTGTGAGCCACTATCAAAAAAAGTATCAAACTTTTGATGTTTGGAAATAACTCTAATATGAAAAAGCTCATGTCCTTTCCTCTCATTTTCTTCACTATTAATAGTTTGGGCAGAATTACTAGTAGATGCTTTAGAATTTTTACCTTGTATACCTATGGCTATGATTGTTGTTTCATCACCTGAGTCTAACCCCAAATCTTTCTGAACAATAGCAACAACCTTCTTCTTCTTGCCATCAAACTTCTTGGGTTTCAACTCCGAATGCAAAGCCCAACAATGTTCATCATCATGTCCATCCTTCTTGCAGTGAGTGCATGAAGGTTTGGCCTTCTATGTAGCATTTGCCTTCGTGTCTTTCCATTTTTGCTTCCTCTTTTCCTTGTTCTTTCTTGCAGTGGGTTTTGATGAGCCCCCATTCTCTGGGTTCACATTCTTGCTTCTAGCCTCTAGATGGTTAGCCTGGACAGATACCTCATCTATGTTAGTAGGGTTAAACATGAGAATGGTGTGCCTCAAATAACTATGTAGACTACCTATATACTTCAGCAAAGTTTCAGGTGAGTCTAAATAAATGCCTAGAGTCAAAGCTCTTTTTCTAAATTCTTGGGTGTAGCTTTGTACACTTTTCCCTTTTAATTCGCGAAGAGTTTTCCAATCATCATAGCTTGTTTCATATAAGCTAGTGGATAGTATTGTTTTTTAATTGCAGAAACAAATTCGCTCTAGACAGAAAGAATTTTACCCTGATTCTTCAAGTCAGCTTGTGTCCTGCCTTCCCACCATACCAAGGCAATTCCTCCAAGGCATAGGCTGGCTAGCTAAATTTTATTCCTTTCTGAATCAATATTCTGCACCCTGCAATACACATCAATCTGTCTAATCCAGTTATCTAGCTTCTCTGCATTTAATTCTCCATCATATATTGGCAAATCAAATTTAACATCTAATTTAATCAAAGATGTTTTCTTCTTTTTACTTTCAGGGCTAGCAGGAGGTGTAGGAAGCTTTTCTCCTTTCCCTTTGCCTTTTGGGGCATCTAGAGAAGGTTCTTGAACTCCTTTGTCTTATTTGGAGGTTGAAGTACTTCCACCTCATCCTCTCCTGAATTCTTGATACATTTCTTCTACCATGGCTCTCATGGTTAGGAAATTGTCCATGAATTGAGATTCTGATTCCAATGGATCTCTTCTACCATGCTTTTCCTCAGATAAACTTTCCCAATTTATGGGTTAGTCTCAACCAGTTCTCCTTCTCCTGATTTGAGCTTGGACCTAGTTAGCATTCACAAACAGTCCAACAAAAGCTTGTCTAACCTTAGCAACCTAGAGCTCTGATACCACTTGATCTGAAAATGCGATCTAAGACAAATAATAAGGTATTATAGACTCATGTGCACGGATTTGCCTATGTTATTTTATGCAATGGATCGATCAGATTGAAAAATAAACAGACAATGAAGCAGTAAACAAAACATAATAGACAACTCATAACATATCAAATTTAATAAGGAGTTCATCCAATAATCCTAGACTACATCTCTTGGCCCAACCTTCAGTGATGGCCTCTCTATTATGTCTTCAAGCAGAGTTTTTACAACACTATGAGCCCACTTGGAGACTCAATACACAACAGATATAACAATAAGAGTTTGCTTGAACCTCTCAAGCTTTCTTTGAGTACACAAACTTTCTGAATCTCTCTTTATGTCTCTGTATTAGCTCTGTCTTGGCACTGCCTGCTCCATCTTCTCTTTGCTGTGGCTTTAAAGCCAAAACTGTGTTGCCTGTTCATTTCAGCTTCTCGGCTTTTAGTCTCCTTGCCCTCTGTCCACTTCGAATCCCTCTTCTATCATTACAAAATCATTGCATAACACCTAAAGGGGAGGTGGCCACCCATTCTGTAATGTAAGAGTTCCTACGGGCGTTTGAAATCCCTTAAATGACCATTCTCTATTTACACAAAGAAAGGTGTTGAAACACATGAAAATTGCCAAAACACAGTTTATTTCGGACTTCAAAAGTCCTTTAAATATGGTATATTCCCCTATCGAGTCCGTCCTCCATCGCTATTGCAAGTCGCTTATTGAAATGGCCCTATTCCAAGGTTCCCCTTTGTATTTTTTAAATATGTTAAAACTGTGAAAATGTGTTAAAAAATGGCTTATGACGGATCTGAAATTATATATAATAGCCTTAGGGAACCCTCTTGGGTCCGGCTTATTGCATTGGCGCTTCACCCCTTGTATTTTGTTTAATGAATGAAATACGCAAAATACATTAAATTGCCTTTTTTTGAAGATCTCAAACCTTACGAAATAATATTTATATAACCATCAGGTCTAGTTCATGGGATCACAGATGTGTATGTGTATATGCCCACTCTTCTATGTAGCCCCAATTGTGATTTCATGATGCAATTGATTGCAATCGCAAATCGTGATAACCTTGGGCTCTTGTAAGTGCTCTTGTAATCCCTGATAGCAATCCTACAATGAAACGTGGGCCATCGATCTATGTGCTTGATCAACGGTCCTAGTTGACTTCGCTAGTTGCCATCGCAAGTGTCATGTAGTCTACACCGATATCCATTGATTGTCTCTGTCGATTGTGGCTGCTGATCAAATCTAGGCCGCTCATTGGCCATATTTGATGACTACTGTGCATTCACTTGCTTAGACCTTGAATACTCTGTTTTTTCACGGTTTTCTCTGCTTTTTGCCTCCCCATAGTGTTTTTCAGCCACTCTAATGGCTCGTGGAATGCGATTTTTTTTATCTTTGAATGATTTTAAGAATATTTGGAAGACTTAGAGAGTGTTCTAAGATCCTTTTGGATCAAGTTTTGAGGGATATCCACTCCAAAAAGACTCGCCTCATGCTTCTTATTGCCACCGTCAGGACCTATTAATCCTCTAAATATATCTATATATGCATTCGATTTGATCTTAGAAACAAAAACCACCTTGCTATTTCCTTTTTGTTTGCATGGGTTTCTCCTCCTAAAAATACCTTCACTAGATCATCACCAAGGATGAACTATTGTAGGTTTGAGTGAGATCCACTCTAAACACTGTGCTCTCATGGTTCTTAAGATCACGCTCAGAAGCCATGGATCCTCTAAGCTTTCCTCAGTCTCTACCCTCAGTCCCTCTCATAAGCTCATTGACTGTTTAGAGAATGTAGGTACTTGTTTTATAGGTTCGAGAAATTCTAGCAGTGCCCACTCTTTGATTGTGTTTGATGTGTAGTGACGATTTACTCAATTATAAAACTATCTTTTTAGATTTAATACAAATGATTTTTATCTAATTTGATTTTTTCTATTTACTTCCAAATATATTACAATTCATTAATATTTTCATTTAATTATAAATTATGAAAATAATTATTATTAAATAATACAAATAAATTATATTTGAATTCAATCTCTTAATTTTTAAGTAATAATTATTAAACAATAATAATAAAAACTAATTGTATTTGAATACAATTTCTTATTTTTAACTATATGATTATCAATGAGTACTATAAAAATAAAATAAATATAAATATATACAGTGTAGTTTAATTATAGGCGAAATGACCTTTTGCACAATATTTTTTCTAGTTAATTTTAATCAAAATCAAAGGAGATTTTTAAAAACTTAGAGTTCAAATTATTTAATCTGCATAAATTATTTGAGTCGTTCAGGATGTTTAATGCGTTTATGCATTCAAAAATGTATTTTAGATAACAAAAAATCTTGAAATTGTATTTTTGGATTTTGATGAATTCCAATGAAAAAGGCTATTTCATCTATAAATTAAGCTATGCTAATATATAATAGTATCACCAACAATATATCTTATTATTAATTCTAATATTCATCTCAGTTTTAATAATAAAATTAACCTATTAAATATTATTTTGGAAATATTAGATGTTAAATAACTAAAATAAATATTATTTGAAATGGATTTCTAATTATTATATTATTAATGATTATAAGACAAATTAAAATAAATATGAATAAATAGAAACATCATCAATAACCTATTATATTATTACTATATTAAATATTATTTTCATAGTATTAAATAATGAAATTGTGTTTTTTATACATATCTATTTTTACAATAATGGAGACTTAAAAAAATTAAAATAAATATCAATGAATATAGTAATCTATTATTTTATTAATAATAATATTTATGTGAATGTTAAGAATAAAGTTAACATATTAAAAATTGCCCGGTCAAGAAGTCGGGACGGAGCGATGGCAGGATTTCTTGAGTTTAGGGTTTCAGTAGACAGGTTTGATGCCGCCGCCGCCCCCAGACAACTTCTGAATACTGAAACGGCTCTGAGCCCAGCAGCGGGAGTCACAGAGCTCGAGGCTACCCACGGGATCTGGTCTGGTTTACCTGATGAAAAGAAGAAAATGGATTCGAACCAAGGCAAACGATACTGGAGGGCTTCCCCCCACACTGGTCTCGGATCATTATCCACAGGATGGCCCTGGCCCCTCTTCAATGTCCGGGGATATATTTCTCAAAATAACCGATCCACACTGTTACATATGGATGCGTCCTCCTACGCGGATGTTTGGCCCTGCGTCTGCGAAAATGGGGAACAGAACCCTGTACTTCTGCCCCAAACAGATATACCGCACCCTATGATCGGCACCAGTTTCTTGAGCAAAGGAGCGTCCTTCAGCAAAAATGGCGCTTACGGGAAGGAAAAACGCAGCATGTATTCAAGAGATCGATCCTGTAGAGAGACGATGGCGAACCCTAGCTCCGCCGTCTCATTGCCCTTGGCCGCCGTCGGCTACTGGATCGCTCTGAGCATGAATAAGTTCGAAGGATCGGGGCAAAGACCAAAGGGCTGTCTCTTAACAGCAGATCCGCACCCGCCCCTGCTCCTGAGACAAATACAGGATTCGAAAACATATCAGGACATTGGCCCACCCTCTCCACAGATTGAATGGGGAAAAAGGCATACAGAATCTTCCCCATCTTCCACATCATTCCAGATTCAAATCAGACTCCTTAGCGGCAAAACCATGCTACAATGGGTAAGAGCGACGGATCTAGTGCTAGACCTCAAGCTGGCTCTGGAGATCAAGTTGGGGACTCCCTCTGCAGCATATCGACTTCTCCACGCAGGTAAACAGCTTGAGGATCTCAACCCCCTGTCTTTTTACAACATCCAGAGAAATTCCTCCATAGAACTCATCCTGCGTTTAAGAGGAGGCGCTGCAGGACAGTCATCCTCAGCTAAGGCTTTTTCTTACAAGGATGCTGTCCATGCTAAGACTCCAAAGAAAACAGATCCACCTGCTCAAGCTCCTAAGCCTTTCCTGGTGGACAAACTGGAGGAAACCCCCTCCATAGAAATAAAGCATCCATCGCTGGATGAGCAAACCCAACATTTTGCGGATCAAGGCCTTATATGCAGGTTTAATGGGCTATGGCCCCGCACAGCAGACCTCTACCAATGGATCCACTCTAACTGGACCAATAACTGCAAGGTTCTGCTATGCTCAAAAGGATTTTTTATCGTAGTGTTTGCCTTTGAGACGGATTATCAAAAAGCCTTAACTGGTGGCCCATGGTTTTGGGGTACCGCTGGCTTATTCCTCACTCCTTGGTTCCAAGAGTTCGATCCATCCACAGCAGTCATCACCAAGCTTCCCATCTGGGTCAGACTTCCAAACCTCCCAGCAAATCTTTGGCATTTTGCAGTACTTCAAGGTATCGGCAACACTCTAGGCAGGCTTTTAGACACTGACGTCTATAGAGGGGAAAAGGGCTTATACACTTATGCCAAGATATGTGTAGAAATAGATATCAGCAAAGGTCTCCCGGACCAGATCAATCTCAAAATAGGAGATTTCCACTGGACTCAGACTCTGGACTACGAGAACACAGCCTTCCGATGCCGCAACTGTCATCTTACAGGCCACCTTCAGAGTTCTTGTCCCACGATGCCAGCCCAAAAGAAGAAAGCCAACACTAAGCAGAAATCCAAAAGCTGGAAGCCTCATGATCCTCCTCCCATGGATGATTTTGATTTCAGCTCAGATGAAGAGGAAGAGATCAAGGAAGGTGAGGCAGCTGCGCCGGAACCGGATCCGTCCTTGGCTGATCCAACAGTTGCGTCCGTCACACCAGCCTCTCAGAAAAGGATCCATGAAACCTCATCCTCGGACTCGGACAAGGAGACATCTCCGTCGGCGCATCTCAGCTTGCAAATCACGCCAGCTCAGCAAAACCCCCCTGAGTGGGTCAAAGTTGGCAAAAAGAAAGGGAAAAAATGCAGAATAGTGGATTCCGCACATGATGGGTAGATTCCTCTGCTCTGTTCCTGCTCCTCTATTCCTTCTGTTTCTTCTTGTTTAGCTTTTTTCTCTACTCTTTCTCTCTTAGGAGCCGAGGTGGACAACCAATCCTTTCCGGCTGCCTTTGTTCTTGTTTCTCCTGGTTGTAATCCCGCATTGTACCATACGTTTTCTTAATAGAATTAGTTTTTTTACCGAGAAAAAAAAAAGTTAACATATTAAAAATTATTTTACGCAAGAAAGTTTTTTTTCAATTTTAAGCAAGAATGTGATTTTTGATTATTTAAAATACATTTTTGAATGCATAAACAGATTGAACACTGTGAAAGAAACTTCTAATTCTAAAGATTAAACATCTTAAAAATAGGTTTTTAAAAATATTGACCCAATTTTAGTTGAAATTAACTTGAAAAAATTATATTTTTGTTTTCTTGTTATATTATTATTAACAAATATAAAAAAATGTAAATTAAATATGAATAAATACGAGTATCACGAGTAATATATAATATTAATAATATTTAACTTAATTTTAAGAATAAAATTAATATATTAAATATTTTTTTTGAATATTATTTTAATAAATATTAAATAATGACAATATTTTTTATTTGAATTCAATATCTGTTTTCAATATATTTTTTTATTAATGTATCATTATTAATGAGTACCAAAAAAAATTAAAATGAATATGAAAAAATACGAGCATCATCATTAATATATAATATTAATAATAATAATATTTTTCTCCTTAATAATATTTTTCTGCTTTTCAAAAATATCTTCATGAAAAATTTCATTTTTTATTATATTATTATTAACGAGTACCCAAAAAAAATGTAAATTAAATATGAATAAATATGAACATTAGGAGTAATATATAATATTAATAATATTTATCTTAATTTTAAGAATATAACTAATATATTAAATATTTTCTCTCTTTTGGAAAAATCGTAATTTTTATTAAGATAGGAAAATTACATGTTGTAGATGCGATAAGCAAATGCATAATGTAGTAGGTTGTGTCTATCCAAATTTAAGAAACAAATATATGTTCTCCACGCATGGAGACATTCCTTAAAATGAGTGTTGTTTAATAAACTCAAAATTTTGTTACTCTACACAGAGAGTATTCCTATAAACATGTGTTGATTATGTATAAGCATAATAAATATAAACAAAAATAAATAGGGCAAATATCAAATGATTTCAGGCTCCTGTTGAGCCTGAGCTGCACGGTCCATTTATGGGCGGTCGTAGTACTTGTATTGTTCTCCTTCTCACTACTCCTATATCATCTAGAGGTTGCATGGCCTGATCACTGCCTCTTTGGAAATTTTGTCAACGAATGTCACATTCTGTTTCCTGTAGACATGGTGACAAGAAAAATTATCAAAGTATGTAATGTATTTATGCACCTCATCCAATATGTGTCGTAATCTGTATGCATGACATGTTGATGTTTTGTTAATCTGGTTGCGAACAATTTTTTTGTCATCAAAAACATGTAGATTATGACATTTTTTTCAATTACAAATTGTATGATATTTTTTGCAGTGATGAGCTCTGCATAATTCTTTGTGCCAATTCCAAGTCCCATTTGAATATGGTAGAAATGCGAATCTGTAATATATAGTGTTGCCCCACCACCACATCTAGTCTCTTGTGCCGATCAATCAAAATACGCCAAAGGCTGTGAGTGATTAATGGAATCACGAATGATAGTTCTAGGAAGAGAGTCAGACTCATCCTCGGGTAGTGTGCTATAGTTGGCTTGTATTCTGGCTATGATGGATGGCCAATGGTGGGCGGAGTCCTGGAAGATGGTGCAGTTCCTAGCTATCCAAATTTCCCAACTAATGAATAGGGGGAGGTTCCTAGCTTTACGAGTAGGTACAAATGACCACCAATTTTCCCATACCACCTTAGTGGTTTGTCCCCTCCAATTGCTGGATGAGGGTGTGTGAAATAGAATGGAGCTCCAAAGTTCGATTGTGATGGGGCATGAGAGAAAAAAGTGATCCAATGTTTCAGTGTTGTCCTTACAGAGGCAACACCAATAAGGTCCGTATTTCCCTCTTCTGTTCAGGTTATCTCTCGTTGGTACCTTATTCTTCATTATGGACCACATGAGTAACCTTGTTCGAGGAGGTGCTTTAAGCTTCCACATTCCTTTCCACTGTGAATCTATGTGGTGAGGCTTTTATCGATTGGCCAGATGTAGATACCCTTGCTTTGGGGAGTACCAACCATTTTTTGTGATGGCCCATGTAATCTCATCCTCCCCTTCTCTTATTCAAATGTGAGATTTAATGAGGGTTGTTGTGTAAGTGCTCCAAGATTGGTGCCACTAAATAGGAAGGAGGAGGCTATGGGTTGACTTCCACACTTAGCGTAGGAAGGTTGATCTCTCCTAGTCCACAATGTGCATGAAGTGTGTGATTCCTTTCTCGTTAAGATTCTAGAGTAAGCCTTCAGGTAGCAGGTGTTCATTCCCTCAACCTATCCAAGGGTCATGGCCTATTCAAATAGATGTCCCATTAGATATTCTCCAGGTAAGGCCATCCCATATAAGTGAAATTGAATTCAAAACCACTTTCCATATATTTGAGACCCCATATTTGTTTGAGCTTGTTTGTCTTAGCTATTCCAACGACCTTAATGGTTCAATATATTTAGCAACTGCAATTTTGGTCCAGAGACTTTTAGTGGTGACTAATTGCCACACTAGCTTGGTTGCAAGTACAAAGGAGAAATCTTCCAAATTATTTACACCCGAACCGTGCCTCATGTCTTAGGGATAGACAAAAGATCCCATTTTTCCCATGCATATATCCTCTTTGTTTGTTCGCTTTTCCATAGGAATTTGCAGTAGAGGTTTTGTATTCAATTGAGGATGCTTCTTTGAATCCATGCGAGGGACATTTAGTAAAAGGTGGTGGCCTCTAAAACTGCTTTGATGAGCACCAATCTTCTAGCTCTAGAAAGATTCTTATGATACCATATATTCAGTCTTCTCTCGAGCTTAGAGATCTAATATATTAAATATTATTTTAATAAGTATTAAATAATGGAAATATTTTTTATTTGAATTGGATATCTATTTTTTAATATATTATTATTAATGAGTAGCCAAAAAAAATATAAAATAAATATGAACAAATACGAGCATCACCATTAATATATGATAATAATAATAATAATAATATTTTTCTTCTTCCCAAAAATAATAATATATATTTTTTTTAAGAATAAAGTTAGTGTATTAAATATCATTTTGCGAATATAATTTTAGTATATGTAATAATAAAATACATTTTATATGTACAATATATTGTATAATGTTTTTTTCCTTAGTTTTTTTTGTTTTTAACTATTAAGATTTGCTTGTGGCTTTAAACAAAACCACACAGAGATTTCTATGATGTTGAAATATGAGGGGATCTGACTCTACCTAGGCCACACCAACTTGTATTCATGGTTGGATTTTTATCCATAGGGTTTTAAACTCGAAAGTTTCTCCATTAAATATTTTCATAACCAAGGAGAAAGAAGGATCAAATCTCTTTCTAACTTTAAAAGAGGTTTTTACTTTAAGAGATTTGATCCCTCTCACTATTTGGTAGATTTCCTGTTAATATGGGTCTAAGCTGGTTTAATTATTAACTAGAAATTGCACAACATGTTGCAATGGAACCACCATAAGGTGGTAACACACGAAACAATTGCATAGAAGAAAGAAGTAAAATTCTTAGCACACGAATAATTGCATAGAAGAAAGAAGTAAAAAATTTAGCACACGAAACAATTGCATAGAATAAAGATGTAAAATTTTTATGAAATTTTGTTTCTTTAGTGATCTTTCTTTTTTATCATATCTTATGTTTCAAGGAGATTCCAACGAATCCAATATTCTAGAGATTTAGGTTCAACTGACAAAATTTTGGAGAGCTAGTTTCCTTGCTCTCACCTAAAATTTTGATAAAGAGAAGGAATATTATATCATCCATTAAACACACACAAGAATATCTCAGTTTAAAATCCAAAGAATGTATTCAATTAAGAAGTGCATGTCTTGATCTTCGAGAAGAAGATGATCTCAACAGAAAATCTACCAAAAAATTCTTAATTACAAAAAAACAACACTTCAAATCTCTTTAAAAGATAATCTATATAGAAAGTTCTTTCCTTTAGCTTTAAAATAGAACTAGTATACCGAGCTCTGACTACTCTAAGGATACATGATGTAGTGTTCCATCCATGTATTAAACTAAGACAAGACAAATTCATTGTGTCGAAGGATGTGGATTCCCACCAAGACTACTCTTAATTATGAACCTATCAAAGTTGCTTGTTTAAAAATTTTGTGACTTGTTAAGAATGACTCCATATTTAACTTGAAACCACTTCATGGCATATTCCTTGGTAACCCTTTCTTGAATGAAAATAATGGATTGAGCTCTCTTTCTCCACGACATTCTAGGACTACATAGAAGTCCATATCATAAACACCAGTTGAAGGATCATACGTTTTAAACAGAAGAAGAAGAGAAATGTTTACAACTAAAGCCTAGAAAATAACTCAAAACAATCTAATTATCACAAACATAATTAAAATTAAACCCAAAAAATACAGTCAAGAATAACCATCCTGAAGCTTTATTATTTCATAATAGAAAAATAAATTTAGATAGCATCAATATCAAAATAACAATCATGAAACACTATTGTTTCATAATACCAAAATAACTTTATATCGCATCAATAAAAATAAAGTTAAAATTCCCAGATTATGTCAGTATCACAAGTCAAGCAAATGTTGAACTCACTTGATTCCCAAATCAATGTGCTCTTGAATTCCAAAACCATAACAGCCTCTATCACTGAAGTTCCTTCATAGGAACTCATATTCCTTCACTTTCATCCCACTTTCTAAAAGTTGAAGAGCCTTCTATCCTCTAACAACAACATAACGCAATCTTTTCATTTTGCCTTAATTGTAGGAATATTTTTGTAATTATTATTTGGCAAACTATTTACTATATAAACTTTAACTTTATCTTTGTTGTTTCATGTCTTTTGGTACTTTATTAATCTAAATAAGAAACCTAGATTAATATAAGATTCATTTTTCATCTTGTATTTGCATTATACTTACATTTCAATTCATAAATTAAAAACAAGTAATGATAATTGGTTCATAATCAAAGTGTTTACCACTTGCAAAGGTGAAATATTTAAATGGACATTATTTCTAGATAAAACTATATAGTTAGATAAAAGACATTCATCATTTCAAACATTACCATAACACTAAAAAAAATATCGAGAAAAACATTTAATAATGTGTAAACACAAATATCATCTATTAAATATTCAATTATCAATAATATTAATTTTATAAAACATTTTTTTTAATTAAAACATTAATCATGAAATATTTATCATTAACTTTTCTTTAAAACTCTCAATGACCATTTCACTCTTTCTTTATTTATTTTTATTTTTATTCTAAATCGTATGTATGATAAATTAAATTAATTCAAAATACATTTTATTCATATTTTTCGTTTGAATTACATTTCAGTTAACTCAAAAAATTGGTTACATATAATTACATGGCAAACATTGTCATAACACTAAAAAGCAAAGGTATCAACACAAACACTTAATATAATGCGTAAGAAAAAATATAAAATATTATTTTTAATTAAAACATTAATCATGAAATATTTATCAAATTTCCTTGAAAAATCTCAAAAACCATATTATTTTTTTGGTCAAAGATTGATCGTGAAATATTTATCATTAACGTTTCTTTAAAATTCTCAAATACCATTTCAAATATTTATCATTAACTTTTGGTTATATATAAAACTGAATCATTTTGTTAGATTAAAAAAATTCATTTGGATCAAGATTATTGTAATACTGAAAATTATAAGCCAAAAACATTTAATATAATAGCTAAACATAAATATAAATGCATTATCTATCAAACGTTTGACTATTAATGAATTCAATCTTGTAAAATGAAACAATGAAAATGTAATACATTCTCTTTTGATAATTAATATTTATTTAGATTTGATTTTAATTAATATTTATTTAGATTTGATTATCCATTTTTATTTAGAACCTTAGAAGAATGTTTCATTTTATTTCTCGGGTATAAATGAGGGAATTTAGATTGGTTTAACTTGCATTTTATTGATATGTTATATTTATATTTGAATTACATTTGAATTCATTAAAAAAAAATGGTGGTAATATAAATCAAAGTATTTTACACTTACACAAATAAAAAAGTAAAGCTAAATGAAAAATTGATTGACATTTGTAATAAAACTTCAATTGTTTAGGTTTTCTAGTGTGGATTTTGCTTCTTAATCATGAATCATTACTATAAACAATGTAATTGAGATTGGAATCATTACTATAAACAATGTAATTGAGATTGATGAGATGTGTGTTCTTCCTTTTTGTTTGCCATTTGTGTGTGATTAAGACAACTGTGATCTATTGATGTAGAATACTTGAGTAGGTTTGAACTTCTGGAAACAATGAATAGAGTAGAGTAACTTGTTGGAAGTTCTAGTTGGGAGACACAAAGAAATTTAAAATACCAAGACAAACAACAATAGTATAAAAAATATTGTACTTCAAAACAACTCAATCTTGCATTAACTTTCATTATTAGTCACATCAATCACTCAAGATTAGTTTCTCTGCATCAAAACAAGCCCAACTAGATCACATAGTATTCATCCTATCATTATGTTGTAGTAGTTGGAACACCCTCCAAAATATTTGCCTGTATCAAATTTTGGAGCCTACTCTGGATCCTGTGATCAATCGTTCCTTAGTCATGTATTGGTAAGCTCATGATCTCAAACTCTAGTTTCTGATATTCAGAGTCATTCACACTTTTATCTTTTTGCAGTATGTATCATCTTTGGGGATGGGGCTTATTTCTTGTTATGTAAAGGGAAGTTTGTTTTAATTTAAGGGGAAAATTTCCCAACCTCCATTCAAAAATACGCAGTGGTTTCCTCCTGTGTCCTTCCCTCAGCCAAAACCCACTATCTACAGAAATTGCGTAGTTCTTTCACTCAGCTTTCTGGTCTCACTTGCATCCTAGAACTGTGCAGAGGTGTCCTCCCAAAACGTCATCTCAGAACAATTCCTTGCATTCTAAAACTGTGTAGTTTGTCCCTTAGCTTCTTAGTATGCCTTTCATCCTAGAACTATGGAGTTTATCCCTTAGCTTCTTGGTCAACCTTACATCCTGAAACTATGTAGATATGTCCTCCCAAGGCCTCATCCTGCTAGAGTCACTGCCCAATAAAATTGCATAGATGTGTCTCTCACTGATCACAAGAAGTATGACATGGTAGAGGACTCTCAAGGAGTTGATGAATAAGATAAGTAGACCAAGGAACCCAAGGTATGATAGAATATTGGGGTTGCATGAAGACTCCATATGATGCACAACCCTTTGGAGGGCAGGTATGGAAAATGAAGCACATATTTTAAAATACCCCTCTTAGTATAGATTGAATCACTAATCATCATTTTCATATCATTTTGTCTTCAATGAAATGCATGGTTACAAGCACTGAAACTCATTCGATGTGTCCTCTACATGATTTCCACCCTTTGCTTGTTGGATTAATTGTCATCCTTTGACATGTCTAGTTGTTATGTCATGTTTGTGAACCATTATGGTGACCATGAAGGTTGGTATTTGTGTATACAATTTGTCCTAACCATGTGAATACCATTCACACTCATACACAAAGTTGTAATCACAGTGGCGCAAGTGTCATTACGAACATCCAAAGGTCTATCCCAAGTGTCGTACTTGTTTCTTTTAGCACTAGATAGTCTCACAGAGGGTCACAATTTCCTATGTTGTCCTCGTGGTCAGTGTTGTCATGTTGTCGAAGTTTGCTAAGTGTGTGTTCACAATGTTGAAGTTCTCACAAGTTCACTTGCCTCTCATAGTTAGATATTTTCCTTAAAATCTCTTCGACTAAACAACCCCACTTCATCGGACCCCAATTGAGCTACACTGCATAGTCTAAGCCCTTAGTGATGTTGCTCTGCTACCTGGAACTTCATAGTGCTTAATGATGTCGTCCTAGTCAATGGCATTATGCAATCCCATAGGTGAGTTGCATGTATTCCTTCCCAAAACTACGCAAAAACTGCCTCACTACCTATTTCAACTGCGCACTTCACAAGAACAGTAATGAAGCCACCTTCTTACTTGCTGGAATCTAACATTGTGAAAAGACATGAGCCTAAAATGCTCCTAGAAAGCGTAGATGTCCTCTGAGAGAATTCCCTCAGCTAGGACTCACTATTCTCAAAAACTACGTAGAATTGTCCTCTGATGTCTTTGTTTTCCTGCCTTGGCTTCCCTCTGGAAACTATGCAGAGTGTCCCTTGGGGTCCCACCTTGCAGCTATTATTGGTGATCTCAAGTATGCAATCCTGCCTTTGAATGACCACTACGTAGTTTTCCAAACAACGCAGACTGTGCCTCGGAGTTCCTCAACCAATCCTAAATTGTGCTCTATGCGGTCTCAATGGATAGTTCAACTCCTTGTTACCTGGAACCACACATTGCACAGTTGATGGGCCCTATTCCTAGCATGTCATCTGTCCCGAGCCCTGATAATGGAAAACAATCCATGCATATTATAGTAGAAGGTTTTGGATTTGATGTCATTCTGTCATGAGCGATTTTTTGTAACAGGTAAACTGATGGATCATGGTGAGACAAAGAACGGGATGAAGAAGGAGAAGACATGTTAGAATACTTGTAGCAGGATAGACAAGACAATCACATCCAAGAGCATGCGAAAGGAACACATGCATAGAACCATCGTGCAAGACCAAGACCATTGAAGACCCCACAACATTGAAGTCATGCGGAGGAGAAGAGAAAGCACACCTGAGAGTACATTTATCACTTAATAGCGCAAAAACATGACATGGACACCACAACTAGCCAGTACATGTCCACAATGTCATGTCAGGTTGTGTCAAGAATTGCCAAGGCGAAATCACCACTATGGGCCATATCTATTGTAAGATAATGTAATATAAAGAGGATGTTGAATGGACACACACATGAATATGAAGAGTCATGTCAGTTGAACAATCATGGGGGTAGTCCAAGAGTCACGAGGGTCAAGAATCATCCTTGGCTATATATACCCCTCCCATTGTATGACCAAAGACTTTTCACCTTAGCTCCTCCCACATAGCCAGAGTAGACAACCAGTTCTTTGAGGAGTGAGGAGTGGCTCTAACATCCCACTATTGGGACTAGTGATGTATGTTGTACATATGGGTCTTGGGACTTTTTCTTAATAGAGAAGCTTGTTAAGGCCAAAATGTTTTCATGCATGTTTTGTAGATGCTTTTAAGACTATTCTTTTGGAATTTGTAATGCATGCTTATTTCACCTATACTAAGATAGTTGAATTATTTCAGATGTTTTAGTACTTACATTGTTGGGAATGTGTTGTACTAGTTATCATCGTTGTCTCATCCCTGTGGACTACTCTGTAAGATACTAGACATACCACCATTGTTCACTCGTTATCCCCACTGTCACATCCTTGTGGACTACTCCATGGGATACTCGATAGATGATATTTGTGTTCTGATTCGAATGACTGTAAGGAAAATCTCTAAGTAAATGGAAACAAGGCCATTGTACCGGATGGGACTCGTAGACCAAATGGTGTGAGGCGTAATTGGGACTTCATACGAGGGACATCCTCTAAATGTTGGCAGGTCTAGCACCATCAAAATTTCTCATGCTAGAAGGAGAGACAGATGATGGGGTGTGCCCGTAGAGGCTGGCTTGAATCTCTTATTTTTAAAATGGCTATTCCTGAAATCATAGTCTTGGGATGTTTTTATAAATATCTTAACTGTACCATCCTTGTGAATGTTAGTCATGACCTGTCCAAGCTCAGGTTCAATGGTGAGGGTGAACTGTCTTTTCATATGCATGTGCTTCGACTTATGACTCTTTTCCATCATCACTAAATACATTCCAAATATTTTTGGGTTTTACTACTCACCCTCACATTCTAAGGTCTTGTTAAACACTAGTGTCATACACTACCCATTGCTTCTATCTATTCATTCAGCTAGCTTGTCAAGATGATGGTTAAAACTTTCAGTAATTATAGCCACCGAGATCTCTGCAAAAAAATGTTTCATTTAAGAATGGAGCCTTATGAATCAGTTGAGGGCTTTGCTAATATGTTCCTTCATCTCTATTGTGAAATTCCTGACCAACTTTTGTACTTGGATTTCTTGAGATAAGAGTTTGAATGCTTAGTTAATGTTTCCCAATAAGGTGAACCTCCTGATTTCCCTTCCTCCCCAACTCTTGCAGATCATGAGGCACCTCAGGTTGTAGAGAAGGAGCCCACTACCACATTTGTTCCTTGTCCTCCTCCTTTTCCAGTCCTGATGTCGGTGCCCCCTTGCAGTGATCATGATGTTGAGAAATCTATAGATCATGTCCGTAATCCATCCTCTCATCCATCTCCTGATTCAATAGAGAAAATTACAGAATGGCTCAGGAAGCCTACAACAAAGACTCACTCCTACATTTCGTAAGAGGATGTCACCATTCATAACTCAAGTCTCAAATATGATCTGTATCTCTGCCATCCTTTATCATCTACAAGTCATGACTCCTTGTACCACAACTCACCTCATCAATCTGCTTCACCAGCCTATTGTTCACATTCTCTTGATTCCCAGGTTTCTAGCTCAAATTGCGATAAGGTATAAGGCGGTCACATTACACATGTAGAAGAGTAGAAAGGTGAGGACACTATCAATTTTCCCTCTTTGTTTCAATATTGTCTTTATAGAAATAATGAGCTCCCATTATTGAATGATTTTCAATCTTCTAATCTTAGTGGAACCTCCTGTACAATTAATTCTTTCGATCCAACCCTAGTCTTGGGTAGTCATAACTTCCATGCTCCCATATGTTGTGATGATTGACCAATCACATCATCTAATCTTTTGTTTTCTCATGAAGAATCTAACTCAGATCTAGAATGTGCTCCAGTCAAAGAAGAAATCCAAATCAAAACTTCCTTTTAGCCTCACTTGCCTTTGTGTCCTACCATTCATAATGCATTTGCATGTAGTGAAGATACTCTGTGTTTTCTGGCTTCTTCATCCAATGAGCTATCTCCTCATTTCACACAAGGAAGTGAGGTAGTCCATGTTGAAAATAGTCTGACCACATAGGACTCTCCCCACCCCTCATCATCTCTTACATTACATGAAGAAAAATCATCAAATCGACTTTCTCATGTGAGCTCACCAATTCATATATCTTCAGATGTACCATCAGAAGAGCCTCTTCAATTGAATAGTTTAGTTGTTGTTGAAAGATGTGACCAAGACGGTTACCATTTGGAGAGTAGTTTTGAAAACAACAAGAGTAGCCATCCTCAAGCCATGCATGATCGGGTCCAATCTTCAAAATGTGATTCTACAATTATGGAAAGTTTCAGGATGGGCAAGGGAGTTGAGGCACTTCAACTCCCATTGATGGTTATGTTAGGACCCATGACTTTGGTAAGCCCCTCAGACCAAATCAGATCTAGTTTCTCATGCACAATCTATCTATCTGCATGGTTTCATTTAGTGTAGATCACCATGTAAAAAAAGTTTGGTATTTTGGGTGTGATCTTTCAAATTTTCAAAAATTCACCTATGGTCGAATCCACAAATCTATTATACAGAGTCTGTCTTCATGCACATCTCTTGCATCAAACTCAGGTTGGGAGTGTCCATCTCTCATGAAATGATTCAATTGTGAAGTTGATAATCTCAAAGACTATCTTTGCCTAGAATCATAGTTATTGAATTCTCCCTCTCATGATCAACTCCTCGCTCTTCTTGCGAACCTTATACCGCAAAACTATCTACTCATCACAACAAAAATCTCCCTAGGTGATTATCAATGCACAAACTATCACACGAATCAAGTTCATCTCCATTCACCACGCCTGAACTGGTATCATGCATTCATGGTGCGACCATCCTTTTTAAATTCTTATGATGAATATGATGCCTGCATAATTTTTCACCATTTGCAGGAAGGCGGTCTGTGATATCTAGCTCATAGCGAACTTGGTCCAATTGTGTTGAGCGTTCACAAGATTGTTAAAATTGCAAACTAGGAATGAGACGTCTCAACGAGCTCATCGAATCATTTCTCTATCTTGGGTGGCTTTCATTTGGCTTATCATTTTCCCATCATCACATCCAATGATAGTTTCTTCGTTCTCTCTTACCTTCATTGTTTAAAATCTCTCCCTTGAGATTCCGATCAAGCAGATGAGGCACTTTAGCCCGCGCTGATGGTTATGGCAGGTCTTCACCGTCTTAGAATCACTGTTGAGAATGATCATATTTATTTTTCCTTACAGGACTCCCATTGTGATCCCATATGTTGAATTGAGAATCCATCCTCGCAAATATCACAAGGCTTTCAAGATAGTCTTCATGAATTTTATGATCCAATCATTGAATGGATGGAACAATCTTACTTGGAAAGCCATATTACAAGTACTAGGTCTTAATCCTCCCTCTCCCTTGTTAAGAAGCCTGATGCAGATGAGGACACCATCACAAGAGGCTTTCAAGATTTGTTGAAAAGTGGTATCCATTAAAGAGGTAAGCATTTGGATTGGGTAAAAGTAGTGGTTTTCACACTTCTTTCTGCTCACCAGAAAGACCCTCCTTCCCATGTGCAACTTGTTCAAGTTTTTTTATTTTATATTACATATCACTTTTTATCTGCTTTAATCACTCGTATATTTGTGGATATAGGTCAGGAATTACTACAGTGGCTTCACTACAAAATTCATTACACGTAACCTCGATCGTCTCTTTATTAGGATAGGAGTAGGATTAGTTGCATCTTAGTTTTCCTTTTCTTGCACTCATTTTGCACTCGTTTCGATAGTTCGTCCCTGTTTCCTTGTCCTAACTCCACATTATGTTTTCTTTAACCATTTATATTTCTTGTATTCTACTTTTGTTTCCTTGTTATGTACTCATTTCCTCTCGTCTTGTTTTTCCCTTTCGTGTTAAAATTTTCATTTTGTTTTCACTACGCAAATAAGTGTTATTCCTAGACTTGTGTTGTAGGATTTCAAATGTGTATATGGCTGGAGTTCAAATAGCCTTGTGACGTTGCAACCCTTGGCTAGTCCAATATCCATATTCTTCATGTTTGGTTGTAACTTTTGGCTGATGAAGTCTTGATGTAAAATATGATCCATCTATAAGGACAACTTTGGTCCACAATGATCTTGTGTCCAATCTGGGAAAATCATGCCTGTTATCGCTCCAATATTTCTCAGGGGTTGATTAGAAAGAAATGATTAGAGGTAACCACAAAATTACTTTGGAGATTAGGATGTGGCCTTCCTAATTCTTAGAGAGGGCTCTCTCTTTATGACTTAAATTTGTTTAGTTATTTGATTTTAGGTGAGTTATGATTGTACTTGGGTTTTGATTTGGATTTGGTGGTGGGATCACTTAGACGAAAAGAGGTGTGTCTTTTACCATTGGGCTATGGGGTCAAATATCAAGCAAACAAGATTCTAGATCAAGTTCTAAAAACAATGCCTACAGGGTAAGATAGCAGAGTTGCTTCAGATCTCAAGGCTAGATGGTGAAATGGTTTCCAATCAGATCCAAAGTGAAATTAAGGGTTCCTTAGGCTTTATTATGAAGAAAGTGAAAGAGGTCAACCGGGATGGCAGAGAAATTAAGGATTCTTGGACCCATATATTAGAACAAAACATGTAAATGATCAATTATTCAAAACAGAGTATACTTAAACAAATTCTGAGATAAATTTCAGGTTAATTCACTCAGCTTTAGATAACATTCAAGTTTGTGAAAAGCCTAAGAAGATAACAAATTTGACAAAGGAAATAATTCACTGTAATAGATCAACACATGAATTTTGTAATGCAATCTCTTTATTACTTGGCCCAGTCTGCTGACCTAAAAAAATGGTACAATAACCCTTAGTTTTACGATCAAAATAACTCTACAAATGTATAGCAATCCACAACCAATACATTGAATTATGAAGTATTTATACAAAAATAATTTACACAATATCCCAAACTATCTTGGGAATTAATCTAGGAGAAAGAAATATCTTCATGGAGGAAGATTCTAAGACAGCTATTGAACTATTGTTTTTGTCCTTGTTTATTAGGCTGTGTTGTCTTTAAGCTCTGATATTTTTCCTTTTAATCTCTGGTTTGCTATTGGTCTTCACATTGAATGCTCTTGTTACTTTTATCTTTCAACTGATACACTTTCACCTGATACTCTTTTACCTAGTGTTGTGCTAATCAAACAACCCCCCATTTCTTAAAAAATAGTTACATAAAATTTAAAGAAGAAATGGGTCCCTTAATAAGATTTGTGTGTTCATGAAAAAAATTGGTATTAACCCATCATAAGAAAAACCCTTATTAAAAGGCTTAAGGTAAATTAATCATTTGGAAAGTTTTTTTGAATAAGAATAAAAGCGTGACTTTAAAAAATATTATAAAACCCTTCGTTATTACGATAAAGCGATCGGAAGATCGCATATCACAATAACAAAAGGAAACATACACAAAGCCACAATAAACATTACCCATTTCCTCCGATCTGAAAAGGCAATCGCAATCGGATATCGCAAAAGCCAAATGCCAAGCACAATATAATGGAGCCCTTTAATTCCTCCGATGGGATAAAACATATCGCAATTGTAAAATCGGTGATGACAACAATAAACCAACACATAATTGAAGGCAGGTTCAAATCCTCCGATGTGATAAACATATCGTAATCGACAATCGAGGAAATCGCATTGACAGAAACATAAAGCCCGACTCCATTCTCGATTGCGATATATTTATTAGGTGCGCATCTCAAGGATATATTTAAATTAGTTTGCATGCATTATATCACTTATTCAGAAATTGGAGATCTTCAAAGCAAGTGTTAAGTCCTTTCCCTTGATATTCCCGATCACCAATTTGCGACTTATCAATGATCATCCATCAAACGAATCTAAGGCACGCTTCAATTTATCATTTGGCATACAAGCGACATGATGGGCATTTAAAACCGTCTTTACCATGATTGATAGGTTAACCAACCATTCAATGAAGTAGTTAAGGATAGATCTTTTCTTTAGATTTCATCCGCACCAACCTTTAACTATATTCCATCACCACCTGTTGATCGACATAACTCCTTTTTCATTATCATATCACGGTTTTGAAATCGATTGTGAAGAATTCCGCTAAGAACATAAATCTGAGGCAAAATGGGAAGGAAGTCAAAGAAATCCGTAGTAGCAGCTCCTGTAGCAGCAACTCAGCCAACCAAAGTTCTCGAACCAAGAAAAAGGGATTAATATCAGACACGACATGTCTCGGGCTAGGAAATACTAGCTAGGAAGGTATCTATAATCTAATTGAAATTGAAGAGCTCGAAGAACTATCAGAAAACGCCATCAGTGGTTCAACTGATAAGTCTGAAGCAACTCTTAAAGAGTTGGCATGCTCCTTTATTCGCAGAATAGCTGCCCGGGCTAAAGTCCTCCCATATACTAATGTCGTGAGATGGGTAGTGGGAAAAGTTCCAGTTACAAACAGAACCTTTTGCACAGCTGACGGGAGGATATTCGATTCATTTCAGCCAGATGATCTAAGGAAAATGTATCACTTGCCTGGGCTTGAAAAGCGGTACAACAAAGCCTTTCTTGAAGATTTTGCAAAAGAAAATGAGTCAGAATCAGACCCGATTAAGCAATGGAGACATTTTCTCGAGAAGCACAAGCACGAATCATCAGGTAAGTACTCTGTGAACTCATTGGCTTCTCCTTACTGTTATGCCGGAGCTATGATATGTAGAATGTGGGGAATACATGACTATGATAAGTTTACTATAGAAATGGTCCCTCTAATGGAGGTAGCAATCAATGGCTATGTAATGGATTGGGCCAATATTTTATCTGACAAGTTAGCGACAACAATCCTAGAGTATAGAGCAAATGCATATCAAACTACTACGACTATTCTCCCATTCTATTAGAGTGCGTACATTATGGACATTGTTTGTTTCAATTCTGAATTTCCTTTGCTCGGGCGGAGATGGACCCTCGCAAACCCTAAGCCAATCCATATCTATCATGATAAGTTATGGAAGGCTAATTACAAAACCGTTTGTACAAAATCTGCAATGGTTTTATTGTGCCTATTTATTACTCTATTTTTGATAATCCTGCCCCAAAGATATCCCCAAAAGCAGAAAAAGATTTGACAGCAGTAGGCATTTGGTTTGGGGAAGAAAAATTAACTTATATAAGGCTTTTTTGTAGCCTTACAAAACCTCATGTCCTTCCACTATATGTGCCCGATAAACTGCTAGCTCAGGAATTAGCCTATCAAATAATAGTAGAAGGGACATCCAAAACCCTTAGAAATTCCAAGAAATAGGCATGGCCTATATTCCCTTTAAGATGTGGTGTTTTCACTCTTCATGATTACAAACATTCAAAAAAGGAGATAGGGAAAATACAAATGTTGAATCTTGCAACAATCCCCAATAGGCAATATGATCCAAGAAAAGTTGCCTATAATGTTCTTGAACAGGCCAAGCTTGCAAAGTTTTATCATGAGAAGGATGACTTCAATGATCTATTTTCCTCAACCCAATATTTATTTCAAGTTAAATCATTGGCTAGAATCAAATATCAAGATGAAGGATTAGAAGTGTTTAATAGGCTTAGAGAGTAGAGGTTGCAAACTTTTGCCTTTAGACCTCTTAGTCACAGATCCTAAAGCCCAGTCATCGAGTCAGGTTAAACAAATAGTTACTAGAAAGACTTCTGATGTGGAAAAGACCTCCGAATAGGAACAAAAATAGGAGTAGGAGCAGAAACAGTAACAAGAATAGAAACAGGGAGAGGGAAAAGATAGCCAACTCATGAATATAGATACTCAGATTGATCCCAAGCTTCTGCAAGAATGGCAACAATTTGATTCCATTATAAGCAATACTGAGACTTTACAAGGATTCAGCATGCCTGGAGTGACAACTAGTCACAAAACATCAACTAGTATGGTTCCGACTAAAGGAACCAGCGGCCCACCCGTCATTTAGAAAGATATGGAGATAATTCCAGAAAATCCATGTAATGAAATCATCCTACATGTAGAATACATACCACCTTTAGATGTCTTTTACAGCCCGAAACATAAGGTTGTAGTAAAAAGACAAAGGAAAAAGAGAAAGTTTGATCATTCCTCTCTTTTACCTGCACAAACAGAAATGGCTAATGTGGTATGAAGAGAAGAAATTAATCCTTCCGAAGACCTTACAAAACTATCTCAATATGCTGGGGCATACTCGGCAACTACTATGGATAAAGTGATAGAAGTTATCAATTTACTCAAAGAAAAAGATCAGACAATTGTTTCACTGGAAGCACAGGTATCCGAAAAACAATAGAGAATAGAGCAGTTGGAACAACAGTTAGCAGCACAACAGCAATCAAATAACCAGCTAAATGAGCAATCTCTTAAGGAGAATCAGAGGATAGACCAAAGTGCAGTACAGAAACAAAAAAAATTATCCTTAGCATTGTCCAAGCTAAAGACAACGAAGGAGCAATTGAGAAAAACAAAAGATGAGAAAATCACTCAACTGACTCAACAAATAGTAAAGTTCAAAAGTCTTCCTCAACTAGCAGAGTTAAGATCTAAAGCTCTCCAGATCAATAGGTCATTGATTAAGTAGTTAAATTTATTATGTCATGATATTTCTCTTGCTGAGCCCCTCTGTGAGATTTCTTCTTCAATGATTGACAAATCATTTGACGCAAGGCAGAATTTGGAATAGGCCGATGAGATATTGACAAACTTTCTTGCCTGGTAAGAAACCAATGAAGGGCAAGCTGCAAATCTGCCTAAAATTCTAGAATCACACAAAGAAATTATTTTCCTAGAATGGAAATCCCAATTGATGAAAGCAGAAAGGGCAAATTCGAGATGTAGATTAGTAACTGGTAATTTGTTTGAATTAATTAATGATACTCTTTATCTGTCTAATTTTATTTTAGAGTGCACTCGAGGTAAATTGCCATCAGCTAAAGCACTGGAGTGGTCATGCAAGAAGGATTTAGAAAAGAAGGAAAGATTAATTGTGGGCATCCAAAGTTTAACTTGGGACACCTTTTCGTTCTTCCTGATTAAACCACATAGTCAAAAAGCAGCACTAAAATGTTTAACTGATGCAATTAGCTACATAATTCCCAAAATTGATGATGCTACGTATTCGGTCCAACTGCATTCACGTCTGAGTCACCCTCTAGAATTGCAACCAATGCTTGCCATATGCCAGCTCAAACCAAAGGATGATCGGCCGAAACAGTGAATCATTCTGCTGACTGCAAGCGTGCCTATTTCAAGGAGATTTTCATGATTTGGTTATACCATATCATAGCATTTTTATTTTCATAATCAGTTAGCTTAGATAGTATTTATAGACCCTTTCATTTCTTTAGAAAGGGTCCTAAATTTTGTATAAAACTTGGATTGGGAGTCACACTATTGTGCTTCCGATATATATATTTTTATGAAGACTGGGCCTATATTCTGAATTTTAATGAAGAATACTTTGATGAGATATGCACTATTTCTTTTTGTGAGAGTATTTCTAAGTTGGAAGACAGGATCTAAATTCGATTGATATTGGAAGAGATTCGAATTACATATGGTACTATTATCTATGTCTTCACTCCATTCTTTTATATGAATTAGAGTTTATTCAATCTTGCTATCATTTGATATATGTATGTGTTTCAACAATAATCCTTATACTTATCACTATTGAATGTTTAAGGAATGTTATTCTTTCAATCACATTTATGTCAATGATATTTGAAGAATAGTGTAATAATGTTTTAATTATTGCTTTGTTCAACTATTTGAACAAGGTAATTATCATATGAATGAATGTCTTTATTTATCAATGCAGTCATCTATATGCCTATTTGTAGATAAAGATTATCAAAAGTTGCACTAAAGTGGAAATTTCCCGGAATAGATTAGTTGTTTATAATTTTGCTTTTTAGAATAAATCATCCATCATTATCATTAGATAATAGAAAATCAACCTCTTATCTATCCTATTTACAAATCATTGGGAAACTGGTCCCATTATATCCAATCGGAGCCACCACACCAAACGGAAAAGGAACTGCCTTTATGGTCCAGACCGGGTGGTTTTCCCCGATGTTGATGCAACGATTTTCGAGGCATCAACACCTGGTTGGCCTATCATTATCCTTTTACTGTGCCTTTTACCCTTAGTGTACATTTTTACATTTTGACTATGTATTTCTACATTAAGTCATTCAATTTCTCCCATGTTTCTGCATCTGGTAATTGGAAAGTTATCATTTTCCTATAAATCTCATCTGCGTCCGTGTACTTGAAAAAAGTGGGCTTATTCACAAAAAGGTGTCTTACCTCATGTTGGAGGTAAAACAAGTTCTCAAAATTTTGGTATAGAACCTTGCCAATTGGCATCCCCTTCATATATGAAGTGTTCACTTGATCCCTGGCCACTTCTCTAATTTTTCTATTGTAGTCCTCTTGTGGCATTAAATTATCATTTATTACCAAGGGATTGGGTAGACCCTTTTGCCTCAAAACTTCAAATTTAACCATGAAGTTGTCTATAGCTAGTTGCATATTTTTCCACTTATCTTCAAGGTTTAGCATTAAATTCCTCTTGGTGAGGACCCTTTTTACTTCCAACATTGTACCTGTCATGTCAGGTATCTCTAATTCCTGCAATTAATACTTATTTTTGGAGTTAAGGAAGTGAATGATCCTTGTTGCTTCCTTTGGCATATCTCCCAATTCTGTTTTCGCTCTCTATATGGATTTTGTAGCCTCTTTCACCAAGTCAATCTGTTAAAAAATAACTTGAATGGATGGCCAAATATCATTGACAGAGTCAACGATATTGGCCCATAATTTTTCCTTAGCTTATCCAAGGGGTTCCTTTAAATTCAATTCCTTTTCCAATATTTTTATTCTTTCATTCATCCTGGTTGATTTCTGTACTTTTGTGCCTAATTTGTGCAAGCTTATATTTAGTCTCTAGACCGATCACCTTTTCTTTGAGCTTGTTCATTTCTATGGTCTGATGGACATGTTTTCCATTGCCTGGACCAATTTGATAGCCTCATAAACTATTGACCTTGTTGTTGATGTAGATGTTGTATAAGCTGACAGTGTTGTAGCCATTGGAGCTGTAGGAGCTAATGATGCTGCCAATGTGGAAGCTACTGCAGTAGTAACTATTGGGATAACAATGGTAGGGGCAGCCTCAAGACTAGCTTGTTTCACCTGTATCAAGCTATCTAACTCCTTTTCCATTTCCTTTAGTTGATCATTCAGTTGTAGAACCAGGTCCATCATCTACTCCTAATGTGTTTGGCTCTCCAGGACCTCTTTTGTTTGTGGGTGCTCTGAATGAGGAAGTTTCATCTATTTTTAAGAGCTACAATATCCTCATTCTTCTTCTTGATCAACTTCTTAATAGCCTTGATTTCATTGGGATCATGTCCTAGCTCAATTACTAAGTCCTCCAATGACTTGATCCTATTTTCCTTGGCGTGTGATGAGGTCTTTTCCAATTTGTATTGGGTTGTAATTTTTTCTAATGAACCTTTCAATTAGACTGCACATTTTCAAATTGAAGGGTCGTTTTGGCTTTCCCAAGAATACCTATAAATTGGTAGTCTAGCTTGCAAACTGGGTTCAATGGCGAATGCAGAGGGTACGGTGGCTTTAACTGTGAACTGGTTGCTTGAATTGGGTGTTTGGAGCTTCTTCAAGCAGCAGGCGGTCGTCAATTTTGTCGCAGAGGTTCAGGGTGTCACAAAATGGATTGAGCAACAGTTGTAGTGAAAAACGATTGAAAAGAGCAAATTGGGGCTTTTCCGGCTTTTTAACGAGTAACAGTCACATTTTGGCGTGGAAAACATTAATGAATATTTGGTTGTTTTCAGCTTTGGTGGGGAGGTGGTTTTTTGGGCCATCTCACTGCCATTGGAGGGAAGCCAATATTTTTCAGGAGCACGCGATGTCACCTGGTGCCACCATGTAGTAGAATAGTGCCTAGGCAAAACCGTAAATCTCACATGCTCTCAAGCTGTTATTGGGTGCATAATGAACCCACATGATATGGATGTGCACCATCGGATCTTGGGGCATGAGATCAGACGACTGTCGCGTGGTTAGGCTACACAAAGAGAATTGGGAAAGGGATTTTCAAGGCCTAACAAAGTGGGACCAGGGTTATGTGGTGAGGTTTTTTAACTGTACCAAGGGTTGTTGGGTTAAAAAATGGTTTGTCGGGGAAATATAAAGCGATGAAATTAATTTGATAATGCAGGGGGATAAAACATAGAATAACGGGGCTTTTATGGGTTTTTGAAGGGAAATAGGGAAATTAATAAGGAGGGAGGGTAATATTTGCAATGGGAAATGCGTTCCACACTAGGGAAAAGGGGTTTTGGGTAGGGGGATTATTTTTGAAGGGTAATTACTAGGGAAATGTGTGAAACCAAGGGGTAAATGTCAAAATGAAACGAAAAGGGGATTTATAACTGATAAAGGGATAATGGGGAAATTAGAAAATAAGCATGTGGGGGAGTAGTGAAATGACAGGAAATTAGCTAAACCAGCTTGTGAACATCTTTTCTTTCTCATAAATGCTCTTGCACATGAAACATAGGATTAGGCATGATAAATGTGTTTTTGACTCAGCAACCTTGTACATTTGCAACCTTTCTTCTACCTACCCTTTGTTTATCCTAACTTTTTTTCTTCATTTTATTGGGTGTAGTTGAGCTTGCTCACCCTTTATTTTCTTTTCTTTTGACAAGCAAACTATCTAATTCTAACCTTATAACTTCCAATGGCTCAGATTAAATTGATGAGCTCATTTTTATTCTTTACCTAACTACTGATCTGCCAAGGATAAACAGTTTGGCTAGATCTTCAATCTCTATCTATCAACATAAAATTTAAAGCATGAATAAGTAAATATTAAGCTACTTGACCATCATGGATTGTGGCATTTGTGACAAGCTACACACAACCTTATTTTGCATAATAAAGTTAAAATTAATGGCACTTGAATTTGCACATTTTCGTGATCTATTTTATTTCTTTTTTGGGGTTCATGTTTTTCACTTTTTTTTATCTTTTCTATTTCTTTTTGTCCTTTGATTATTTTTTAGGACATACCCTCTTTACATTTTTTTATTTTTAATATGGAAAACATTTTGCAGAAAGAAAAAGTATTTACAGTATTACAAGAAAATTATGAATCCTATTATTATAGGACCCTAAGAGTGGCTCCACATGGGGATGGCATTTCCTAGTGAAATGTCAAGAACTTTAAGATCAGTAAGTCTTTGGAACTATGATTGTAGTTAACTTGTAAACTACTCTTATGTGATTCTTCTTTATTCATACTTATGATGGTGAACCCTTCAAAGCTCAAGGCCCTCTCTTCGGTCTTCAACTTCAAACGATTACCATCCAATCCAATCTAAACTCTGTAATGTTATATACATTGAGTAAAGTAAAGTGAACTAATGTTAATCTACGGATAAGTAATGCTTCAACATTCTACCATTGAAAGGTCGTCCTGGTAGATCTGTTCCTCTAACTCTCTCAAGAAAAATTCATTATTATCTCTGTAACCATAAATTACATGAGGGCCTTTCCATAGGAAATCAAAGTTTCTGTGTTTTACCTTGTCTTCTCTTCTAGAATCCCATTTAAGTACTTTTTCACCTATGTAAAAATCATCAGCTTAGTCTTCTTGTCAAAAAACCTTTTGATTTTATCTTGGATTACTTGTGATTTGACATAGACTTCTTCTCTAGTTGCTGCAAGTGTATTGTCTGATTTAACGTCCTTTGGATATCATTCAGTTCTACATGCAACTACTGGATGATCTTCATCACTGGTACTCCTAAAGAGGATGGAAAAACAACATCCATTCCATATACTAATTGATAAGGACATGTACCAATGGAATTTTTGGTAGTTAGTATGTCTGCCCATAATACATTGACCAACTATTTATTCCATCTCTTATTGTTGTCTTCCAACAATTTCTTAATGATATTGACAAGGCTTTTGTTAGAATATTCTGCAAGTCCATTACCTTGATGGTAATAGGTAGTGGAATGGCCCATAGTGATGTGATATTTGTTACAAAAGTCTACCATTTTCTTGGATTTAAAAGCAGCTACATTACCAATAATGAGCTTTAGGGGGCATCGAAATCTTGATTTGATATTATTTTAAAGGAATGAGATAATGACAAAGTTTGTGGCTTGCCTAGAAGGGATGGCTTCTACCCATTTGGTGAAGTAATTAGTCGTTGTCAAAATCCATTTATGCTAGGTTGAGGAGGCTCGGTGAATTTCCCCAATGAAGTATGATGAGTCTAATTATTGCAACAACAATGTTGCAACTCCCAGGGCTACCAAATTTACTTATCAACCTAGGGTTCGTACAAAATTGGAGGTGACAGTGCTATATGCACAAGTAGAAGTGAAGATCCTACCTATTGTCACTATTCATCTGGCAAGAGACACCAATGGTTCCAGGCCAGAATTCTATGGGGTTAGAAAAAGCTTGATTCTTTGATGGAAGAAGAGAAAATCTATTCTAAGAGAGAGCCACTCTACTGTAGTAATGAAGAAAAGCACATGTAATGTTAACTCACACGATAACCTAATTAACCAATTAAAGAGCTATGCTAAGAAGAATTGCTAAATCAATCACTAACCTAATGCTGCTATCTAAGTTGCAAAAGTAAAGAGCATCAAACTATACTAAGGTGCAAGCAAAGAAACTAGACTAAATATCTTTTGAAGCGAAAGAGCAGTTGGAGACCAAAATTGGTGAAAGGAGGACGTAAGAATGCAATAGTGCATAGGGACCGCTGGATTAATCAACGAACATAAGATGGATAGTGGGGATCTTATCATGGGGGCTTAAGCAAATAGATGGATGAACAGGGTTAATGAATAGGATAAATGTCAAAGATCTTATCACGGGCGGTTTAGTGAATAGGTGAACGAACATGGTAACGAAGCAAATGAACGACAAAGATCTTATTATAGAGATTAATTCAAGATATGAACGGACATGATTAATCGAAGGATGGATGGCGAAGATCATATCGCGGGAAGAAAATGTGTGGAAAGGATGGAGTGGGTTTTGAAAGCAGTAAGCAATTTCTTGTGTGCCCTCAAAGCTATAGGTTATATTTCCAAATTTCACGTGATTAGCGTAATTGAGCGACACGTAGCACGAGAAAACCACTCTTCTAATGTGCTCTCAGGTGGATAACGGTCATGCAAGAGTCTGCACGAGATTGTGCGATAGCCATCGGATCAAGATAGACAGATCAACGGTGGAGATCGACCAAGCTAGTTGGTGATCGGGTGACGCGATAGCTATCAGATTAGGCGAGGCAGATCAACGATGGGCGTTTAAAGTGCATAAAGTGTTGAGGTGATGTGATAGCCATCTAATCAGTCGAGGCAGATTGACAGTGGGGCCTTAAACCACATTAAGTAGGTGGAGGAATTCATGCGAGGCGGTAGTTGCATAAACTAATGAATCGGATAGTGATTAGGCAGGTTTGTTGTGGAACAAACGGTAAGGGGTTTGTGCATGAAGAACATGCTGAAGGAGGTTTTAATGAAAATGACAGAAAAATCGGTGCGGGTGAAGAAGTAACTGCATCAAACAACAAACTCCATAGCTCATGCGAGAAATAGAAACCTGTGTTTTTGGGGTTGCTGAAGGGTCTCTTCCTCAAGTCATGGTCCCAGAGGGAGGAGGTGAGGCCGAGACACCCACGGACAACCTTATGGTGATCTTTTCCTCCTACATAACCTACTAACTGAAAGAGGGAACAAATAGAAGTAAACTAAAGCAAAACCGATCTACTCTACGCTATTGTACTAGGAATGTAGCTACTTAAGCAAATGAACAATTAAACCATACATCTACACTATATTGCTGTAATGAAAATGCAACTATTTAAGGAAATGGACAGAACTAGGAAGCTACTTAAGAAAATGAACAAAACTAGAAATCTATGCTATCATACATGTACAATAAAGAGGAGCTTTGGTTGCTCGGGTTGGGCCATAACCCAAGAGCTTCAACCCTCTGAGTTGGCTCAGTGCTAGCTCAAAACAGAACTCATCATTATTATAAAAAGCATGGATTACATAACAAACTTGTCACAAGTCTTGCAGCTTAGAAATAAATTAGATTTTTACAATAAAAATCTAAATCCTACTAAGGTCCTAAGCCTCTCTACTTACACATATGAACTCTCCAATGATTTCCTTCCCATTAGAGAGGCTTCGCTCCCCACTCAAGATAAACTCATTTATGTCACTTTCACTTTCTCGGCTATCCTTTAGTCCTCATGATTTGGTTGTTTACACTCTGAGCTGATGGAGGAATATTCGAATGGAGGGGTAGTAAATGTGGAAGATTTACATCCTATAATTCCTCTCACTTGTCCCATTCAAGTTTTGACTAAGGTCTTTGCCCGAGTTCCTTGCTTTTATCCTTTATTCCTCTATTACGTGCACATTAGATCATAAAGAAAAATATCCAACTCTAACTCATCTCATAAGCAAAAAATAATCAAAATTATGAAATAAGTTGCGAGAAAAGTTGGTTTGACTAACCTAGGAGGTGAATTAAGGCAATTAAGTCACATATAATTACCCAATGATGAGGCTCATCATCACCCCCTACTGAAAGTGTTGCTCATCCTCTGAGCAACTTAGTCAATGTTCATGTCCTTCATGGCTCTGGTAGCCTCTCTGACATCCCATGCTTCTATTGTGGTCTCTTCTTCTTGTTTATAGAAGCATGCTTTCCTTTATACTTCTTCCCACTACCTCTTTTCCTCTTCTTCATTTCTCCCTTCTAGCATCCCTAGGAGTATTGGTGGATTGAGTTTAAGGCCTATCCAATTGACCTTCAACCTTTTCATTGATTTCTTATACATAGGTGTCATGTTGAATGCCTCTCTCAACCCTTGAGAGGAGTGGTATTCTCCGATCTTCAAGCTACGTGGCAGTGTTTTCTATCTCCTTTAGTAGGAATGTATAATATCATCTCTTAGTAGCTTAATTATATCCTCAAGATGTGAAGTTTCTTTCTCTTCGGCAACAAGATATCTAGGTGCCAGTTTAGGATCATTTTCAATTAGATTATGGGTGTTGATTAGGGCCATGGGGTTTGATTGTTGAGATCTGATGAAAAGAGGTCGATTTTGTTCTTTGGCCAACATACTTTTCATCTCTGTATCCCTTGACTTCTCATGGCTCATCAATGATGCCAAAGCCATTAATTGTAGATCTCCCAGCTCTACATTAGGATCCCAAATATTCATTTTTTTGAGGGCCATGTTGTGCAAGTAAAACTCAACCATTTTGGCCCTATCATCTAGTGCACTTTAATCACAAAGATCAAAAACCTGCCTGTAGTCCTGAAATGGCATGGAGCCCCTTTGTGCTAGTGTTTTAATATGAAATTGCAGCCATTGTTCTCTGAGGTAAAGAACATAGTATTTAGCTGGCATCCTACACTAGATGGCCTCCAAGGGGAGGCTAGCCATACATGCTAGTTGGTTTTCCTTTTCTTGTATTTGTCCTTTGAAGGGCCTCTGGAGACACCCTAGGTGACTCGTCCTTCTGTTCTTCCCCTTCTGTTTCAATGCCTTTTTCCTCTCTGACAGAAGGACTAACATAATATATAAGGGTTTTGATGCCATCTTCTACTGGTATGTCTTTGAAGACTGACCATCTTATAGGGATCCTAAGGTTTTGGAGGGCATCCTCAATGAGGATTCTGATCAAACCATGGTGAGCCAACTGTTGGGAATTCCCTTCCTTTACTTTGTTGCTAGAGTCTTTGAGTGATTGCATCAAGAAATAGGGTATGTTGAGTCTTTGGTGAACTGGTGTTTCTACCCCAAATATTAGTTCTTCAAGCATCATAAAATGGTAGCCATAAATAACATTGTATCTACCCTCATATGAGATATAGTTCATGATTTGGTAGCCTACCTCACTCCATGGGTATGGGAGATTGTCCCTCCTTACCCAATTTTTATCATCTGTGGGTTCTTCACCTTCTAAAAATAATTTCCATTTTGCTACATGATTGTCTTCTTTGTCTTCTTTTCTCCATGAAATTCCTAGGGTAAGTGTGGTGACCCTACTAATGAACTATGGGGTGAGATCTATAGTGAGCCCTCTAACTATAACGATGGCATGGATTATGCTGTGTGGAGTGAAGGAATGAGATAATTCTTGAGAAAACAGAGTTTCCTATGTATGTAATCCACTAGATTTTTAGAGGACTTATAGTTCATTTGTTTGTAAATGGGGATGGATTTTTAGATCCTACCTCTTTAGAATGGTGGCAGTGGACAATTCTCTTGATATTCCCTCTTGAGCCCCTCTCTGTGTATCCTATAGACTGCTCTTGTAGACTGTTCTTATAGGAATTCTCCTGCAGAACGATCGATCGTTGCTTCTAGTGGGTGGCTAGAGTTATGAGAGCTACTTGAGTGAGGGAGTTTCAAGGAGGTGGAATGCATGAATGCATGCGAAAGATGTTTTATTTCCCTTTATACCACTTGATCATTCCCACTCCTTGTAATTAGCTCCCACAGTTGTTAAATCCATAGTTAACAACTTCGTGTCCTACTCCTTTGTTCTTTGAGTTGACTGCAGCCATGTGTGAGAGGATACCCTACTTTGTATGTGACGACAGAATGAAGGTGGCCAAGTTAACTGGCCACCTTTTCACTTACAAACCAACTACCTCGTAAGCTTTATAACTTTTGATCAAATGATGCATATGAGTGAGTGAGTGGGATACTTACCTGTGGTCTTGATGCCATGCTACAGTTTTTTTAGGATAAGAGGTGTTGCCTTGTTCATTTTCTAAATGGTCATTCTTCTTCCTCCTCTGTTGTCTATTAATGGTGTCTGTGACTGGAGATTTGATGCTTGTTGGTTGTGGAGCCAGATTATCTTATGTATTCAAAGGTCTCAGCTAGATGTATACCCTAGGAAAATTGTACACCCCTCCATGCAGGGGGGACTTGTCCCCCACTGCGGGGGTTCGGGGGGGCTGATCCCCCCCAGCTGGGGGGTCGAGGGGCCAGTAATCCCCCGATGGGGGTTTGGGGGCAGAACCCCTGAAGCTAAAAATAGATGTAAAATTGACTTGTAAAAGTCTAGTAATTTCTAGCCAATCTGGGTCGTTCAATAGGCGGATGATCTGATGGTAGAAGTTATGTTTAATTTAGGGTTTTTTGCCCTAGAAGGCAACCCCTCACAATATATGAGGGAATTGTATTGCGTCTATGTACCTCTGTATTCTGAGTGAGGAAGAGAGAGGAGATTGAGAGCGAAGAGGGTGTTACAGTGGATCTATTGTAGGTTGTATCTCTTTAAACTTTGCTAGATAATATAAAAAGGACTGGTTGTTTCTCCGTGGACATCGCCCAAATTGGGTGAACCACATATATCTGTGTCTCTCTTTTTTTATGTGTTTTCTGTGTTTATATTTCTATAATATTTTATGTGTTCCATTGCTCTGTAATATATAATTTTCTAACAATGTTGTTGCTGCTGTGTATCTCTTGGATTACCGCTTGGTAATGTTTGGTGTCTCCCTTAGAATTTCTTGATTATGTTGTTGGATGGTGTTGTGAGGATGCTATAATGAATGGATAGAGGAAGTAATAGTGTGTGTGAGTGTAGGGATGATGGTAATAGATGAGGTGAGTGGTTAGATAATGTCTAGAATGAATTTTATGGACCTAACCAACCTACCATTCAGGGGATCCCATAGGAATATAGGGGATCATGTAGAAAACACAATATCCACCTTAAGTTCAAGCAATGAATTAAAAAAAAACAATGGAATTGATGGAGGGATGCATGGTAAGGAGTGGAGGAGATGAGTATATGTGAGGCAGGGTTCCCTTTGGATCTTCTCTTTGCTCCTTAATTGTCTTTCTCACCCGCCAACAAATAACAATTATGTCTTTTTTTCTTTTATATATCTATCTATCTATCTATCTATCTATATATAAATCTCTCTCTCTCTCTCTCTCTCTCTCTATATCTATATATATATATATATATATATATATATATATATATATATATATATATATATATATATATATATATATATATATATAGTTTAAAAAACACCTAGGCTTCCTCAGAGAGGTTTTCACCCAAGGATCTTCTTACTCTTTTTCATTTTTTTTCTCATCCTTGGGCCGCCTTACATCGTTTTCAACCCAAAGATGGGACTCAGGTGCCCCATGGAGGTTTTCATATGAATCTTTATTGTTTTTTCTCTTTTTCAGTGCTCTCATGAGGGAGGAGCTGGAACTTGCTCCACCATCATCGTTGTCTTATTGATATTGTTAATGAACTCTTGTTTTGATAAAGGCTTCTTGTACATTTTCAATCAGTGTCCATTAACAAGCAATGGAATGGCTCTTCATCTATAGTTCTGATTTGCACTAAACCATTATCATGGCATTTTTCCAGCAAATAAGGTCTGAGCCATCTTTTCCTTAGCTTGCCCTCGAATTCTTTATACCTAGAATCATATGAGAATGTCCAGTCTCCCTCTTGAAATTGCTTCTCCTTAATATGTTTGCCAAGTCAGATATTCCTTTGAAGCTGAACTATCTCTGTATGTAGGAGGGCCTGTATTCTGAATTCATCCAAGGTATTCAAGTGGAACAAATTTTCTTTCTATGCATGGCTGAGATCCAAATCTAGTTGGGCTTCCATCCTCCATAGACCAGCTCATAGGGTGTAAATCTAGTGGTGGTCTTCCATGTTGTATTATAGGCCCAGGTGGCCTCAACTAGTCTCTTTGCCCAATCCTTCCTGTTGCTGCTCACTACCTTAGTTAAGATGTTCTCGAGTGACCTGTTGGTCACCTCCACTTTCCCATTAGCTTGTGGATGATAAGGAGTGGAGGTCCTATGCTTGGTTTTGTGATGGCTGAGCAGTTCTTCAATCATGTTGGAGGTAAACTGGCTACCTTGGTCTATGACTAGCTCTTTAGGGTACCGAAATTTGTAGAATACATTCTCCCTTAGGAACTCAACCACCTTCTCTTCTATTGCTGCCTTAATCACCTTGGTTTTAGGCCACTTAGTCAAATAATCAGTGCACACAATAATGTATTGCTTTTGCTTTGAAGGGGGGTTGATAGTCACAATGAAGTCCATGCCCTAGTTGTTAAATGGATCGAAATTCACTTGAGGTTGTAGGGGCATTTCTTCTCTTGGAGTAGGCTTTCCCATCCTATGGCACTCATCACACTGACTAATGTACTTTTTCACATCATGATAAACAGTAGGCCAATAATAGCTTGCTTGCAACACTTTGAATGTTGTCCTCTTTGCTGCTAAGTGACCTCTACAAGGCCCATCATGACAGGTCAGAAGGATGTCAAAAACTTCCTCTTCCCTTACACACCTTCTCAATATTTGATTTGGGCCAAGTTTGAATAGATTGCCCACAATCTAGGTGAAGGGGGCGCTTTTCTTGACTATATTTCTCTTTTCTTTGGAGGGGAAGTCTGGTGCAAACTATGCTGATACCAAATAGTTTGCTATATAAGCAAACCATGGGGCGAGAACTGAAATAGAAAACAAATGCTTATCTGGTAACTGGTCATCCACCATTCCTTCTTCACTTGCAGGAAAATTCATCCTAGATAGAAAGTCTACAACAACATTTTCTTGCCAGGCTTATCAACAATAGTTAGATCAAACTGTTGTAATAAAATAATCCATCTCATAATTCTAGCATTTACATCATGTTTATTCATTGAATATTTGGTTGTGGCATGATCAGTATACACAAATGTTTGATAGCATGTAATGTAATGTCTAAATTTTTTTAATGAATGCACAATAGCCAGGTGTTCCTTTTTGGTCACAATATAATTTACCTCATCCTTTGATAGGTTCTTACTGATAAAATAGGTGGCATAGGGAAATTTCTCCTCTTCCTGACATAAGGTTGCTCCTATGGCTTTGTGTGAGGCATCAACATGAATATGAAAAGGGAGGGCCTAGTTTGGGCCTGTGAGAATTGGTGCAGTGGTTAACTTACCCATTAGAATATCTAAGGCCTCTTTACAACTTTTTTACCATATAAACTTAGAATCTTTGGCCAACAACCCAAACAAAGGAGAGGCAAACTTGTTGAAGTCCTTTATGAACCTTCAGTAGTATCCCGTTAAACCTATGAAACTCTTAACATCTCTCTACTTTTGTGGAGGTGGGACCCTTAGGATGCTTTCTAGTTTATTTGGGTCCACCTACAGTCCTTGCTGAGATATTGAATGACCTAGCACGGTCCCTTCAATTATTAAGAATTCACTTTTCCTGGACTGAGAGATATGTTCATTTCAATGCATTTGTGCAATACTTTGCTAGGTTAGTCAGGGCTTCTTGAAAATCACAGCCATAAGGTGTAAAGTCATCCATGTAGATTTCCAAAGCATCATGTACTAATTCAACAAAACTACTCAACACTGCTCTCTAGAAAGTGGCAGCAGTATTGCATAGGCCAAAAGGAAGGATCATATAGGCAAAAGCACCCCAAGGGCAAGTGAATGTGGTCTTATCCTAGTCTTCTCGGTAGATTTGTATTGGGTTGTACCCACTAAATCCATCTAGGAAGGAAAAAATATTCTTCTCTGCTAGGCCATCTTGCACTTGGTCAATGAAGGGTAGGGGAATATTATCCTTCTTTGTGACTTTGTTCAACACCCTATAATCAACACAAATCCTCCACTTACCATTTTTCTTGGGAACTAACACTAAAGGAGAGACCCACCCACTATCAGAGATAGGGTAAATGAATCCTACATCTGGAAGTTTTTGTAGTTCCTCTTTAACTATGTCTTTAAGGGCTAGATTCATCCTCCTTTGTGGTTGCCTGAATGCCTTGCAACATTCTTTGATGTATATGTGGTGAGTACACACTGAGGGGTGTACTCCCTTCATTTCCTTGTAACTCCAAGAGAAGGCTTCTAGGTTTTCTCTCAACATGTTGCATAACTCTTCCTCTTCAAGTGCAAATAGAGATGGATTAATTTTCAAAGTTTTCTCTAGGCCGAATTCTATGGTTTTGAAATGGATTGGGTTGGAATTGGCCAAGCATAAATCAATTGGATGATTGTTCTAGGTTTCCCTTACTTCTTCTTCTAATGGTAATGAACTAGGAGTTGGACTTTGGAGGAAGTGTTCAATTAAGTCTTCATCATCTTGTTGTCCTCCTCCTATGGTTGCTTCCAAAGAATAAAGTTGGGAAAAATAAACCTCATCTTTTTCCTCCTCCTCCAACCATAAAGGTAAATCATGCTCTAGGGAAGGTTGAGCAGGAGGGAATAGGACTAACTGTTTGGACATATGACCATTCTTGATGGTCATATTCCCAACCCTGCAGCTAATGTAAGCATCATTTGTGGCCAACCATGGCCTCCCAAGGATGAGAGGGTAACCAGGAAGCTTAGCCTTAGGCTAGATAACTAGAAAATATGTAGGGTACTCCAAGGAGTCAATGGAGACCATCACATCCTCCACAATTCCTTCTAGGGTGACTATGGAACGGTCTTCAAGTTGCAGAACTATTGTGGTGTTCGTCAATGACCCTTGGAGGTTGAGCTTGAGCATGGTGTCCTTGATCATCACATTAATGGAAACCCCAAGATCAATCAGAGTGTGTGGGACAATGGTGCCATTGATGTGCATATCTACTACAGGGCTTCCATGGTTCAAATATTTTGGACATATTACCTACCCCAGGATTAAGTTAGACAACTGCCCAATGAAATTAATGGTAGGGGCATCCCTTTCTCTTCTTCCTAGATGCTAGAATCACTTATCCTTAATCAACTTATTGTAAATGGGAACATCTTTGATTACATGGAGAAGGGCGATCTTTACACGTAGATTTTTCAATTCTCCCAGAAGTTGAGTTCCTTCTAGGGTAGGCTATAGTGGTTGGTCTAATCTCTCAGGAAAGGGTGGATTTAATTTAAGGTTGCTTTCCTCTCTTTCTTACTCAACCTCCCTATGTGGAGAGTGAGGTTTGTTGTCTAGGAGAATTCTCCTAGACCTTAAATTGATCTCCTGGATTTCTACAACATAAGCTAGGTATGATGTCTCTCTACTGTATACTTGTTGACTCTGCCTATTGTTTGGGTTCGTATTTGGCTAGGCAGAAATCTGGGATTGCTTGGGTGGAGAAGAGTGCAGGATTTGTGGTTGGGTAGGTGGTGGAGGCAATAGGGCTAGAACATTGTTGAATTCGGGCCTCCACCCCTCGAGTGGAGTATTCCACTGATGTTGTGGTTGAACATAATGTTGAAATGATTGGTTGGTTGGCTGGAATGATACTAAGATGTATAGGACCAAGGAGGGGGTGTAGACCAGGAAGGATGAGCACAGGGTCCCCAAGAAGCTATAGCTATGGTTTGGTTGGGGTTGTAATATGCATGCGATAACCCTTGCATACCCTGTTGGTATGGTCTAGGCCCAAGAGATCTCTTCTGGTTGGTGTAGAAAAGCTACTCAGTGACCCGTTCAACTCCTTGATATACAACTTTGAGTCTAGATAAAGAAGGCCACTTGTCTATGCAGTGGTTTTCTTCACAAACTTAGCAAATATTAATACAGTTCAATGGAAATTCGTTGATAGGATGCCTCTTGGTGCATCTAGGACAAAATATGGCCAGGGATCTTTATTCTTCCTCTTACTTCCTTTTGATGTTCATGGTGTCCAATGGCAAGGCAAGGGTTTGTAACATAGCAATTTTGAAATCTTCCAGCATATTTCCAATTTCACCCTCGATGGATGACTTGGAGGATGATGTAATGGCCATAGCTTGACTACCGCTACCATTTTTCCTATTTTCCCTAGAATGGTTTCTAAAGACAATCTTAATATCTTCATAGGGTAAATGGTAGATATCTCCTCCTGCTATAATATGTAAGGTATCCAGAAGATCATCCCTTCTCTAACCCGGACCAGCTTCAATGACTTAGGGTCAAGTGTGCACCTGGCCCTTTTGTAATTGAGCTAGAATCTTTCTTCATAGTCTTCTATGGATTCATCCTGGCCTATGGTCATCCTAAAAATCTCTTCTCTAGTGTCCTCTGACCTACAGTAGTCCCTATATTTGTTGTTAAAAGGCTGTTGCATCTAAGCCCAATTTGTGATGCTATCTCCAGGTAAACCCATGAACCAACGCAATGTTGCATCCCTGAGGGTAGATGGAATCAATTATAACTTTTTCTCATCATCTGTATAGTCATAGGTTCGGCATATAATAGCAAACTCAAACAGGAAAGTGTCGGGTCCTTTATGGTCAGGCCATGGAAATGAGGTAGAGCAGAGGGGCTTATATTCTTCATATTAGTGTTCTCATTGGTCTCCCTGATGGGGAAGGCACCCTCAATTCTCTTTCTATTTCCTCTGTTACTTCGGTTTTCAACCATTGGTTAAGTAGGAATGGGTTATTCCTCTTCTTGTTCCCTTGTACGTTCCTCAAATATGTAAGGTTTCTCACCTAAAGGGTCTTCCAATTGACCGTCACTAAAGAAGAGAGAAGGTTGACTATGGGATGTAGTTGGGGTATTTGACAAGAATTTCCTTGAATTGTCCCTATTCCTACAAGGCAAGAAAGGAAATGTTTTTGGGTTGGTTTTTGTAATATATATATATATATATATATAAAGCTGCAAAGTACTCTGTAGAAAGGAAATTGTTGATTGAATGAAAAACCACCAACAAGAAAAACTACTTGCTGAATTGAAATTCCACTTTCTAAATGAAAAGGAAAGCAAATAATGAAAAATGAAAGAAAGGAAGCTACTAACAAAGAAACTACTTACTGAATTGAAATTCTCCTTGCAGAATGGAAAGGAAAGCAGATAATGACAATTGAAAGAAAGGAAGAAACTAGATTACTTTTGCAGAAATAAACAAATGGGAGTAAATTGGACACTAGAAATAGAAGAAAGCAATAATCACATTCTACTTAGACACCTCCTCGGAAACAACGTCAAAAAGTGATGAGCCTAGGTACTGCAACAAGAATGTTGTAACTCGCAGGACTACCAGCTTTACTTATCAACTGAGGGTTTGTATAAACATGGAAGTGTCAATGCTATATGCATAAGTAGAAGTGAAGGTCCTGCTGTTGGCACTGTTCATCTAGCAAGAGACCTTAGAGGTTCCAATCCAGACTTCTATAGGGTTAGAATAAGATTGATTCTTTGATGGAAGAAGAGGAAATCTATTCTAAGGGAAAGCTACTCTACTACAGTAATGAAGAAAACAACATGCAATGCTAACTCACACCATAACATAATTAACCATTTAAATAGCTATGCTAAGACAAATTAGTAAATCAATCAGTAACCTAATGCTGATATCTAAGTTGTAGAAGTAAATAGCATCAAACTATACTAAGGTGCAGGCAAATAAACTAGACTAAATATGTTTTCAAGTGGAAGAGCAGTCGGAGATCGAAATTGGTGAAAGGAGGATGTAAGGACACAGTAGTGCATGGGGACTGTTGGATCGATCAACGAATAGAAGATGGATGGTGGGGATCTTATAGTGGGGGCTTGAGCGAATAGATGGATGAACATGGTTAACAAATAGGATGAATGGTGGAGATCTTATCACGGGCAATTTAGTGAATAGGTGAATGAACAGGGTAACGAATCATATGAACAACAAAGATCTTATCGTAGAGATTAAGTGAAGAGATGGACCGACCAGATTAATCAAAGGATGGATGGTAGAGATCATATCACGGGAAGAAAATGTGCGAAAATGATGGAGTGGGTTTCAAAAGTGGTAAGCAGTTTTGTCGCACACCCTAAAAGTTGTAAACTGTATTTCTAAATTTCACACAATTATCCTAACTGACCAACATGTAGCACGGGAAAAAAAAATCCCGCATGCTCTCGAGTGGATAACGAACGTGCAAGAATCCACACGAGATTGCGTGATATTCATTGGATCACTCTAAATAGATCAACGGTGGAGATTGGCCAAGCTAGTTGGCGATCTAGTGATGCAATAATTGTTGTATTAGGAGAGGTAGATTGATGGTGGGGGTTTACAGCGCATAAAGTGTTGAGATGACGTGATAGCCATCGGATCAGTCAAGGCAGGTCAATGGTGGGGATTTAAAGGGCATAAGGTAGGTGGAAGACTTCACATGAGGTGGCAGGTTGATAAACTAATGAATCCGATGGTGATTGGGCAGGTTTGTTGTGGATCGGATGGTAAGGGTTTATGCATGAAGAATGTGTTCAAGGAGGTTTCAATGAAAAAGACAGAAAAACCAATGAGGGTAAATAGGTAACTGCATCAAACAACAAACTCGATAGTTCATGCGAGAACTAGAAACCTGTGCTTTTGGGTTTCTAAAGGGTCTCTTGCTCAAGTCATTGTCCTGGAGGGAGGAGGTGAGGCCGAGACACCTACAGACAACCTTATGGTGATATTTTCCTCCTAGCTAACCTGCTAACTGAAAGAAGGCACAAACAGAAGTAAAAGAAAGCACAATCGATCTACTCTACGCTATTGTAATGGGAATGCAACTGCTTAAGAAAATGAACAGTTAAACCATAACTCTATGCTGTACCATTGTAATGAAAATGCAATGACCTAAGCAAATGGACAGAACCAGGAAGCTACTTAAGCAAATGAATTGAACCAAAAATATATGCTATCATACATGTATAATAGAGAGGAGCTTTGGCTTCTCAGGTTGGGACCTGATCGAAAACCTTCAGCCCTCTGAGTTAACTCAGTGGTTGCTCAAAATAGAACTCATATTTATTATAATAACCATGGATTACATAACAAAACTATCACAAGTCTTGCATCTCAAAAATAAAGTAGATTTTTACAAAAAAAATCTGAATCCTATAGAGGTTCTAAGCCTCTCTACTTATACATCTCAAGTCTCCAACAACTTCCTTCCCATTAGGGAGGCTTGGCTCCCCACTCAAGATAAAATGGCTTCTGTCAGTTTCACTTGCCCGATGGTCTTTTAGTCCTCCTGATTTGGCTGTTTTCACTCCAAGATGATGGAGGAATATTCAAATGGAGGATTAGTAAATGAGGAGGATTTACCTCCTATAATTCCTCTCCCTTGTCCCATTCGAGTTTTGACCAAGGTCTTTGCCACAGTTCCTTGATTTTATCCATTATTCCTGCATTTTTCCTTGCCTTTATCCTTTATTCCTGCATTACATGTACATTAGACCCAAAGCAAAATATCCAACTCTAACTCATCTCATAAGCAAAATATAATCAAAAGTATGCAATATGTTGTGAGAATAGTTGGTTTGACTAACAAAGCTAGGAGGCGAATTAAGGCCAATTAAGGCCCATATAGTTACCCAATGATGAGGGTCATCAAAATCTAAACCCCATTGTTGAAATGGAACTTCTGTGGATATGGGTTTGAGAGGTAAAAGTAAGAGTTTCCTTTTACCCTCAAATATCTGGCACTTATGAGGAGAGGTCACATGTTTCTTAACATCTGCAAAAAGAGTGGGTTAGTAAACATCTACCCTTAGGATCTTATCAGTAGTTGTTTTCCAATAGAAGTTTCCTCCACAATCCACTACATGAAATTCTTGAATAATTTTATCAGCTTCATCTTTCAGTAAACAATTTAATAGGATGCCACCATTATCTTTCCAAAATAAAGCATTATCTATGATATAATATCTCATTGATTTCATTTTAAAAAATCTAGCTTTAGTTCTAGATAAACCAGGAGGAGCTTGTAATTTTAGTAATACAAATATGATATCTGCATACCAAGGTGAATCTGTAAAATCTTCACCAATATGTTGAGTCACCATCTATTTCGAATCATCCAGGGTACCAATGAAATTTATATCTAAGGTCTCACGGTTCAATTCACCCATGAGTTTGGCTAAACCTTGGACTTTCATAAGTTTTGTAGGCTTTATTTCTATGTCATATTCCAAAATAGTGGCAATCCATTTTCCTCTCTTTCCTTCAAGCCCATTTTGTGTCAAAATTTCCTTCACTACTGAATTTGGAACATAGGAAATGATGCGTGAATACAAGATGTACACTCTAAAATATTTAATAGCTTTCACTAAAGCTACTTCTTGTTTTTCCATTATGTTGTGCTTTAATGTTGCAACTCTTAAAGATTTACTAAAAAATGAAATGGCCTTTTCATATCCTTGATCATTCTTTTGCAACAAGACTGTTGCAATAGTATGTTTTGAAGCAAAAGAAAAAAATATAAAATCCTTCTGGAAGTCAGGACTTATGAGGACTGGATTTTTGGTAAGGGCTTGTTTGATGGCCTCAAAAGAATGTTTAGCCTCCACTGTCCACTTAAGTGCTCAATATTTTCTTAACATGTTATTTAGTTCTCTAATTAATTCAGCGAAATTTGAAATGAATCTCCTAAGAAAATTTATTTTTCCTAAAAATGACTGTAATTCTTTGATTTTTCTAGGATGGGTGATGGTCAAGATTGCCTCTATTCTAGTAGGATCTATTCTAATTCCATATTTATATATTATATGTCCCAAGAGTTTACCTTCTAGACCAAAGAGTGTCTTTTTTGGATTTAATGAAATACCAAATTTTCTGCATTTAATGAAAACTCTTCTCAGATGATCTAGATGTTCATTATCAGATTTGGAAAAGACTGTGATGTCATCTTGCTAAAAAACTAGGAAGTAATGGATTTCTTTGGCAAAATATATATCCATAGCTCTTTGAAATGTTTTCCCTGCATTGATTAATCCAAAAGGCATTTTCAAATACATGAAAGTACCCTAAGGAGTAGTAAAGGCAGTCTTTGCTCGGTCCTCTGGTTGAACTAAGATTTGGTTGTATCCAGAAAATCCATCATGCAATGAAATTCTAGATGAGCCTACTACCCTCTGAAGACTATGGTCCATTTTTGGGAGAGGATAGTTATCTTTCAATGAGACTTTGCTCATATTTTTGAAATCAACACAGAATCTGATTTCTCCTGTTTTCTTGAAGTGACTAAGTTTGAGACCCAATCTAAATATCTAATGGGAGCTATGATTTGGGCATCATAGATCTGTTTGACTTCCTTTTCAAATGATGGCATAAGAAATGGATTAATTCTCCTAAGTTTCTGTTTAAAAGGTTTATGATCTTCTTTGATAGGTATCTTGTGTTGAATTATAATGGTGTTATAAGAATTTAGGTATTGATAAGTCCATGCAAAGACATCTTGAAACTCTTTAAACAGACTTATATATTTAACCTTTTCCTCTGGAGGTAAGGCTTTCAATATTTTAATGAACTTAGGTCTTTCTTGAGTTCCTATGTTACATTCTTCTATATTTGCTCTTAAAGGCTCTATTTTAGGTTTCCTAGCTACATCATTTGAATCAAACAAATCTTCTAAGGGGACTAATCACTTAGGCAAAAAAATATTTTTGAACTTTAGAATTTTAGGATCATCATTCATTATTTCTTATTTTTCTACATTTTAGAGTTATCTATTTCTAGTTTAGTGAAATTAGTGGGTTTACCTATATCTAAAATATTTACATCTATCACACTATCTATGTCGTTTTCTATTATACAATCTGTATCTATATTACAATTCTGAAACTCACCTTCGACATTCATGAAATCATAAATTTGAGAATCTTGTGAGAAAATCTACCAATATTTCAAATTGTCAAGTATGACAGGCCTATGTCTCACTTCTACAGTGTACTAGTGGTTGGGCTGAAAAGGAAATTTGTAGGTACTAGCAAAAGTGGCTAGACTGTGGGCTTGCATATTTTTCTTTCTAGGAATGGAAGCAAAATCTATTTCCAGGAGGTCTTTAATCAAATATAGGATAGTCTCTCCATATCGGCTCACTCTAGGATTATTTAAAGAGTATTCACCTTTTATTTGTTTAATAATCAATTATGTGTCTCCCATTATAGAAACTCTCTTGGCTCCAAGTTTTCTAACCACTTGTAGTCCTAAGATTAGAGCTTCATATTCTGCCATGTTATTTCTCCATTTAAAGTTTAATCTAAATGCATCACCCTCATAATGATTGTTTTCCATGTTGTGAATCAACACTCCTGCACCTGTTCCTAGTCTATTCACAGATCCATCAAAATCCAAATGCCATAGAGACCCATGAAAAATGTTTTGACTATTAGGTGTTTTGTATTTTTCTTCTACAGTTGTGATTTCCTTTTTGTCATGTTCCGAATTGTACAATATGAAAGAGTCCATATCCAAATGCATGGAGCATATAGGGAAATTATGTGGTTCTTCTGCACTACTCACCACGTATTTCATCAAGGTCTCTCTATAAAGTTTTCTTTGTTGACAAAAAACAAAGATGACGGCATATGACATATCTGATTGTAAATATCCCTGCAATTTTTCTCTCCATGAGCGAGATAAAAACATTCCATACTTGGGTGGGATGTCAGCAACTACTATGTTCACGAAAAT